>OZ018414.1:1202500-1615224 GCA_963969595.1 Neckera pumila
CAATGAAGACAAATCCAATCTCTAGAAGGAAGAGTAAGAAGAAGTGGCGTCAAGCATGCCATATTCCATCCACATTGGCATTGGTCACACAATGAAATGGTAGGTGCCCCTTTTTTCTCACCTCATACATAACATAGAAGGCCAATTGGAACAATAGCCAGCTCTGGATGCACATAACCTTCAATCAGTTCAATAGAAAGATGACATGGAGCACAATTCTTAGAGTGATCTCGACATTCTTGTCCATCTTTGTCTTCAAGCAACAAAATACAACTAGGCAATACATCTTTCACACAAAAAATAGTACTCCTGCCTTTACATCAAGGATTGTAGGCGCGTCATATTAGAAATAGAATAATCTCCTTAAGAAAATCTCCTCAACTTAGACCAATAAGCTCCACTGCAAATGCAAGCATATTATAAAGTATCATTATGTTTGAGCAATGGATAAGTTTTCTATAGCCATGGGCATAGCCTATTTGAAGAACTTTACTCAATCATATAGACATTGAGCCCACATATCAAGGTCATCCAAGTCTATAATTGAAGCTAACTTTTCCCGCAATGAGCTAGGTAGAATTAGCTACATTAAATCGTGCAATTGGGTTGTCTTGACAATTAGGTTGCCTTACCCCAGAGAAGTAACCTCATGTTACCTCATGACTTATGACTTGTCCAGATGGAGGCTCAAGCCATTCTCTGATCCTGAGCCACAAACCAGGTGACCAATCCATGTAGCACACATGCTTCCCCACATCACTTCATCCTTCTATAGTAACTCTGATATTGATATAATGTGAATGCTGAGATATTAGTCTGGGGCAATTCAATTGCACTATTTAGTGTACCGTTCATATAACAATTGGTAAGGGCTATAAGATGTCAATAATGCTTGCCTGCTAGAATGATAGCCTATAGCAATCCATGGCAACATCAAGTCTCAATCACGGTGATTGCCACAAAGTAATCCGTATTTTTGTAAACCCTGCTTAACTGCTAAGAAACCTTTGACAAAACAAAGTGTCAACAAAGGACAACAGTCCGCCTCTTGCAGATAGCACATGAGCATTCAATTATCTTTGATTCAAGATAAATGAGCTACACTCAATAAAAAGAATTCTACCATCCTTCTCTAATCCCCTATTGCAACCACTTGTTTGAGTCCAGTGCTCAAAAGAGGAGAAAGGGTCAAAGTGAGGTATTAGGAGCCACTAAGGACAAGATAAATGAGCTACACTCAATAAAAAGAATTCTACCATCCTTCTCTAATCCCCTATTGCAACCGCTTGTTTGAGTCCAGTGCTCAAAAGAGGAGAAAGGGTCAAAGTGAGGTATTAGGAGCCACTAAGGACATGGACATGGGTCCTTTTGGAGTTCCTTTTGAAATTTTAATAGAATATTCTACTCAAAAACTATATCAATTTCATCAAAATTAGTTCTAAAAATTATTCAAAGTTGTCAATGATGACAACTCTACTTTAAATATCATCACTTTCAATGAAAAAGTTTCTAAATCATCTAATTTAAAATTCAACAAAGGAATAAAAAGCACTGGTTATATGAGTTTTTTTATGCTTAATTAAGATGAAACGATGACATCATAAACTATATAATAGTGAAACATGACACTATAAGATTTATGAAACATAAAGTATATTTATTTTGGAGAGATCTAAAAAACTTGAGCGACACAATCAATAATGGTAAAAACAAAGCAATGGTTACGTCTAAGTTGGCTCCTAATACCTCATTTGGACCCGAAAGCGCAGACGGAGGCGGAACATCATCTTCAAGTCAAGGATCTCCTATAGCTTTGCCAACTAGAGGACAATTTTCTATTTTGCCATGACCTCTAAATGCAGATTTGGGCATATTTGGGTTAAAGCATCTAATCATGACATCAGACTCTTTGTTAGTCATTGCCTTATAGGCAAATGAGTATTGATGAAAAAACCCTCCAACTTAAGAAAGAAATTTTCAATGTCTTACATATTATCTTTGATGCAACGACAAAACTGAGTACAAGAAATCACAAAAAAAAACTCAAGAAATTACAATGTCAAAAACCAAAGCAAACGGTTGAAATCCAAATCCAAATCTTTATGATACAAAATTATGAATACAAAAATTCAATGTAATTTAAGTTTGATGACCTAGATATATATACAACGCTATTTTCTAAATTTTTGCTGGTCTACAATTAACTCTGAGAAGTTTGTAACAAAAACCAATGTTGGCAGCAGATTGTCTCATTCCACACACAACATGTGAATAAAGATGGTTAGAAGTAGGCAATGGAAGACAACTAGTCCTAATCCTCTCCATATACTTTTGTAAGTCCTCTAAAGCACAAATCAAGCAAAGTTGACAAAGCTACACAGCAAAGTTGTCAAGACAATGGCAACCACCCGGATTGCCTAAATCCTAAAATCCTAAAATTTATTAATGTTAGTAAGTTAACTCAACAATATATAGGGATATTTTATAATCTATATATGACGACAACATTAAATCATGCTTTCAAGCACCAATAGAAATAAAAAATGTATTCTCCAAAAGCTATTAAGTTTTTCTATTTTATGAGAAAGTTTCAAAAAGTTTCACCAAAACTTGAGCTCATAGGTACTTGCCCAAAACTTTTACAATTTCTTAAGAGACCCTGAATGCCCAAGGCACCAAATTTTGGTGTTGACAATACCTTTAAGCTAAGTATAGCATAAGAAATCCAATCTTGAAAATGAATGATTATGGTTTTTCTTTTCAAGATTTTGTGCAAGGGTGTCTATTGTAAATCTTGATTTTTTAGTGCTAAGGGCTCTTGGAAATGAGCTTCAAGGCATTAGCTCTTGGAGAATAGATCACATTAGAAATTCATAGAATTTTTTTCTTAGAATGGACTTTGAGAAGGCGTAAATTGATTGGAGTTATGCATGTTATGCCCTTTAACCTCACAGTTTTTTAGTGATCATTCTCTTAGATTTGACATGTGAAAAGAGGAATGAAAGACTTCAAATCACTTGTACAATTCTAACACCCGTAAGACCAAACATTATAATCTTTCAATCCATAAGGGATGCTGTTGTGTTTTCTTTTCCCGTGTGATCTCTAACATGTCTAGCTGAATTTGTATGGTTACAATCAAAAAGAAATTAATAAATCTTATCAAAATGTTGGATTTTGGTTCAATTTAGAGCAAATTACAAGAAGCTCCACAAAGGCCCTGGGCAAATAGGGGTTAAATAGAGTTTGTCATTCCAAATTTGTAGACTTTCTGCACTTTCCAGAGATGGTTTGGGTGCTTAATCTATTTTATTTTTTTCGTGATTTTGACAGTTACCATGGCCTAGACCCAATGTAGGAGAGACGTTTGTGAAATTTTTTGGGCAGACTTGGCATCTTCGAGCTAGTCACAAAGTTAAGGGACCCTACGGCAGCAGACGTGACCCGCGTCACTGTCAGAAAAGGTTTTTGTTTTTTCTTCCTCAAACCAACCGGTCGAGTACCAATTTCAAAAGGTCGAAATAAGTTACAACTCATTGCTACTGATGTATTCCTTTGAGATCCGTTGAAATATAATGCCTTGTTGCGTGAGCTGACAGACCAAATCAATCTTATTCCTCGTCCACTGACCTCAGCGTACGTTTGATATTCCCTTCAACTGGCTCAGTGCACAAAAACAATGCATTCTCTCCCAACTTGAACCATTTTAAAAGGCATTTCTTTCACAGCAGCCTAACACGGAAAATATTATACGTCAGGATATGTTATACGGCTTTTTCTGCTCAAACCAACTGGTCAAGTACCAATTTCAAAAGATCGAATTATTCCTCATCGCTACTGATGTATTGATTGTATTCCTGTGAGGTCCGTTGAAAATGTCTTGTTGCGTGAGCTGACAGTCCACATCTTATTCCTCGTCACTGACCTCACAACAGCCTAACACGGAGAATATTATATGTAATAAAGGACATACTTGTATTTGCATGTACTAGATACTCTAAGCCAAGACTGTTGCAGTATATATTTGGCCTTGAGTATGAACGGAAACATACACTTCGCAAGTACACTTCCGTACTTCTCTGGTACGCTCTATATGCTGGCTTCTCTTTCATGATTTAGTCTTCATCCGTCCGCTGGTGAGCAAGTGAGCTCATATGTTGTTACCGTAGCATCATCAGCGTTTGCTGGTTCCAGTGTAAAGATCTCTTCCGTGATCCAAGATGCTGTTGGAATTTCCGTAGAATTACATTATCAGCTTGAGTAAATGAAATATTCATCGGAGAGCTCTGGGTTCTGACATCTTGATTCGGTGTGTGCATCTTTGGGTCAGTTCTCTGCATTTGCGTGGTACGCTGATTTGTAGCAGGTTTTTTCTGTTGGTTCAATTTGCATATTGCTATCACCCTTGTAAAGTTAATGTCATTCGAGAGGTCTCTTTTGCTCTTCTCGCTGCGTGCCACTGAGCGTTGTTTGAGTCCCGCTGGATTTTACAGTGTCCCCTTTTCTCTTTAATTTTAAAGCGATTAAGATCCTCCTGCGCCTCATTTCTACTGTTCGACGATCCTTCAGCCTCGGCACCAAAACTGTTCTTCTTTTGATTCTGGCTTGTTTTTTCCTCTGCATCTCGAGTGTAACGACAACACGAGATCTTAGTATTGATTTCGAACCGTTGATAAGCTGATGAGGTTCATTGCACGAAAGTGAAAACAGAGTATTGATGGTTTTCCTGGCGGCAGCAATTGAGCGTGGGAACTGGGAAGTGTTCGCTAGAGAAGGATTTCGCAGTCTGCCTTGTCGCCGACGACGCAAGGCCTGGTATCTGATGTTCAGTTGCAGATGAGGTTCATTAGACTGGCATCGTGAACTAGGTATAAAGTTGAATTCTACGAGAGTACGAAGTGGGTTAGGAGAACTCTTCAGAGACCGGCTGAATTGTTGCTGACCTTCACAGGCCTGGTCTAACACAAGGAAGGTAGGAGGGGTTACCATGTGGGAATAATTTGGCCATTACCGCATGGTAACCACAAGGGCAGTAGGTCTTTACATTTGCTCACCTCACGTAATCACGTCAACAATCCTAGCCTGTGTTCGATCGATCGGTGACTTAATTGCGTCAACAACAAAGCCAGACCGACAATCACGCACGTGGTAAACTCATAGTAGTTTACCACTTAAGAGGTGGTTACTATGTGGGAAATATTTGACCATTACCTCATGGTTACCTCATGGTAACAGCTCCTACCTCCCTTGTGTAAATCATCGCTACTAAACTTGATCATAGTAAGGATAGGTGGACCTGGTTATCTTCGTCCTGCGTGCTTTCAACCCACTAAAGCTTTTGTGTTTTCTCTTCTGTCTAGACGATGTGACTGTGCTGGAAGTCCTACGTGCGTCCACCTGTCTAGTTGAAATTGTAGAACAAGCACTTCTGCACAATTTACCTTTGATATATCAGGTGTTTTGCGATCCTTGCTCTAGCCAAAATGCAGAGAAGCATCACATCTATGGCTTTGTCTTGATTCCTTTCTCTTCTGGCCAATTCTTGGCTTGTTCCTGGTCGTGACAGAGAATGCGATTTATCTAGCATGTGTCGGGTGATGGTCGCAATTATGACACTCACACTATCTCGTATTTATAACAAGAATGGGCAATTTCATTAGAATGGCAGTAATTTATTTAGTTGGTTTGAACGGCCATTCTAAATCTAAACCTGTTCCTAGATGGTTTGAAATGGCCGTTCTGAAATCTATACCCATTCTAGATGGTGAAAATGGCACACCGTCAAAAGTGACACTTGGAATACTGCCATTTTAATGAAATTGCTTAAGGAAGGAAAGAGTAGCTTAGAACAACACTGTGATGTCATTCTAGCCACGCCGTTCTGGAACGACATTTCTACTCAGCCTGTTTCACCACACGTTAGAACAACTTGGTCATGTCTTCTTTCTAGCGTGTTCTGAGCACCTGCTCCGAATTGGCAAAGCATTCGCTGTTTGATTACGGCGTACATGACATGCGCCGGTGTTCGTGCAGGTACAGGAAGGCCTGAGTGTCATTGATACGCAATGGCTCATCCTTGGACGCGTGTTGTGAAATTTCTATCGGCTGCATGTCTGATTCTCGTCTTGGCTGTACTATTCTTCATGTTCGACCCGTCATCACATGGTGCACAGGTGGTCCAGAAATCTGGACATTACAGGCGGCTGTCGAGTGGAACTGAGGAGGTGGCGCAACATCCCTTGGACCCTCTTACGTCATCTGAGCTGTTAACCGTACAATCTGTATTGAAAAACGCATCGCTGCTCGGGGGACACGGGCAAGTGCTCATCAGCGTGGACCTTGACGATCCTCAGAAGCAAGAGGTCTTGCGATGGAAAGCTGAGGACTCGATTCCGTCTCGTCAAGCGGAGGTGGGTGTGTTCTCTCTCATTCCCTCGTCCGATAATTACTAGGTTCGTTTCAATCCGCTCATTAGCATATCGCAGACTTGCCGAATTCGTGATTGCTTCTCGACTGAATTCGAAGATAACGGCTGTCGTTCATGTCCTGAATCTTATATATACAAGATTCAATTCCTAATTGTACCTTCTTCAAGAATCAAAGCGTTCGTTCCCATATCTACAGGACTTCTCTCAAATCATTTTGAAGCTTCAAAGAGTCGTTTGAAAACTTCAAGGAAAGAAAAAGACGATTGGTGTACCAATACAAAAATTGGCGTATCTGGGACATCCAGCTACACTGGCAGAATGTGGCGGTCGAATGAAACTATGGCACCATACTCTAGCTCTCTAGTGATTGATGCCGGACGTACAGACTTCAACCAATGATAAATAGAGAAACGAAAGCTTGATCGACGTCATTGGATGGTGCAGATGGTAATTAGAAATCATCTGTTCCAGTTTGATCATATAATTTCTACTTTGGATTCGAGTGCTATCTCGTAAATGTACCGAATTACGGAGTGAGTCCTATTATGTTTGCCACACTACAAATGGTAATAGCAATTTTAAAAACTATTTAGAATCACTTTGGGATGATGGTTCAACCCAGTTGAAACAACATTCAATCGAATGTTTTCCGTTGCTATAATTCCACTGCATTTAGAAGACAATTGTCCTTCTTACAGCGTCGTTCTGACCACCTGCTCCCAGCGGTGGCATTTTGCTCCGTGTGGGGTATGAAAACTCACAGGTGGTAATGACCATTGACGCAAAACCACACAAGATTATTGTGGATGTGAGTGGATCGGGAAGCATTGTTGAAAATGTAGAGGTTCCGGGATCTGGATATCCGGCGTTGAGTGCGGCTGCGGAGGAAGCAACGCTCTATCTGGCTCCCCAGTATCAACCTTTCCTAGACTCCATTGCGGCGCGTGGGATTGCAGTTACGGACACCTTATGCGTAGTATCCAGTCCCGGTTGGTTCAATGTTTCTGCGGAGGAGCACAAGATTCTGGCTTATCTGACTTGCTTCGACACGAAAGGCACGACGAATGTGTACATGCGCCCCATAGAAGGTATAACTATTGTAGTGGACGTGACGGAGATGAAGATCATCAAGTACTTGGATGTGCTGAAGGCTCCAATGCCCAAGAGCGAAGGCACGGACTATAGATTCAAAGCCCAACGGGGGCCGTTCTTAACTCTACCGAAACCCGGTGTTATCGAGCATCCCAGCTTCACGCTCGATGGCCACACTGTGAAATGGGCAGGTTGGTAGACGTTTAGCTTTTAGTTATGTAATGCATGTGTGAGATTCCTTTTCCAAATGCCCTCGTAGCATTCTTGAGTTGCCTGGGTTTTGACTCTTTCCTACAATTGAATATACATGATGCCTCTACGGTGACAGCATGTATATCCCTTCAACTCAATTCTGTAGAAAAGGAGCCATGCTAAGGTATCTCAAGAATATCATGTTGGTACTTGTATAGAAAAAGAAGTGTGGTGAGGTGAGTCCAGATTGTTATGAACATTAAGTTGGGTGTCGCGTAGGAAGGAAGACGATAGGTTGCCTGGTTTTTATTGTGTGGAAATGGGATTCTAGAGAACCTGGATCCATGCCGAAATAACTCAGAACGTAAGGTTGGTTATTGTAAGTGAAAGAAGTATTTAACGGGGCTGACCTCGTCCTGGCAGGTTGGGAGTTCCATGTTCGTCCAAATTTGCGATCCGGGAACATAATCTCCCAAGTCAAGAAGGACGGCCGGAGCGTCTTGTACCAAGGATTCGTTTCGGAGATATATGTGCCTTACCAATCGCCAGAGGTAGACTGGTACTGGCGCACATACCTGGATGCCGGAGATTATAATCTGGGCTTTCTGGCATACCCGCTGCAGCCTCTCAATGACTGCCCTCGAGGAGCAAAATTCATGGATGCCACATTTGCAGCAGGGCCAGATGGGTCCCCGTACGTCACAGAAAACCTGATTTGCATTTTCGAGCGATATGCAGGTGACATTGCTTGGCACCACACTGAAGAGTTGCCAAACATCGATGTAAGTGTCGGAACTTCATTCCAAATGGGTCCTGGCTATCACAATTCATAATAACTTCAATTCGGTTAAAGCAATTTCATTCGAGGGCAGGCAGTCCTACTTGCTAGCGCTTTGTGCCACCTTCTAGCTCTGAACTTTATTGGTTCGGAGACTTTTCAACGATTTACGATCCTTCAGTACGTGTCTACTTTTCTATTGAAAACTTCAGAGTCCACGTTTTGTTGTAAGATGATTCGAAACCTCCGTTTCCTTGCTACGCTAACCTAGTCGATTTTGTTTTGTTTTGAGAGCAATGCACCATGCACATGCAACACATATCATATCATCTCTCAGACGTCTTGGTTCATGCAATGCATTCAAGAGTCTGGTTTTGAATGAAGACGGAGAGCCCCCAAAATTTGTGCATGCAGATTCATGAGTCCAGGCCCAAGGTGACTCTGGTGGTACGAACCATCGTCTCAATCGGGAATTACGACTACGTCATCGATTGGGAGTTTCAAATGGACGGTACAATTCGTGTCAAGGTACGAATTCTACGTACTTATGCCATTCGCAATTTCGTTTTCATCATTACTTATGGTTTTCCAGGTGGGATCCGCAAGGTATCCAACATTGCAAATCAACAACGTGTCCAGAACTATCAAAGTTGAATTCAGTTTCCAGGGCTTGAATTCGATGTTGTCACATTTTTGTTCCAAAACCATAACGTCACATGCTTTGTTACCACTGCACGACTCTTCTTAAACATCTGCACTTTAGTTGAAATCAATGAGAACGAGAGGCTCCTTTTTATGAACAGCATAACTTGTGTAATACTGTCTTTCTTTCTTACCTTTTCTTCCAAAAAGAATGTAGTTGCTCTTTCCAAATAGATAATTTGTGCGAAGAATTTGAGACGTGGTTCTCCAAATGCGGGGGTTTAAAAACCTTCATTGGCGAGGATAGGTGGAAGCAACGGGAGCTCTGGAGATATCCGCAAGGTCCATGGAGTATGTGAATGAAGAAAACATGACCAAGGAGGAGATCGACCACATGTATGGAACTCTCTTGTCCGAAAACACCATCGGTGTGTATCACGACCATTTCTTCAGCTTCCACCTGGACTTGGACGTCGACGGCCCCGACAACTCTTTCGTGGAAGGGAAGCTTGTGCAACACCTCATACCTCCGCAAGAGTCTCTGAGGAGGAGCAGATGGGGAGTAGCGAAGCATGTTGCGAAGACGGAAAGTGAGGCACGCATCCAATTGGGTAGCCTCGAGCACCCGTCATATTATTACGTGATGAATCCCTCCAAGAGGACACGCCTTGGCAATCAAGTGAGCTACCGCGTCGTTCCCGGTGCCGGGATTGCAGCTACCCTTCTAGACCCAAGCGATTATCCTGAAATCCGAACAGCCTTCACGCGAAACCAGGTGACTCACCAATGACTCCACTCTTGGCTACCTCACTAACGATTCAAGGCTAACGATTCACCGAATCCAACGTTTTTGTTGAAGCCAAACCTAAAAATGATCTCGAGCCCCACACTACCAATCCAGATCATTCATTTGCAACTGATGATTCTTGTGTCGAGATGTTCCATTATCATGCACTGAAACCGAGATGCAAAATGGTGACAAGGGAAAATTTGGGGTCTCGTGATCAGCGCAACTTAGTGCTGTTAGAGTGTGCAACATATACTTTCGAGAAACTTTGTAAAAAGAATCGTTTTTGTTTTAAGGTGTATAGAA
Source organism: Neckera pumila (assembly GCA_963969595.1). Classification (NCBI taxonomy): domain Eukaryota; kingdom Viridiplantae; phylum Streptophyta; class Bryopsida; order Hypnales; family Neckeraceae; genus Neckera; species Neckera pumila. Next base: position 1,212,726 of record OZ018414.1, read on the forward strand.
ATACACTCACTTGCTGCCACTCTTTTCTAACTTCTATCAAGAAATGTTGCATTTTGTTACTTGCATCTATCGAACTATGCGCTATGATTGAGATTGACAATGATAACACTACATTGTTTATGGCATTGAATGGAGATCTACAAGATGTTGGAGGCATAAACACATTCCATCTGGAAATTAATGTGGTCTAGAAAGTTGTCAGTAAAAATGAAACAAAATTGTGGACTTTGTTTTTGATGATGCAGATTTGGATTACAAAGTATAACAGGAGTGAGAAGTATGCAGCCGGCTACCTTACAACTCAAAGTCACGGCGATGATGGTCTTGCAGTTTGGTCTAGCAGGTATGGAAAGTTTTCAACAATACCCTTGAATCATTGGTACTAAGCAATAAATGCCACTTGAAGATATTGGTAAAAATAATAATAACATGATGTAAATTCTAACATGCCATATGGAAATAACAGTTGAATGAAAATACCAACTTAGGTCAATAAAAGACAGTTTCTTGACACTATAGAAGCAATCTTGTTTTTGACATCATTTTGGAAAATTCACAGCTAAATTGATGCATGTCCTTTAAAATCTACAATTTGACTTAATATCTATAATTGTGGCAATAGAAGGATCTTTTTTTTCTTTTAAATTTTTATGTTGCCTTTGGAGAATTAAATCAACCAGCATTTTCATATATGTTGTGTAATTACATCCATTTTTTGCCATAAAAGAAATTCAAATAACAAAGTGTTTGTGTATGAACATATATATTTAGGAACCGCAATATCGAAAATACAGACATTGTATTGTGGTACACCATGGGATTTCATCATATACCATGCCAAGAAGACTTTCCTGTCATGCCTACAACAACAGCAAGTTTTGAATTGAAGCCAAACAACTTTTTTGAGCACAATCCAAGTTTAAAGCTAGAACCCTACCATTAAAACCAAATGAGATTTGGTTGCAAATATTTTTGTGTGGATTTAGGTATATACACCAAAAATAGCCTCCAATTTTATATCACAACTTGCCAATTTGAGGGGATTTAGAACTATTTGGTACCCAAAAGAACAAATTTTGAGCTAAGATTTAGAAGTCTTCTAATAGCTATCTAGCTACTATATAAAGGATTTCAAAAAATAGTTAATTTTGTGTGGTATAAAAGTGTACAAAATGAGCTCTTTTATGCTTGTGTTTTGAAACTTATAGAGTATTATTTTGGTGGTTCTTTTGGTAAAGGACCATCTCTATAGAGTTGTTAAAAATAGTTAGTTTTCATTTTCTTTGTAAAATATTTTTTGTGTTTTTTTAATAAACTATAATGTCAAAATACCAATTTCCTTAAGCTTTTACACTTTTTTAATTTTCCTATTTAGAGAAATTTTCTATGTTTTTCTTTCTTAGGGTATCCTCTTCTCAAAGGTATATATATTGTCTATATTTTTCAAATGTTTTTGAAATTGAACTTCTAATTTTAAAGCACTCCAGAAAAAAATCAATAGCAATTTTAAAAATGCAACAAAAGTAATTTTAAAAATGCAACAAATAATACAAGTGTTTTGCAATCACCCAATTAAGTTGCTAGAAAAATAAATGAAATTCCTTTAGGATTTTCATAACATATTAGAAAAACTATTGTTTTTTTATAGATCATCTCGATATGAGATGAACGCTGACTATCGTTTTCACCAATAACAAACAGACTTGTTATCTACAATTCAGTTCTCAACCTCTAATCATCTCGACTCGAGATGAATGTTGTCTGCATAAGAAACATATTTGCAACTACAATCTGTGTTTTAGTTATCTTGATTTTTGATCTGTTCATCTCGGATCAAGAGGAATTGTCATGAGGGTTTTTTGGACTGTTGTTATAAGGTGTCATTTCAACCCGAGATGATTTGGATATCTCCTACTTCTCACATTTTCCTGTTCTATCTAATGTTCTTTTATTGTAGATTGTTCCTTGACATTCATCTCGGTGCAAGTTGAATATGCAATGCTTCTTTAGTGTTGATTGTTTCTCGCCATTCATCTTGGTGCGAGTTGAATTTGCTATAGGATTTTGCTTTCTTTGTTTACGGTTATTTTGAATGGCTGTTGGTATGGGATTTGTTCTTCTATACTTTACGGACCCCATTCAACTCGATCAGAGATGAATTGTCTATTACGGATCCCATTCTACTTGATCAAAGATGACTGGTCTATTAGATATTGTGATGTTGAGCTCGGATCGAGTTGAACATTATTTTTTCCCTTATACTTTTGGTTTTCAATTTCTTATATTTTTGGGATTTATGTGCCCTAAATGGCTGGTAAGTTAGGGTATAACAATTGTTTCGTACTGGTTCTAGGACAAGTTTCTGAACCCTTGGGATAATGACATACCTAACGCCCGCCTAAGCAAATGTATGGCAAAGGAATTACTTGATAACATGTTTTCAAGGTTTAACATTGATATTTAATATACCTGACGTTTTTTGCAGCAGAAGTGCAATAAACCAAGAACGCAATGACGCTCCAACCAAATGCTAAGCTCCCTCCAAATGCCAAATGCAACGCAGCAACAACCCACGGAAGCTTCAGTTTAACCTGGAGAAAAACATGTACAAATCAAGGTTACATACAGTTCATATCCCATGCTTCATGACTAAGCCTGTCAACAGCACCACAGAGCTAAGCATCCTCTGCGATGATAAAAAAATCACAACAGCACAAGCTTAAAGCCATATTTGAAGCACATTTGAAGCACAAGATTCAAATCCTAATTCATACCTTAATTCAAACATTAACATCCTAATTGAAGATAGTCGTGTTCTCGCCTGTCTATCTAAGAACTGGCTTGTAAGTCATTTTGTATATTTGTGCATACTTGGCTGTTGTTTTTTGCCACAGGTCCCGTTATTAAAATGGGAGCTCTGTTGTGCCTTCCTCAATCTGCCTAATACCTCGCAGGATTGGCTTTCTCCTTGGTTGGTTGCTTGCCTTGTCCCTGCTCACAAAATTGAATTACGGCAACAACTCCCGAACAAAAAAGTTGGTTCAACACCGTCAGTGTAGAACATTTTCAAAAAACCCTAAATTGAAAAGGTTGCAGATTTCGTGAAATGAATCCTTCAACAACTTATGGCTCTATAAAAAAAACTAAAGAACAAGGTCAGCACTCTGTTCAATGTCAGTTGAAGCTACCTACATTCAAATGTGCAACATTCCCAGGTTCTGAATTCAACAAGGCCCCTGCGACTTTCTGTTTATGCAATCAGGATGTTTAAGGTTGAAAGTTGCGAAGACCTACCTCTCCACTCAGAACCGTCTGACGCTTGGATTGCACCTAGTGAAAGAAGGATGAGCCAGGGCTATGAAGTTCATTGACTGCTCTCTCATTCTACAAACAATTGAAGTTGCAAAGATTGTTATAATTGACTGTAAACTCCAAATTGACAACCTTGCAGGCAGCAACCCAAGAAGAAAATTAAATGGGACCCCAAATGTAGGAACAAACAGAAGGAACAACAATCTAGGATTAAAAATGAACATGACGTACCTGTCTAGAAGTGCGATGCCGCCGATTGCCCTCCTGGCTTCCACGCACACCTCTTTTCTTGTCGACTTCTACTGAATTGAAGAAACCACCGTGGAAACGCAGGACAACAACATCGAATCACAGTCTAAAACACCAGACCAAATGCGTTCAAGTAGCTTCCACATCCTAAACTCTAAAGCAATGAGCAGCATCTTCAAAGACATAGGTTCTTCACATTGCAATTCCAGCTCTTGTCTGTCGCGCTACTTCCAGCTAAGTAATCATTTTTTTCTCGGAGTGGAGGAACCTCACGAGATCTCTCCTGACGAGCTACAAGATCAAATCAAAACCCTAAACATCAGAACAAATGCGAGAATGGAACTTGCATTTGCGAAACCCTAAAGTGCATTGAATAGCATTTTCAAAGTGAGGTTCAGTAGACACAAGTTCTTCACATTGTGATTCCAATTCCTACGCCGCAATAGACAGGAGCGTTGGAGGTACACCACGACAAACAGGAGCGTCGGAGTTTTGCCATGACAGAGGAGCGTCAGAGTTTAGGGTTCACAGACAGAAGAGTTGGAGGGTCCCAATCTTTATTGGCACTAGGGTTTTGGACAGAGGATCGATCCGAAACCATGGAGCATGACCTATGACCGTGGACCCTGGATAGGCCCATGATTGTGAACCAAGGAATGGTATGCATGAAGGCTTTTGGTGAGGCTTTCTAGTGCCAAATAACACTAGAAAAAAGAATTTGTCTCTAAATGGCACCCAAAAAAAAGGACAAAAAATGTAGATGAAATCTTAAAAAAAAATTCAAAGTCAAAGAAAATATGGGATGAAATTGCTAGAATGAGGATGAAAACCAATTTATAGACTTGTGATATGTGTTAATGTGATATTTTATATCTAATATGGATGAATGTTGATATTTGTAGCACCACTACAAAATTTTATATTGCCATTAGGGCACTTCTTAAAGACTGTTACAAAAAGCCCTGTTATGCATGAATTCTAATTTGTAGCCTAAAGCTACAGTGATACAAGGAATGTAGAGATATAACCCTTAAATGTTGAGGTGGATGTTTCACGTTTGATGAATAACATACAAATTCCTATGTAGAAGACAAGTGCAACTATGCGTCTTTGAAGTATTATTCTAAAAAAGAGTTGGGTAGATCTCTTACCATAGTATTTCTTTGAATCATTGCTTTTGCTATTTCTAAATTCAACAATTTTGACGGTGATGAAAAGGGATTATTTCTAGGGTCCTCCCTCTCATCTTTTATAAATTACGAGGACAAAGAAGATGAAGCAAATTATTGTAGAAAACTATAGCATGAGGTTTTAAACATGTCAAATGTACATACTGGGACAGTTGAATATCTATTTATGTACTACTGAGGTAAAAATTCATGTAGTGTGAAATGTGAATTAATTAATACAAGTCCCCTCTTCAATATAGATGTGGTTTTGTTTAGTTTTCCAAATAAAAATGAAGGATTACTTTTAGGATTTGGACTCTTCACCTAAACACAAATGATCTCATTCTCAAATTCTATTCTTGCCAAGTGAAAAAAAGACCCACCATAGGAAAGACCTTAACATTTGGAAGCTATACATAAAATATATGGACAAAAATTTATTGGTACATTAAAAAATAACGTGTATGCCAGAAAATTGTTTTTCAAGTGTTGTAAATCTCCTAAGATTATAGTATTCAATATTAAAAAGAAGTCTAAACATCATGCAGGATAGAGGCATCATTTTCATAATACATGTGGAAGTTAGAGAGAAAATTAATTTGGTTATAGAAATGTTCATTAAAACCAGATACATAATTGTTTTTAGAGATGGTGGCTTCTACAATCCCAATTTCCATACACTTGACAAAGTAGTGAATAATTTCTCGTTTGTTTATACTTTTTTATGGTTCTCCATTTGTCATGATAATTTTGAATTACCTATGAATATTCTTTGTTCTCTTATCCCACATCATATTAATTTAATATCATCAACTATTGACTTCAAAATTGTAAGGCTTTCAGAGAATATAGAATTTCATCTTAGAATTATAAGCTAGTAGAAAATAAAGTGGAACAACCTGCACCTAACTATCAATAACTTTTCCAAAACAATGATTTGTTCTTCCCTAAAATTCACAGTTAGACATGTTCGCTTGAGTGGATCACTCTGTATATATTTTATACCCCCTGTGCAGCGAGGGTATATTTGTTAGGGGGCAATTTACCTCCCACCTAAGAATAAAAGGAACCCTCTAATTACTAAATTTGACAAAATGGCCTATTTTATGTCCATTTTAATATCCATGTGAATGCAATTTCTTAGGCTACTTTCTTTATAAAGGAAAAAGTGAATTGAAAAGCAAAGCAAAAGCAAAAGTATTTGGAAAAATAGTACAATCAATAAATACGTGCATAGAATTTAGCTTATTTCTATGCAGTTTTAAACAACTTTGATTATGCATTCCAACACTTGTGATTTTTTACTTGGTATAACAAATTTCATTCTTTTCCACATACTATTTTTTTGGGTAAGAAACTTTGATTGAAATAAAAAATAAAAATAAATTTCACATCTCATTTCTTTATTAGACCCCCAATTAGACACTTGGTTTGGTTTTAAATTTTCTATTCTTTTTTACATCCTATATATTTTTGTATGACACGATTAGTGCAAAAGTTTTGATTATTTTTCACACCCTATTTTTTAGGGGGGGGACTGAGTATAAATATGAGTGGAGGACTCTTTGGTTTAGATGAAAACTTTCATATTTTTTCACATCCTATTTTTTGGGGTTTGACACTTGGGTTGGTGTGAAAGTTCCGATTTTTTTCACACCCAATATTTTTGGTGTAGGATTGTTTTATTCAGGTGTAATTTTTCATTGTCCTTCACATCCTATTTTTGGGGGTTGGGCACTTGGATTGGTGTAAATTATTTGTTCAGGATCTCAAATTTGGCCATAGAAATGGTTGTTGTTTAGTTTGAACCAGACTACTGAAATATCTATTTACTAGGTCGAATTTGGATTCCTATTTGGAATTTTAAAGAATTTCAAACATTCAATTTGAATTGCAATGTGAAGTTCATAAACGTACATAATAACAATTTACTAATTCAATCTTTGAAAGTGAATGACACCAAAATTTTCATTGACAAAACGTAAACGTAAGATACACACACCAATATCTTCTAATAGAAAGTTGTAATGAGTGGAATATTCATTTTTTGCTACAATATAATGTGATGAGAATTCCAACAATACTTAGGGAGTGCGTGATCAAAAGGGGAGTCTTAGAATCTCCTTAACCATATCCAATTTTGGTTCACATAAATCCTTTTTGCATTTCGAACTTCAAAATTCCCATTTGAATTGGACTCCATCACTTTGTAATTTGTTCATGTGCTCCCTATTAATTTCTAATGTAATTTGGCTCACTTCTTTGAATTATAAGGTTTAGGAGCATGAATTGTACATTATTATTTTCATTATTATTTTCATTTTGTGCTTGTGCCATTCTGCAAAATGGATGAGAATGCAAGCCAAGTAGCCAACTTCACTTAGGAGTTCATTTGTTTTTTATTCTTTGGAAATTCATGAGAATAGCATTTTTAGATTCTATTGATTCATTATTTATAGTAACAAGGCTCTTGCATCCCTGTTCATTTTTGTTTTTTGTGTATTGAATTGACAAGACCATCAAAGTAGGTAGAGGTCCTAAATCAACCAATTTTATTGACCTTTTTAATGACATGAAGAAATACTATGTTCAAATATAATTTAATTATAGAATTGACAACACCCTCAAAGTAGGTAGAGGTCCTAAATCAACTAATTTTTTAGAAGACTTTCTGTTAATGACATGAAGAAGCTTCTATGTTGAAACTTAATTTAGTTTAAGTTGAATTCAAAAGACCAATAAAGTCCTAGGTAGAGATCCAAAATGAACTGAGGTAGTTAAACTTGACTACAAGAAAACAAATCATTTAGCCAGCACCAACTGATCATGCCTGTGATTAGAAGGACGCGACCTTCTAATTATCCCATATTGTTTGGTAAGTAGTGGCAAACTTCCTATAAGAGTGCTTGTTTGTCATAGTCAGACAACCATGGAGACCAAATGGACCGTCTTCTCACGCTCTACGAGTATGGGGGAAGCTCGTATTGGTCTCCGGGACCCCCCCCCCTTCTTTTGTTTCAGTTTCAGTTTAATTTTGATTGTGGTCCATGATCATTGAAGTTACACACTAGAATAAACCACGAATTGTTACTGTTAAAAAAAATGGGAATGTAAAGTGTCCTCAGCACCAATTTCCATTTTATATGAAAATGGTCCATGATCATTGAAATTACACTCTACAATAAATCATGAGTAAATGTTGTTCAAGAAAATGGGAATGTGAAGTGTCCAAGGCTCCAATTTTTATTTTATATGAAAATAGCCTATGATCCATAAAATTATATACTAGAATAAAACATGAGTAAGTGTTGTTCAACAAAATGGGAATGTGAAGTGTCCATGGCTCCAATTTTTATTTTATATGAAAATGGCCCATGATCATTGAAATTACACACTAGAATAAATCATGAGTAAGTGTTGTTCAACAAAATGGGAATGTGAAGTGTCCTGGGCTCCAATTTTCATTTTATATGAAAACGGTCTATGATCATTGAAATTATACATTAGAATAAATCATGAGTAAGTGTTGTTCAAGAAAATGGGAATGTGAAGTGTCTAAGGCTCCAATTTTCATTTTATATGAAAATGGTCTATGATCATTGAAATTACACACTAGAATAAATCATGAGTAAGTGTTGTTCAAGAAAATGGGAATGTGAAGAGTCCTGGGCTCCAATTTTCATTTTATATAAAAATGGTCTATGATCATTGAAATTACACATTAGAATAAATCATGAGTAAGTGTTGTTCAAGAAAATGGGAATGTAAAGTGTCCAAGGCTCCAATTTTTATTTTATATGAAAATGGCCCATGATCATTGAAATTACACACTAGAATAAATCATGAGTAAAAGGCCATATTCGTTAAAATGAGAGAAACTGGTTGAATTGAGACCTTAAGGCTCTTCGTTTCAAAGATAAGTTGTTGAAGGCAAAAATAAATATAGGCACACTGGAACAATACAATAAATAGATTACACATGCAGTGGACAAAGCAAGGTGGAAGCATTTTACATTATGTAATTATAGCATGATTTGTAAGCCAATGATGACCAAATATTCCATAATGATTAAGCCAAAAAGAATGGTGCATTATAAAAGTGGGTCAATTTACATTGAAGGACATTAACTTCCTTAAAAAATCCATGTACCTATGAATGAAATTTATCTCATGTGCCTATATGAATACTTTGACTATAGAAGATGAAATGTAGTTTATTCTAAATGACCGAGTGTAAAATTGTAGAGGAAAATATACACACACGGGGCACTCTACCTTCCCAAAAGATGGTTGTTTTATGTACGGCAATGACTATTCTATTAATAGTAATGATTGTTTTGCAAAGGCAATTCCTCTGTGAATGAGAACCACTACACTAACCATCGTTCTTAGTGGAAGAACTGGTCCTCGAGGCCTCCTTCGCCTCTTTCTCTGCCTCCAGCACTTTCAGTTTGGCATATCTTCTTAGAATATCCTCGCGCCGAGTTGGCTTAACGTGCTCAGATGTGTTTTGGAAGGAGCTGAATCCCCCGAGCTTCAGTACGTCCTTCACTTCTCTCCGTCACTTGCGTTCGATCTGAGAATAAATTTCTTCACTGGAAAGAGTTGCAAAAGTTCGAGGAGGCAGCTTTGGTAGCGATCTATGGACAATGTTTACATGTGGATCTACAAATCCAGCCGAACGCGAGACGTTCAAACGCTGATGCTTCACAAGGACTGGTTTGTGTAGAATAGATACAGTGGAAGGCAACGGACTGCCTCCGCTAGGTTTAGGGTACTGGGAGTCGACGATGCCTAGTCGTTGCGGACTCCGAGCCTCAGTCCAATCATCGGCTAGAGGCTTCCATTTCCGATCCCCACTGCTCGAATCTGCTTCTGGGTAGCTCTTCAGGAGCGAGTCACCTCCTACCTTGGGTGGTTTCAAGACTCCAACATCGAGGTGGACAAGTGATTTGTCACCCTCGTACAGTTTTCGGTGTGGGTGACTCGGGGTTCGGGGAGTGGGCGACTGTGAACGGAGTCGACTTGGTGCCGAGTCTTTCCACTTCATCGGCGATGGCGAGCAAATTGGGGTCCTGGGCGGTCCCCGACTTGGCGGGCTATCCACGGCACCTTCTTCTACATTTCCCTTCGAGAAGTCTATGGCCGCGGAGGCAGCATCCGTTGCAGAGCCGAAGACAGCAGGCTTCGAATACGATGAGGCCAAGAAGCTTCCCCCTTCTGAGCTGGATCTCCTCGAGAGCGACGCTTCCGATCCGGACAAGAGTCTCCTTGTCATAGGCTGTTGGTAATGGAACGAATGCTGAAGGGGCCCTCCAAACTGAATCCACAGAGGTATCGTAACAGGTCCACACATTTATCTTTGGCCCAAAGATAATGGAAGACATGATCGCAACACAAGACAAATAACAGCAGTGCAAGAAGACGAAATAAAACACCACAGACAGTAGGACTACATAATGAAATGAAATATGAAAACTTTAATTATACATAAGAATGAAATATTACAAAAAATACCAATTCACACAATGTACAGTGCCTATTAGAGTCTAGGTTGACATGGCGAAGGTCCTTTCCTCGACATTCTTCTCGGCCTCGGGCTCTATCACTAAATTCATCCCCGGTAGGACATAACGCGATCCTAAATACGCGGCGGATTCCTTCAACCCACTCAAGAGAAGGTCAACTCTGTACGAGGTTTCCGTCGTGGGGCTCTCCCCAATCCGGTGCGAGTCTACATACTCCCGCAAGCGCCCCGTTGGACAGTCCTCGTGGAGTTGCGTCAGCCATGGCATGAGCACTCCCATCAGTGCTTGGTCTTTCCGCACGTAATGATTCCAGCTCTCTAGAAATATGGCGTTTCCGTTCTCATTGAGGACACTCTTTAAGGGGGAGTCGTCAATTAGAATGGTGTTCTCTTTATTAAAAGCCGTTGGATCACCAGGATCTACGAACAAGTGATCATCGAGCACTTTGAGGAACAACGGCTTGAAGGGACTCCAAGCGTCGTTAAGGAACTTCTTTTTCGAGGTCTCTACCATCCTGCACTTGTCCTGTCCTAGGATGTCGAAGGGAGATTTAGAACAGTTTTGGAACAGAAATCCCGCGATGGGCTCCACGCTCTTCTTCAACATGGAGCTCCAAACTACGACGCGACTAGCGATGCTGGAGACCTCATCTAGGAATTCCCTCAAGCCCGGACGAACAAAGACGGCCTTGGTGCCCACCATGGTGGGGTGCCTGTCGCTAAACTGATTATCGTGGACTTCGTATTTTATTTTGCCCGTATACTGCGACTTATTTATGCACTCGCATAGCACGCCGTTCAGGTCGAACACAATGTTCAACCACTCTGTGGCGGCTTAACCACTATTGAGGACACTCTCCGCGGCACTCTCTCCACGCGCCCCCCTTGTTCTACCTGATGCATGCATAACATAAGAGAGATGAGGTTACCTGTTGAAACGCAGAATCATGAGAGCCATAAAACGGCGACAAGCAGAGATTTCCACTAAGCGATTACAGAACCCCTCCGTTAAGAGATTGTTTGAGAGCTTTCGGATGGAGCACACTTTTCATTCTTTCGGGCTGGTCAGAAGCATGGACAAAGTCAATTCATTAGACACGATTCAGTTGAAAATGTGTCATTCATATTTATTTCAAAATAATATATGATACAAGCGTTTTTAGCGTTCGCTGATCACTAGCGGATTTCGCACAAGTGCCAACTACCCTCCGTTCCTATCTGTACACTATGCTACTACAAGATGTCACAAGTGAGCACTTATGTTCGTAGACGCCCACAATCACTGACTGTTCACTCCCCCCTAAAAGGCAGAATGAACGGACATAAGTGCCTACGACTTTGTGAATGACAACTAGATGGAATGCCCACAAAACATCCATCACAAGGCAGTTCACATACTCATGAATAATCGTAAGGGTCTGAAGATGGAGAAGGCTGTACCTGATCCGTCTCCATGTCCTCGTAATCGAGAGTCTCGTCGTCGTCGTCGTCACCAGGGTTCTCCATTTCCCATGCTCCTCGTGGAAGTGCCGGCGTCTCAGAAGGGGCACTGGGTTCGACAGGGACATTTTCCTCCTGCGTCTCTGGGATCAATGGTTGTTGGAACTCCAAGGTAGGAGACTGCCTTGAGATATCCTCGCCTCGAGGATAAACTTCAACAACAGGGGATCCTTCTGGAGCCGTTTCGGGGTGCGGCATCTCAAGTGCAGTAGCAGGCTCAATCACTAGGGGCAGGACGGATGTTACAATCGCTTCTAAAGGATTGCTAGTTTCTGCGTCTTGCGTCTGGAGGACTTGGGGCTCATTCGCACATTGGGCAGGAAGAGGAAGAGGAACAGGATTATCTTCGTGTCGAAGACAATCCTCGGAGGTGTCCTTCCTGGCTTGCTCGACGGAGGCCTGGGAGGACTCGCCCACAACATGTACATCATTGCCTCCCTGCTGAGACAATGACTGGCCCTGCGATTGGGCTGCGAGCTTATGCCTGAGCTCTTCAATTTCTTTTGCCTGCTCCTCCCGTTCTCTTGGGAGCCTCCTGTTCTCTTCTTCCTGCTCCATACGTTCTCTCTCCAGCCTTTTATTGTCCTCCTCCACCTTCTTCACCCGTTCTCTCTCAATCCTCTCTTCCTCCACCTTCTTAATTTTATTCAAGTCCCACTATGCCCAGAACTCCCTGTTCTCCTTCTTCACGGGCCCCAACGCCAAGGAGACACTTCCGCCAGCTTCAGTCTCAGTGGCCGACTTCTCGGGGTCCGTCTCGGTCCCAGTCTTCTCCCCCGAAGCCTCCGCGGAGTTGTCCCCCCCGGATGGTCCAGCCTGATCCACTTCCGGCCCACCATAGTCGAAAGTCTCCATGTCGGAGTAGGTATCCATGTCGTCGTCCTCTAAATCGATGACTTCATATTCTGGCTCTTTCCCCTTATCCTTCTTCCTTGCCTCCGCATCAGGCTCGTGAAGTTCCACGGTTACGTCCTCTGACTCCCAATTTTGCACTTGGAAGCTCTCCGCCCTGACTTCCATTTCCTCGACCCCGAGAAGATCATCGTTTGTTCCGAACTCGTTAATACCGAGTTCGTTAGTTCCTTGCTGTCCAACGTCTTCCCAAACGGCCTCTTCCCTTGCTTCTTCATGTACTTCCTCACGCTTTGTGTCTTCTCTTGAAGGCGTGGAGTCAGAATTCATTTCAGGGGTCCCAAGAAGTCATGGCCGCACATAATTTGCGAGGTACGGCGGGTTGTCGTGAAGAAAGTCGTTTATGTCCGTCCTCTCGCCATGATACGCAACCACCTTGCGGTAGGATTCTGTTTCCTGTCTCCCTTGGATTGCGTAGCAAGTGAGGCCATACAACTGCCACGCAAATGTAAAGAGTTAGAAAATTCTGCTCATTTGACGAACACCAAGTTAAAGAAGACATTATCATCGACACGAAGATAAGGGACCAGCGACAGTCGGCCCACTATCTCTAATGACGTCAGGCAGTGTATTCTATACAATCCCACTAATTTCAGTCAGGTAGTTTATCTTCGAGTCGAGGATAAACAAGGGAACCACTGCGTATAATCTGCAGATGACTTCACTGCATTGTTTATCTTCGACTCGAAGATAAGGTGGGCGATCTCTCAAAGAGTTCTACCTTTGCCGCGATCATGAACTTGGACCCCGTGTAAATGCCCAAGACGTTCTCCCCTCGCACTACGAAACTCTGGAGTATGTCTATGTAGAACTCCATCTTGAGTTCGCTCTTGTGCATCCTCAGCTTGGCCTCCATGTGCTTTGCAAAATCCCGGTAGTACGAATTGTCCGACGTTGCGTATTCCCTCCTCATGCTGTCCACACCTTTAGGCGCATCGTCGTCTCTCCTCTTGAAGAGGAAGAGGAGGGTAAACGGAGGCACTATCTGACGATTGCTCAGGCCGTCCAGACGCTCGGCCTTGCATGGAACGTACGTCGAACGTTTCATGGCGAAGGATTTCATTTTCTCCCTTGCGAAGGAAATGGCTGCCTCTTCGTCGAAGTCATTCCCAAGTACCCACATCCACACGTCCGGAGTGCCCATGCTCGGCCTGAGGTGATCATGCAGGAAGTTGAGGAGAGTTGGAACCGGTGCGGGGTCCCTGGATCCGGGAGCAGGCCTTGGGACCTGGCGAAAGTCTATTACCGCAAGGGGAAGCGCTCCTCTGCGGATTACCCAGGTCGAGCTCGTGCAGAATCCCTGAGGGTAGAATACGTGTCCCCGAATGAAGACCTGTCCGTCTAGCTTCTCCACGCGCTTCTTGAGCTTCACGAAGCGCTCGAACATGAGGAAGACTGTAGGAAATGGCTTCTCTTTGTAGTCTTTTGCCCTCTTCAGCTTCCCCTGATTTATGAGCCGTCTTGTAAAGAAGCCGTTTGGTGGGGCGTTCAGAAGGAAATCCCACGATGCGAAGGTGAAGAGGTTCTTGCGCTTCCAAGCCCTCCAAACATTGTCGATGACGTTGTCGTGCTTGTCCTTGCACTTTAAGTTCTTGTTGCTGACCATGAGCTCATTTAGGATGACCTTCTTGCGCTTCCTGCGCTCCACCCAGTCCTGCCCGCTTGAACAGTCCACCTTCAAGTGAGGAACCTTGTGGACGATAAGTTTCGGCCACGACAACTCTCGCCCGGGTGTGCGCCCAAGTAAATGAACGACGTATTCCTTGAGGTCTTTATCTGTGAAATGCCCCAGGTGCTTGAAGAACTCCCGCTTCAGGGTGAAGCTCCTCGGCTTGAATGTATCGGACTTCTTGTGCGGTTCCATCGTGACGGGATCGAGGAGCTCTCCAGCCATATGACTCGTGATGAACTCGTCCCACATACGGTACACGCCGTCCGCCAAGGTTATTATTTGGACTTCGTTGTTGACGTCCAAGGATTTCTTCACCTGACTGCCGTCCTTTTCTGGGTTGATGCTCTGGAAGCGGATTATGACAGCATCGATGAATTTCTGCATCCACCGGCAATTGTACTCAACATCATTAGAAAGGGCATATTGATGCAATGTTACGTTTATCTTCGAGCCGAGGATAATGAGGTGGGGTTCATCATCAGGGTAATCGATCCTGGCATTGAAGACACAGCATTCTAGGCAATAACTACGAGCAAATGAGATGTAAACAAATTATCCTCGATCTGAGGATGATCATGTGGTCACAGTCTCACCTTGTACACATCTTCGGCAAATTCAGCCCTGTTATTACGGATCGCAGCCTCGCCCATAACATATGATGGCCTCTTGTATGATATCCAGATTTCTCTGCATGCTCAGATCTGGTTTCCCCATGTCGGCTGGCTGTGGACGATGTGGTTTGCTGCGTTGTGCCACCGTGATATCTCGGTCAGCTGGGCTGGATCTCTGCTCCAGACGATTCTTGCACTCCACGTCTGCAACTCGACCTTTCTTGACTGTACTACGCCTCCATCTTGCAACATTTTGGCGGCAGTGATGCTGTGCTGGCCGTTGATGATGAAAAAGTTCCCAGCTTTGATGGCATTCCAGTCTTTAGGTCGCTCCTTCAGGAGTTTCCTGGTTTCGTCCATGGGTGTCAAGCATATCGTCTGCCGCTCCCTCATGTCGGGCATGGCTATCAGCTCTTTCCGCTTGTCATCCACCACCGTTGCCTCCAGCTTCCTAATGACGTACTTCGGACGGGGCAGGAAGCACTGCTTGATATTGACTTGGAATACTTGCTCGTCGAATAGGAAGCATTTGGCGTGTTTCTCCTTGAAGTTCTTCTGATACTTCGCCGCGATTTCGTAGTCAGGGATTTTTACAAGCTCTACCTTTGGTGTGGGTGCAACGTTGGTGAGAGCAGATCCGGAACTCCCTGCAGCTGTGGGTCGCTGTTCTGCTGCTTTCTTCCGACGCTTGCCGCTTGTTTCCCCTGCTTCAGGTTCCGGGGACTTCCTCTTCTGAGGTTCAGATCTCGCGCTTCCTCTCCCGCTGCCTCTGCTTGCGCCTTGACTGGTCCCTCTACTTCCTCCCTGGCTGCCACCACGGGTTCCTCCTCGACCGCCGCGCTGGCTCCCCGACCTTCCACGTGCGCCTGACCCCGATAAGGGTTCAATCGTTCCCGGCTGAATACGGGACCATTGTTGTACTTGCTTCAGAAGCTCTCGGAAAATTAAGTTCAGGGTCCGAGACGTTATGACGGCATCATGTTTCCCCCACGGACCAAACGCCGTGCGTATGTCTTGCGCTATGTCTTCCTTACTGATGGCGTTGAGTTCGAGTAGAAGGGCTTCCATGTCAAACTGACCACACTCGTCCTCCTCGTGCATAACAATCGAGTGAGTGAGTTTAATTTCTTCACCATTATCGTGGAGTGCGTGCAGTGTGAGAACAGTATACTTTGTTTGGTGGTTTTCGATTAGGGTGACCTTCTCATTGAGGTTCCAGTTCAAGAACTGCTCAGTTCCCTTCACGCGGTGCCGCAGGTATATGTACTCCTTGGATGGATTCACACCAAACGTCCAGGCTTCCACCACCGGCTTGAATTGCCATAGCTTTCCGTAGATTCCTTTGTAGTGGACGATGAATGGTTCGTCTTTGATCCATTTGTTGAACGGCTCCAGGAATGGAAGTGTTGACGAGTAGTTGTAGTTTGAACCGTCTGCCATTATGCTTCTTTCCTGCAGCGGGTCATGTGGATCATTAGTCTTTGTACATTGATGTCTATCTTCGACTCGAGGATAATGGATAGGGGATCTGCATTCTAAGTTGGTTAAGAGTGTATGTGTATGACGATTGTTTTTACTGACGCGGTCGTTGTTGGGGTCATCTAAGTTATCTTCGCATCGAAGATGGTTTGGATTCTTAGATTTATATGGTTTTAGTGGTTTAGAATTCTTGATGCCCCAGCCGTGGCGGTTGCGATTCATGTTATTCTAGTTGCTGGGTTCTTTTTTATTGGGATTTGCTTGAGTGTTGTTTAATGTTATTCTCTGATCATTTATTTGATCTCTTGTATTTGGACTGTTGCTCCACGCAAGGAGACAGAACTTGAGGTTTATCCTCGGGTCGAAGATAAATCTCAAGTTATGTCCCTTGCATTTCCACCATGGGCTCGCCCACCAGCTCCATTTATCCTCGGGTCGAAGATAAATGGAGCTGTTGGGTGAGTGCATGGTGGAAATGCAAGGGACATAACCTGAGATTTATCTTCGACCCGAGGATAAACCTGAGGGCTGGGCGAGCACATTGCTAAACAATTCTACCCTAAACCCTAATGTTGACCTTCAGCACGTGGACAGAGAGTGTGAATTTTCACACATGTTGTGAATTCCAGAATTTTGGGGCGGAAAAGCAATGCAATTTCAATAGAATTACTAATCTGGTATGACAAGTAGGTGCACTGTGGCTGAAGCTTCCGAATCCAAATTGTGAAAATCTACACAACAAACAGACATTGGTGACTGTGAATGCTTCCTACAAGTTAAATACACTGAATGTAGCATCATGTGAATGGAAACTAGCCTAGCTAGAAAATCAGAAAAGGCTAGCATTAAAAACATGAATCACAGCAAATTGACATTGAATATAGCATCATGTGAATTGCAACTAGCCTAGCAATAAAATCAAAAAAGGCTAGCACTAAAAACATGAATCACAGCAAATTAGTATCACAAATTGAAGAGATTCCATTGCGTCCTAAACCCCAAATCCAAAATCCAGCAGGTGCACCCCTACTGGGAAGCCAAACCCTGAACCCTACAAACTTAAAAAACAGTCTAAAGGTACACCTAAACCGCACACCAAAACAGCTCCAAAAAATTAACACAACCAGCAATTGTCTCCAAGGCAACAGAAAGCCAACTTACACAAACATGGAGGTACTAGAAGCAACGAATCACATTACGCACAACAATCATCACAGGGACTGTGGATTGCGATTACTATACAACATTAGGTCAAAACCAATAGCAGGAGACACAATGCAGGAAAATCAGAAAACGAGCTTTCCCGCAACTCAGCAATTCAGCAATGCAGCAATTCAGCAATGCAAGTTGAAAGCAAGCTTCAACGAAAGTTCAAGTGTTTCAAGCCAAGCTTGTAAAATTTTGAACATCGAACTTCACGATGAGCTTCAAATTAAAATTACACGACAAAGTTGCGGAAAAGCTTACAGTAGTATACGTAGAAGCAAGCTGAATAGGAAGTGGTGAGGCCACAAAATCAAAAACGACTTTGAAGAAGAACACTGATGCTCCACCGCAGCAAACTGCTCTCCCGCGACAAACTGCCGGCCTGTGAGGCCACAAAATCAACAACGACGAATACTGATGCTCTACCGCGACCCAAAAATCAGGAAGAAGAATATCGTTGCTCCTCCACAAAAAGAACAAAACAACTGAAGAGAAGAGAAGGTGGGAATGAGACAAAGAAAACGCGCTTCTCGGGGAAGCAACAGCGACAACAACAACAAAATCTTCAGCGTGCTCCTGGAAACGAAGGAGAAAAATGACGAATGCTGCTTCTCCAGCTGCGAGATGACTTCCCAAGCCTGCGCCGAGCCGCCAGTCCTGGTTTGGTAAGCCTCCAACCCTATGGTTTGGTTCCTAGTCTGCATTGTGTTTTTCTTTGTTTGTTTGTTTGTTTGTTTTCTTTGTTTGTTTTTTTATTTTCTTTGTTTGTTCGTTTGTTTATTTTGTGAGAAATATTGTAGTTTGTATGTCCTTTGTTTTGGTTCTCATTGAGCTCTTCGTTTACCTTTTTTGAAGACTAATGTACGAACATTATTCCATAGCAATTAATCCCTAAAAGACCAAGGAAGTGTCAAAATTTACAAAATTGTAAAGATCTATTTTAGAATGCTACTTACAATATTATTTTGACCCCTAAAGGACCAAACGTTGTTTTCTGGCAATATAGGAGATTTGAGTAGCTTATTGCAAACAAAATTATTTTTATCATTTGAAAATTTCAAACAATATGTGCCTAAGGAGTACCTTCATAGGCCAACAATTTTCAAAACTTCTGACTAATATATGGTTAAAAAGTTATTAGATGATATATCATTTTCTATGGTTGGAAGACAACTTTTTTTTTTCTTTTAAATCTCTTCTAAAGAAAATAAATATTTGAAATTGCTTTTGTATTAGATGCAAAAAGTAAAAGCACAGGATGTATATTGGTTTTTTTTAATCATTATTTACAATCGTTCGGATGGATTAACATTGTTCATTTCCATAATTAAATTATTGACAATTGAATGTTTTTAAATATTTTCTATTTCTTCCTACAATCTATTTTTACCCTAAACGTTATATAATTGAAAATGATTTGAATTTTTTCAAGAATACGTCCTATACTTGCTTTCAAGAATAAATCCAAGGAGTACCTACCACAATGAACATTGTTTCATTTAAATGTTTCATTAGAAAGTGCAGCTGTCTCATTTTCCATAAGGCCAAAAACCGGATTTCTGTCAGTTTATATGAAAATGTCTAACTTGCAATCTAAAAGGTGGAAAATTTAAATCTTTTCTACATCTTTTTAAACAAGTTTACTCAAAGATCCAAAGGTTACCTTTTTTCAAAAGTGTTTTTGCTTTAAAATGTACTTGTACTAAAAATGGTAGATTTTGAGCATTTCTGATGAAAATTAATCATGAGCTCCAACCTTTAGGGGTGAAAAATGACTGAAACAAAACTTGTAAACAAAGATCACATCCATACTTATGGTTTGATCAGCAAATACATGAACTAATCAATATTTTTCTATAAAATAGACAACCAAAAAATAAAATTAATTCTCAAATTCATACTAGATAGAATATTTTTGATTTTTTACAAGATTGTTTTTTCCAATATCTTTTGAACTACAGAATATTTGCAAAGCAAATTTTTGTAATCCATATCGAAAAAGTGTTAAAGAATTATAATAAGAATCTCAAACATTATTGATGAATGAAAAAATTGCAGTTTTTTGAGCTTGGGTTGTGGTTGTGTTAATTAATTGTTAAATATTTGCATTCATGGTCCTTTCGGGGTCAAACCGAGAGTGAAAATGTTATAGAATTCCAATGGGAATTTTTTATGAATTTCAAAATACAAAAAAAGGACTAAACTTGGTTGTTTATTAAAAAATAACCTAAAACGTGTCTAGCACATATTTGCGCTTCGCACATATTGGTGCACCGTGTTTATTTAATTTCTAATGAAAAAACTTGCACTATAGTAAGGCACTCATTGCATCAAAATATACAAAATATTGTAATTAGATCTATATATTTACAATTTTATTAGATTCCCAGCACAAATTGTAGGCGCTTGTCAATTACAAATGTTCATTTCATTTGCTACTTCTAATTATTTATTGGAACTGTGAAATCTATCAAAAAAAAGTGTAATTACACGAAATTGGAAAATTATTATAATTTCTACCTTGGTGCCATGAGTGTAGTCGTGGAATTGAAAAATGCCAATTACAAGGGTTTTAACGTTGTAATAATCAATTTGCACCTAGTATTTTAGTAATTTTTCAAAAATAATAAACATTAAGTTTCATGATAGAGGTTTTGGTTTATTTGAAATGAGAGATGTCTAATTTCATTTTACAGTACAGATTCCTTAACTATCCTCAAACAAAAAGCGTCATGAATGTCATCAATCTCATTAATTAAATTTAAAATGATTTTAAGGTTTCCACACTTTATAAATGAAATTCACTTATATTGTAGAACTTCGACCAGCCTGTCCTTTCTACAATGAAATTCAGAAGATAAATATTTGCATTTTTGTCCTACCGTACACTTGGATGAAATTGGTTACAAATTAATTCAAAATACCATTATATATGGCATGTAATGCAGTTTCCAATATTTAGAATATGCCATAATTGACATTTCTACTAACTTTCTACAAATTGAACGCCCTCAAAACTTTTGCAATCCACTTTCTAATCATGAATTAAATAAAATCTTATGAAGTATATAAAAATGTAAAAATATGAAACTATAGATTTTAAAATAATTTCAAATTTATGTTTATGGAAAAACGATTTACTCATAACTGGAGAATGATCCAAAATAACTAATTTATAAAGAAATATGTAGTTCTTGAACTAAAAGAAAGCCAACTCCAAGGATGGAAATTTAAAAAAAAACAATCTACAATCAATTTTTTTATTTTTTTTGGACATATTAAAAATTAAGGTCAATGGAAAACATTCAAAAAATATTCTCTAGTGAATTTTCTCATGATTTTCATCTTAATATTAGTAAAAATGGAATGATTTAGAAATTTTTACTTTTATGTATTAGATGTATGAACTCAATTCAGTATTTTGATTTCATTTCTTGGATTATTAGGGTACTCAATCTCTTTGGATTCTACTTGAAATCATTTCTAAATTGTTGATATTTTGGTACTTCATAAAATGCTTTATTGCATATATTATTAAGTTAGAGCTTTGTAATGATCAATGATCATACCAATGTATAGAATAGTCATTAATTTACAGACTTTACCTTTTATTTTACAAACTTCTCTTTTAGTAAGATATATAATAATTGAAACTAGAATTGGATGAAATTTCTCACATTTATTAGGAATTAAATCATTTTTTGTTAAAGTTGTTGTTTAGGGTTCACTGAAAACTCTTACCCAGAACTTAGAATTGTATCTTTATCCATTGAAGTCTGTGAGTTTTGTTTTGTTTTAAAATTTCTTCTAAGCATTTTCAACAGTTATTTAAATTTATAAAACATTTGAGATAAAATTCCAAAAACTATTGTGCATGGTTTATCTTTAATTTGTTTTACTGTAGTTTGTTATCTTTATATTGTAGTGTGCATGAATAATAATAATTGAGTAGGTAAAATAAGAACTTGTTTTAGCTTGGACCTAATGAGAAACAAAAGTTCTAAAAACATATTATTGAAGACCTAGAGTTTGCATAGCATCAAAATTCTCAAATAAACATTTGCATTTATATATTTCTATATTGTAAGATTCTTATTATTATTTTACATAGGATCTTTTAGTACCAAGCAAGCACTCCTAAAATTTTTTGGCTCCTAAACTTTGTATTTTGAAGGTCAACGTAAAAAAACTAGTTCTATATCAATGATGCCAACGCTTATTTTGAGGCTCTCATATTTTTTCAATAAATTGAACCAGCAGCCAACATTTTGATAAGTTGAATTACATTTCTCTAAAGTGTAACCATAGTACTTCTAAGGGGATATGTTAGAAATCACATAGGCAAAATAAAAGGACAATATCATTTAAGAATTGAAAGATTATAATGCTTGATCATGCGTGTGATCAAACTATAAAAAAATTTTAGCTCTCTTTTTGCTTGCCAAATGAAAAATAATTTAAACCAATAAAATATGAGTTTCAATTTATAACATCCCCAGTGAATTTATAACATTCCTAAATCTACTATTATTACAATTGCTCTATATTAATTTTTAGTGTGATTGTCTCTACAAAATCTCTTGTATGTGAGATTCAATTCCAAGAGCCTTTGAGAATATGAAAATTCAAGAAAGAAATGGGCACCTTCGTACAAGATTTTAAAAAGAAATATTGCAACCTTGCACCTTGCAAGATCTCAAAGATGTCAATATGATTTTATAGAACGAGTTAGCGAATATACAGAAGAACAACCCAAAAGCAATAGTCAATAAAATTAGAATGAATTATTTCTTCTAGTGTAATCTGGAATTGTAGAATACCACACCTAATACCTTGAACCCTAAACCCTTCAAACCCTAAACCCTAAACCCTTCAAACCCTAAACCCTAGACCCTATAAGTTGATTCCCCCCACAAAAGAACAATCCAAAAGCAATAGTCAACTAAATTAGAATCTATTTCTTCTAGTAAAATCAGGAATTGTAGAATACCACACCTAATACCTTGAACCCTAAACCCTAAACCCTAAATCCTAAAACCCTTCAAACCCTAAATCCTAGACCCTACAAGTTGATTCCTCCCACTATATAATATATTGAATTAAAAAAATAGCATTCTATGTACATTAGTGGCATGATGACAAATTCGTGCTGCCACTTGTCACAAACACAAACTGCAATCCAATGTTAGAAAAGAAAAAAGTTAACGAAAATGGTCGAAGGCAGGTGGGACGAACAACTCATGAATTGGACAAATGTCAAATCAGAGAAGAAGCCAAATTGCCAATAAATGAAGCTGACAGTGTGTTCAAAAATTTGGCAGCCGGAATTGTTGTAAAGTGATATTCCCCCTATTTATCTCCCCGATTTGTGTAAAGCAAATTCCACCTTGTCTACAGAAAAGCGGCGGAATGGACGGTGCTCTAATATTAAAGAAAAAGCACATTGTCAACGTCGCCACTTACCTTTTTATGGAGGTTTCCAATGTCAACGCACCCCAAAACTGAGGAGGTTCTTCCCCCCGATGAGCGAAAAGTGTTCAACGGTTCGAAATCCAGAAATTCCCACCGTTATTTTCCCGCCATGCCAACACCGTCTCTCTCTCTCCGCAAGCCCCACATTTCCTCACTGCAGTCCTCCTTCATTCTCTTCTTCCATCGCCATTGCAAGCATCGCTCCGGCGCATACTTTCAGTTTGTACTTTGCGATTTCAGTTATTCTGTGCGAAAGCACTATCATCAACGGTCCTCAGTTTCGCACTCATTCGCATAAGGTCATTGTTTTGCTTGTTGTTCATTTTCCTCTGTTTCATGCCGAGTACTTGCGACCGAAAGTACTCTGATTTCATAGGACAGTACTTGCATTCAGCCATTCCACGTCCCTGGTTTCGATCAGATTGTCTTTAGGGCTGATTTTTGAGAGGGTGAAATTCTCGATTGCAACGCTTGTTTCTAAACAGATATCAGCTTACCGAAATGTACGCCGTAAATACCGGAAGCAAAGATTGTCTTCACTCTCAAAGACATGAAGAAGGGATTATCTTCGATTCGAGGATAATGATAGACTGAAACGGTGAAATTATTATCTTCGACTCGAAGATAATCTGGACTCGTTAAATCGAATTAATGCTTTAGGTATCAAAAGTGTATGTATTTCATGATGTGGCTGAGATTATCCTCGACGCGAGGATAGTAACGTCAGACTTACAATGTAGTTTATCTTCGACTCGAAGATAAACATATCTCGACTACTATTATGGGGATTATTCGATGACGTTCCTCCTAGCATTATAGAAATGTCAAATTATCTTCGAGTCGAGGATACGATAAATAGGAACACACCATCTGACTTGTTTGTCAGTGACGACTCCTTCAATTCTCTGAATTATCTTCGAGCGAACGATAATGAATTCTAGACTGTATGATGTCCTTCCACAGGAGTATCTTGGAGTCGAAGATACTCTCGTCATTCCATTGTTTTTATTTTGAATCCAGGATGGATACTCTCGACTGTAGATTATACTTTAACTTTGAGTCTATGACAAAATAGCCGGACCGGAGAGATTCGTTCCATTAGTTTATTTTTTGAGTCTCATATAATATGTTCAGAATAGAATGGATTATCTTTGAGTCGAAGATAAATTAGTCATGATGGAAGGTGACGTTCCACTAGATTATGTTTATGTTAATGATAGGATTTTTCGACTGTAATGACTCATTTGATTGGATTATTGTCAAGTGTATGATCAATTTGTCAGACTGGCAGAAATCATTTCAATGGATTTTCTTCGAGTCGAAGATAAACTTGTGAACTGAATCCTTGCATCTCATGGACAGTGTTCATTATAATTTTAATAGCTTACTAATAGTTTGATGCCATGTACAGAATGGACAATATTTCCGCGAATGAGCTTGCGGACCCAGTGCCAACCTTACCGCCGGGTGTCGCGCCATGCGAGGGCATCCCTCGTGCTTTGTGGTATACCAAGGCCGTGACACTCACAATGAAGCTGGAATGGAAGTGGCAAAAGGAATTTGCCACAGCGTCGATGCAAGCCTCGTCATTGATGTGGATGGGAAACCGCTTGGAGATGACCGGGTCGCAATTCAAATTGCGGAATCCCTCTGTGAAGCTGATGTTCCGTCGCAATGGATGTGGTCAATGCATTCCTGGCCCATTTCAAGGACGTATCTCAACGGTGTCAGTTTGTATGACCATGATCAGACATTTCTGTACAAGTCGGCAATGAGTGCATCTACGCGGCGTGTTCGGGCTGGAATTCGTTCTTATGAAAGTGCTCGACAGAGGATAGAACCGGCTAACCCTCCAAAAAAAGAAACCCTCCACACCTCGCAAGCGATCACTCAGGTGTCAACTATGGATTGTTGCCCGAAGAACTGTTTGCATCCATTCCCATGTGGTCAGATTCAAGCGCTTCGTTCCCTCGTTCATGTCGACGGCGGGGTGAAATTACAAAAATCGCGTTTCCTTGACACGTACAAGCAACCCACCCTGGCGATGATGGGAAGGATATGATTACTTTGTCCCAACATGAAGTTTGTCCCACTGCTTGGTACAAAATTCATGGAATATCACGGGCTACGTACTATAGGTACAGGGCGATGTCCAAAGTCGATAAGAAGCCGGAGCACCATGGTAATCTTGGCTTGAAAAAGTCGCGGACTCATACATTACAAGCGACGGCCACACTTCGACTTATTGTTGAGAGGGAAGCAGACCCGATGCCTCACAAATCAAGGACTCTTCAGTCCGGAGATAAGGTTCCATCCATGGTCCTGCCTTCATCATTTCAATGGAAGGAGCATTTGCCAGAGATAAACAACGTCAATTCCACATTTCAATTGCGACAAATTTCAACGAGCGGGTTGAGCAACATCCGACGAGCTTCTTTTCCAGAGTACGCTCCAAAAGCACGTGGTGACAATTTCGCTCGATGTGCACAATGTGATAAACTCAAGCAACTGAGGGCCGCTTGCACTCCATGTTCCCGTGCGTAAGAAGTTTGGACTACAAAGTTAAAGGTCCATCTCGCTGGTCAAGAGGCACACAGAGAGCTGTACTATGCAAATCGTATGATGTCTGAGAGGTATCCGGAGAAGGTTCTTACTATAATCCACGACAAGATGGATCATTCAAAAACGGCTTCTCCCCATTATTCTCACCAGAACAAGGGCACCGATTCTTTCATGAAGTTGCCCATTGCTATCACTGGCATGATTGCTCACGGTCATGGAGACGTGAGGTATGCGCACTACGGCTTAGACATCTTTCCTACGGACTCCAACCATACAGTGGGCTCCATTGCAAAATTGTTGCGAGATCTTGAGTTTGAACCGAAATTTTCATCATGTCAATTGTTTCCTCCTGTCAAAGATATGATTCATCGATTGTCAAAGGCTGTGCTGGAAGGCTCGGAGATTTGTGTGGACTCCCTGGCTCCTCGCTCTGAAGAAGTGGTGCAATCCCAATGTCTTCCTCCAACATTAATTCTACAGCTCGATAATGCCGCTGGAGACAACAAAAATCGATGGGTTTTTGCATTTTGCTCTCTCCTTGTATACAGAGCCGTTTTCCGTGAAGTCTACATCAATTTCCTTCTTGTTGGGCACACTCACAAGGACATCGATGCTCTGTTTGGTCGTTGGAGCAGCATGTTGAAGACAAATGACTACCTCACAGTTCCAAGGCTCATGAAGTCCTTCATGGATTGCAAAACACAATCTGTAATTCCGCATCTAATTGAAGAGGTCCCTGATTTCAAAAAATATGTTGAAGGATTCTTGCATACTGGCGATGATGCACTACAAGGCCATTCACAAGCGCAGCAATTCAAGTTCTACAAAGATTCAAATGGATGGCCCTTGATGCAGTACAAAATTCTTTGTACGGACGTTGACTGGTTGCCTAAAGAAGGTGGAGGGATTTGCCTATGGAAGGAGACATCTGATAGGAGACCTAAAGTGCCAAAGGGTAATCCTAAACCTTTTGCACCGCAACCGATGCGTTGCTTCGATGAGGTTTGTAAGGGGTTAGACGGGTATATTGCTTTGTGGGGTGCAATGGCTAATCAAGACCTGCCTGGGGAATTCCGGAGGAGAAATGCGGCAGTGATGAAGTACTGGGAAGGTGTGAGAAATGCTTTGCAAGAACCACTTGTGGGTCGTGATATATTGCGAGATGGATTTTGGCCGAATTCAATAGTCGCAAGAGAAGAAGAAGACCAATACCAAGATGATGGCAATATGCGTGAAGAGTTTGCAGAGGATGCACCTTTTGTTGGGAAAAGGCGTGACCGTCCTCGTTCTTCATTTTGTGTAGCCCGTGATGTATATGCCGATTACTTTGTTGCAGTACGTCCTGCCGATGGTGACCTTCGTCCTTTTTGGCTTGCAAGGGCATTAACAAACCCTAGTCCAGACCCGAGGCATGTCAATTACATTCACTTGCAATACTGGACGCCTGCTTCATTTGAGCACATTGATGACAATACATATCTTGGATGGGACACAAAACAAGGGAATTTATGGTGTGAAGACAAGAACGTCTCCACAAGCTGGAATCATACGGATACCCTAATGACGGCTTGGAAGCCCCGTGTGAAGGCAGCTACTGCAGACCCTCGCATCAAAATCCCGAAAACGCAAATCTGCATCATCAAAGAGTCCGTGGACGCCAATGCCATTGCTGAAGGAAGCAATCCTTCTTAGGCGTAGGGATGAATAGGTTTTGGGCATAGGATGCCATTTTAGGAGTTTGTAGTTTAGTTTTTAAATAACCAATTAAAGAATAAATGTAAAAAGAGAAAAATTTAGAACAAAAAAAAATTTGGGAGAAGTGTTATAAGTTGCTAGGTGATTTCTTTATGATAACTATGCCAAAAAAAAAGATAAAAAAATAATTAAAATGAATTAGATTGGAAGGTCATATTTACATAGATTTTGCTTCGGGTTAACTTTAGTTTGGGGTGCTCAATCTTTTTTAGTTATTACTATATTGTATATTCTACATTTTTCATAATATAATAAATTTGTATTGTTATTTGTAATATTATATTGTGCCTTTTTTTACTTATTAACTTCATTTCTATTGTTTATGTTTGTTTCTTTCAGAAGGTGACTGTGATTTATGAAGACTAATTATGAATTCTGATTCCTGTGCTTGTGCAAAATATTGTACAAACAATCTTAAAATTGTTAATTATTGTATGTTATCAACAATCTTTGTTCAAATGTCATTGAGATCCTTTTAATATCTTTCCCACAAATGGTGGAAAGCGAATTTATCCAAAGAGACCCTAAAAAGTACGTGATCTTTATAATGGAAAAATATACAAATATAAGATATGAAATGTGTAGTGTGCAAAGTGACATGGATTGGTGCAACTTTTTTTTGTACAAAAAGTTGTAGTTGCTTTGGCATATTATAGTCTCAATTTATTGAAGTATCTCAAATTAATGAACCCTTTTTCATACTAAATTTAGGCTCATAATTAAAATGAGACGCTATATTCTATCATTTTAACGAATATGGCCTTGTAAGTGTTGTTCAATAAAATGGGAATGTGAAGTGTCCTGGGCTCCAATTTTCATTTTATATGAAAATGGTCTATGATCATTGAAATTATACATTAGAATAAATCATGAGTAAGTGTTGTTCAAGAAAATGGGAATGTAAAGTGTCCTGGGCTCCAATTTTCATTTTATATGAAAATGGTCTATGATCATTGAAATTACACATTAGAATAAATCATGAGTAAGTGTTGTTCAACAAAATGGGAATGTAAAGTGTCCAAGGCTCCAATTTTCATTTTATATGAAAATGGCCTATAATCCGTAAAATTACACACTAGAATAAATCATGAGTAAGTGTTGTTCAAAAAAATGGGAATGTGAAGTGTCCCTCGCTCCAATTTTCATTTTATATGAAAATGGTCTATGATCATTGAAATTACACACTAGAATAAATCATGAGTAAGTGTTGTTCAAAAAAATGTGAATGTGAAGTGTCCTTGGCTCCAATTTTCATTGTATATGAAAATGGCCCATGATCCCTAAAATTACACACTAATTGAGACCATCAAGTAGTAAAGAAAAAAGATTTGAGTAAGTGTTTAACTAATTGATCCCATTTAGTGGTGTGACAAACAAAATTCATTCTTGCCCAACTATTTGATATGGGCTCTTTTTCAAAATGGAAAATTCAGAGTGGTACTACAGAAATATTTAGAAGTGGATAAGATTGAGTCATGATTCCATTTTGTTTAATACAATATTGAACTCCATGACTTTCTAATTGGTTCATTCCCTCCCAAGTTTTTTTATAAGAAATGAATTCCAACTCTAAGATAATAAAATTGGACTCCATCACTTTGTAATTGGTTCATTCCCTTCCCATTTTTTTTATTCAAAATGGGTCCCTACTCTAAGATAATAAAATTGGACTCCATCACTTTGTAATTGGTTCATTCTCCTCCCCATTCTTTTTAATAGAAATAAATCCCAACATCACTTTGTATTTGGTTCATTCCCTCTCCATTTTTTTTAATAGAAATGAATCCCAACATCACTTTGTAATTGGTTCATTCCCTCCCCAGTTTTTTATTAAAAATTTCTTCTAGCATCACTTTGTAATTAGTTGATTCCCTCCCCTTTTTTTTATTAAAAATTTCTTCTAGCATCACTTTGTAATTAGTTGATTCCCTCCCCTTTTTTTTATTAAAAATTTCTTCTAGCATCACTTTGTAATTAGTTGATTCCCTCCCCTTTTTTTTTTACTAGAAATGAATCCCAGCATCACTTTGTAATCGGTTTATTCCCACCCCATTTTCTTTATCAGAAATAAATCCCAACATCCCTCTTGTAATTGGTTCATTCCCTCCCCATTTCTTTCATTAGAAATTTATTCTAGCATCACTTTGTAATTGGTTCATTCCCTCCCCATTTTTCTTAATAGAAATAAATCCCATCATCACTTTTTAATTGCTTCACTCCCTCCCCGTTTTTTTTAATAGAAATGAATCCCAGCATCACTTTGTAATTGGTTCATTCCCTCTCCATTTTTTTTATTAGAAATAAATCCCAACATCAATTTGTAATTGGTTCATTCCCTCCCCATTTTTTTTATTAGAAATGAATCCCATAATCACTTTGTAATTGATTCATTCCCTCCCCATATTATTTTATTAGAAATGAATCCCAACTCTATGATAATAAAATTGGACTCCATCACTTTGTAATTAGTTCATTTCCATCCCCATTTTTTTAATAGAAATAAATTCCAACATCACTTTGTAATTGGTTCATTCACTCCCCATTATTTTTCATAGAAATAAATTCCAACATCACTTTGTAATTGGTTCATTCACTCCCCATTATTTTTCATAGAAATGAATTCCAACATCACTTTGTAATTGGTTCATTCCCTCCCCAGTTTTTTTTATTAGAAATGAATCCCAGCATTACTTTGTAATTGGTTCATTCCCTCCCCATATTTTTGTTTGAAATGAATCCGAACTCTAAGATAACAAAATTGGACTCCATCACTTTGTAATTAGTTCATTTCCCCCCCCATTTTCTTTACTAGAAATGAATCCCAGCATCACTTTGTAATTGGTTCATTCCCTCCCTATTTTTTGAAATAGAAATGAATCCCATAATCACTTTGTAATTGATTCATTCCCTCCCCATATTATTTTATTAGAAATGAATCCCAACTCTAAGATAATAAAATTGGACTCCATCACTTGGTAATTGGTTCATTCCCTCCCCATTTTTTTTATTAGAAATAAATCCCAGCATCACTTTGTAATTGGTTCAATCCTTCTCCATTTTTTTTTCTTAGAAATGGATCCCAATTCTAAGATAAAAAAATTGTACTCCATCACTTTGTAACTGGTTCATTTCCCTCCCCATTCTTTTTAATAGAAATTAATCCCAACATCACTTTGTAATTGGTTCATTCCATCTCCATTTTTTTATTAGAAATTTATTCTAGCATTGCTTTGTAATTGGTTCATTCTCTCCCCATTCTTTTTAATAGAAATTAATCCCAACATCACTTTGTAATTGGTTCATTCCCTCCCCATTTTTTTTATTAGAAAAAAATCTTGACATCACTTTGTAATTGGTTCATTCCCTCCCAAGTTTTTTTTAATAGAAATGAATCCCATAATCACTTTGTAATTGATTCATCCCCTCCCCGCTTTATTTTATTAGAAATAAATACCAACTCTAAGGTAATAAAAATGGACTCCATCACTTTGTAATTGGTTCAATTTCCTCCTTTTTTTTTAATAGAAATAAGTCCCAACATCCCTCTAGTAATTGGTTCATTCCCTCCCCATTTTTTTTTAATAGAAATGAATTCCATAATCACTTTGTAATTGGTTCATTCCTCCCAATTTTTTTTATTAGAAATGAATCCCAACTCTAAGATAATAAAATTGGACTCCATCACTTTGTAATTGGTTTGTCTCCCTCCCCATTTTTTTTAATAGAAATAAATCCCAACATATCTTTGTAATTGGTTCATTCCCTCCCCATGTTTTTTAATAGATATGAATCCGAACATCACTTTGTAATTGGTTTATTCCCTCCCCATTTTTTTTATCAGAAATTTATTCTAGCATCACTTTGTAATTGGTTAATTTTGTCCCCATTTTTTTTATCAAAATTAAGTCCCAACATCACTTTGTAACTGATTCAATACCTCCCCATTTTTTTTATTAGAAATAAATCCTAACATCACTTTGTAATTGATTCATTCCCTCCCCATTTTCTTTATTAGATATAAATCCCAACATCACATTGTAATTGGTTCATTCTCTCTCCATTTTTTTTAATAGAAATGAATCCCAACATCACTTTGTAATTGGTTGATTCCTTCCCTATTTTTTTTATTAGAAATGAATCCTAGCATCACTTTGTAATTGGTTCTTTACCTCCCCAGTTCTTTATATTAGAAATGGATCCCAACTCTAAGATAATAAAACTGGACTCCATCAATTTGTAATTGGTTCATTTTCCTCCCCATCTTTTTTAATAGAAATAAATCCCAACATCACTTGGTAATTGGTTCATTCCCTCCCCATTTTTTTTATTAGAAACGGATCCCAACTCTAAGGTAATAAAATAAGACTCCACAAACTGCAATTAGTTCATTTCCCTCCCCATTTTTTTTGTAGAAATTAACCTCAACATCACTTTGTAATTGGTTCATTCCCTTTCCATTTTTTTTTTATTAGAGATGAATCCCAGCATCAGTTTGTAATTGGTTCTTTACCTCCCCATTTTTTTTATTAGAAATGAATCCCAACTCTAAGATTATAAAACTGGACTCCATCACTTTGTAATTGGTTCATTTCCTTCCCTATCTTTATTAATAGAACTGAGTCCCATAATCACTTGTAATTGATTCATTCCCTCTTCATTTTTTTATTAGAAATGAATCCCAACTTCACTTTGTAAATGGTTCATTCCCTCCCCATTCTCTTGTTAGAAATGAATCGAAACTCTAAGTTAATAAAATTGGACTCCATCACTTTGTAATAAGTTCATTTCCCTCCCCATTTTTTTTTACTGAAATAAATCCCAACATCACTTTGTAACTGGTTCATTCCCTCCCCATTTTTTTTAATAGAAATGAATCCCACCATCACTTTGTAATTGGTTCATTCCCTCCCCATTTTTTTTATTAGAAATGAATCCTAACTCTAAGATAATAAAATTGGACTCCATCACTTTGTAATTGATCAATTACCTCCCCATTTTTTTTGTTAAAAATGAATCCTAGTTCTAAGATAATAAAATTGGACTCCATCAATTTGTAATTGATTCATTCCCTCCCCCTTTTTTTTAATAGAAATAAATCCCAACAACACTTTGTAATTGGTTCATTCCCTCCCCATTTTTTTTAATAGAAATGAATCCCAACATCACTTTGTACTTGGTTCATTCCCTCCCCATTTTTTTTTAATAGAAATGAATCCCAACATCACTTTGTAATTGGTTCATTCCCTCCCCATTTTTTTTATTAGAAATGAATCCCAGCATCACTTTATAATTGGTTGGTTCCCTCCCCATTTTTTTTTATTAGAAATGAATCCTAACTCTAAGATAATAAAACTGGACTCCATCACTTTGTAATTGGTTCATTTCCCTCCCTATCTTTATTAATAGAACTGAGTTCCATAATCACTTGTAATTGATTCATTCCCTCCTCATTTTTTTATTAGAAATGAATCCTAACATCACTTTGTAAATGGTTCATTCCCTCCTCATTTTCTTTGTTAGAAATTAATCCGAACTCTAAGTTAATAAAATTGGACTCCATCACTTTGTAATAAGTTCATTTCCCTCCCCATTTTCTTTTATTGAAGTAAATCCCAATATCACTTTGTAACTGGTTCATTCCCTCCCCATTTTTTTTAATAGAAACGAATCCCAAAATCTCTTTGTAATTGGTTTATTCCCTCCCCATTTTTTTTTATTAGAAATGAATCCTAATTCTAAGATAATAAAATTGGACTCCATCACTTTGTAATTGGTTCATTTCCCTCCCCATTTTTTTTAATTGAAATAAATCCCAACATCACTTTGTAATTGGTTCAATCCCTCCCCATTTCTTTTATTTGAAATAAATCCCAACATCACTTTGTAATTGGTTCATTCCTCCCCATTTTTTTTAATAGAAATAAACCCCAACATCACTTTGTAATTGATTCAATTCCTCCTCATTTCTTTTATTAGAAATAAATCCCAACATCACTTTGTAATTGGTTCACTCCTCCCCAATTTTTTTAATAGAAATAAACCCCAACGTCATCTTGATTTTGGTTGATTCCCTCCCCATTTTTTAATTTAGAAATGAGTCCCAGCATCACTTTGTAATTGATTCATTCCCTCCCCATTAATTTTGTTAGAAATGAATTCCAACTCTAAGATAATAAAATTGGACTCCATCACTTTGAAATTGGTTCACTACCTCCCCGTTTTTTTTAATAGAAATGGATCCCAACTCTAAGATAATAAAATTGGACTCCATCACTTTGAAATTAGTTCATTTCCATCCCCATTTTTTTTAATTGAAATAAATCCCAGTGTCAATTTGTAATTGGTTCATTCCCTCCCCATTTTTTTGTTAGAAATGAATCCCAACTCGAAGATAATAAAATTGGACTCCATCACTCTGTAATTGGTTCATTCCCTCCCCATTTTTTTTAATAGAAATGAATCCCAACATCACTTTGTAATTCGTTCATTCCCTCCTCATTTTTTTTTATTAGAAATGAATCCCAGCATTACTTTGTAATTGGTTAGTTCTCTCCCCATTTTTTTCGTTAGAAATGAATCCTAGTTCTAAGATAATAAATGCCATATTTAACTACTTTTGGACTATTCAAAGTCCAAAATTAAAAATCTCCCGATGCATGGTGCTAGGCATTACATTGGGAGATATCCAGATACCTTCAAGTTCATTTTCCTAATTATGCTTTAGAAACCCCAAGAGGTCAATTGCATTCAAACTTGTATGTCAGGGACAATATAAACTCCAAATGATGCTACAAGTTTGAATGCAGGTTCCCAAGGTGGGAAGTGGAGATGAATATTGAGAATAATAAGTGGCAAGGAAAAAAATTCCTTGCAACATTATAAAAATCCCAAAGGAGATCAAATACAAGAAAAGAAAGAATAGCAAAGGACACAGAGCGTGGACATTTGCTACGACTACGACATGGGATTTGGAAGGTACCCTCAAGAAATAACAAAAACCACACATTCTGATAAATCGTGATAAAATAACTCCATCCTACTCACATCAGCTTCCACTACCACCACTAGTAACTTCTGAAAAGACATTGAGAACTACTGTAGTGACCAAAGAAAGAAATGGTGCCATTATGAAGCCGAAACAAAGACACCATCGGGAGATCTCCCGATAACCCTGCCACGGTCACATTGAACAAAAAAAAGCATCGGGAAATCTCCCGTCTGATAGTCGTGGTGGGCGACGAGACGTTAGTCGATCAGGGGTCCACCTCGTTTGCCCTATTCAAATTCGCTAGGGCAGCTTCTCTACTTTTCTTAGGAATAGTACGAGATTTTGGGTTCACTTTCTTGGACCAATTGGCGTACAATGCACAAGATGCATCCACCCAAGTGGGAGGCCTGTTCTCCACAACCCATTTCCCATACCAACAATTCTGGTACATCAATTCCAAGTTACTTTCGGAATTATCTGGTCTCCAATACTGAAGCATAAACTTCCCGTTGTTTTCATGCCCTTCTTCTCTGCAGACGTCAGATAGTGCTCTTCTTTGCCAGACAGCACATACTGAGGGGTCCTCAGGTCTAAGCAGAACCCATGAACCTGGGCGAATATCAACCCAAGGATTAAAGCTTTCCCTTGGCGCTTCATTTGCGGGTCCGCAATAAGGTTCAAATTCCTCTTCTTCAGGAACCATGTCGACAGGGTTGATGGTCGGCCGCTGGCAAGAAGATTCCCGCAATCTCCAATCATACTGTGGCCAGAAGCCTTCAACCAATTCCGGAACAAAGTCGGGAAGAGGCTCCTTGAGCTCTCGCAACACACGTTTCCAGTAATCAACGTATGGTGCGAAGGCGGCCGCAAATCCCTCGCATTTGGACATTCCGTTTCGCCAATACTCAAGTACTTCTCAATTCCTAACAGAATCAAGCCCTTGCTTAAGGTCGCTTTCCGTGCTGCCTCCACCGCCTTCTCTTGATTTTCCGTGGCTTCCGGAACTTCGTTACCCCACATAGGCTTGAAAGGAACAGGCCTAGGGCAACCTCGAGGGAGTGTCACCCGACCCATGCAGTCTTTCTTCCAAAGGCATCGAGAAGGAGTATCAGATGGTAGCCACTGTGAATCAACTGCAGACTTCTTGTACTTTATAACAGGGATTCCATCACTGTCCACATAGAACCGGAAAAGGTGCATCTCCCCCAAACCAATTAGTTTAGACGTGCCACTGCACAGGAATCCCTTCACAAAGGACTTGAAATCCGCCACCTCCTGGATGAACTCCGGCATGAATGACAATTCCTAAGACTCCATGAACGACTTCATGAGGTCGGCGACAACAAATGTATTCTTGCTCTTTAAAGCCTTCGATAGGTGGCTAAAATACGCATCAATATCTTCGTGAGTATGTCCGACTAGTAGGAAACCGACCTGAATTTCCTTGAAGACTCCACGTGCAGTAAGCAAAGACAAGAAGGCCATGAGGTATTGGTTTTTATTATCCTTCGCGGAGTTGTCAAGCTGAAGATAGAGCTTGTTAGGAAGGGGACTAGATCCACGACGAAGTTCCTGTGGAATCAACTTCAAGGCGTCCATACACCGAGATTTTCCTTTGAGTAGCGCGTCGAACATTGCATTTGCCGGCGGATAGGGAAAGAGGTCGCCCGTCTCCCGAATTGGTGGACCTTCAAGTCGCCTTAACAGTCTAGCAAGCAATGAAATGGTAAAGTTCGAATCGCCCGGCCAGCACGCTGGTGCATAATGTGCATACGCACCATCGGCATGACCATGAGCCACCATTCCAGTTATACTCATAGGAAGCTGACCCAAACCTTGTGTGGCCTTCGTCGTCACGCGCATTCGTGGGAGAGCCGTCTTCCTCGTGTCCATATTGTTGTGAATAATGCACAAAATCTCTTGAGGATTCCTTCTGGACTCCTCACGCCACGAGGCATACAAACGACGGCACGATGCTTGATGATTAAGATGTTCAGTTCGCTGCTTCATAAACTCCACGAAGTCCGAGCTTCCTTTTGGTGATTTCTGAATGAACTGCTGTAGGTCGTCGCACACCGTACACTTCGCAAAAGAGCTCCCAACAGGCTTAACCGCGACGTTGTTAAATAGCTCTTTCTTTATTCTACTAACAGTCGTCTGGCTCACGGGAGGAAGGCCATACTCCACATTCAACTGCAAATTACGTAAAACACAAGCATCAGCACTGACGGCAGTACCACTCTGAGCATTCAAAAATACACACAAGCAAAGAGACCAGGTGCAATGAGCACAGTCAAATCCGCAGAAAAACATCGGGAGATCTCCCGCTGAGTAGATGAATGCATTCAACTCCTACAGTGAAACGCATCGGGAGATCTCCCGATGAAAGAAGCAAGAAAATAAAATCTCCATGGAGTACTGTGTCTGGAAGATTCTCCAAAGGGGGAACAAACAAACAGAAGGCCGTATAAGAGTATCAACGGGAGATTTCCCGATGACTACCGGAGTCCAAACAAAGCATCAGTGATCAAAACCAGAATACTGACGGGTTCATCGCCCTACCTCATTGACGTCAGCGTGAACGCGCTTCCAATTATAACCAGCAGGCATGAACTTAAGCGTGTCTACTCTCCCATTTCCAATGCACCGCATTTGGTGCGGCATCTGGTCAGCAGTATTTTCGATTATCGCCTTCATTGTACCAGTAACCTGCACAGTCCGAAGTCGAGGCCGCTTAACCCCTTTGTTCCCGTGTGTGGAAGAAACAATCCCTTCCTTGTACTTGTCAAGGTAATTGTGAAAGGTTGACTTTGGAATTCCACGTATAATGTACCACGTTGTGGCACAAACTTCTGCTTCTTCTAGAGTAATGTACTTCCGCTTCCGTGTCTACTCCACCGAATGCAATTGTCCACCTACAACGATTCCATACTCCCGACGCTCTTCAAAGGATTTTGAAAAGTATCTCTGCCTGACCTTCAGCGTCGTTTCACGGTGGAAAAACTGGCAGCAATTCCTGTCGCAGTATCGCTTTGAGCTGACCTGTTGAATCTCGTCATCCAATGTCTTCCGCGTGAACTGTGTCTCCTTCTCACTGAGAGAGGGTTGACGAACTATGAAGCGATAGGGTGCCTTCTGTCTTCCACCCAAGTAGGCGAGTGGATCTGGTTCAACAACAAAAGCAGAGAAGTGGTCGACTGTATCCTTCAAGCACCGACCACCAGGGAACCAACAATTTGAATTGGGCCAGCGAGCATGAGTCATAATCGTATCTGGATTTCCCACGAAAACATCAAGGACAGTCACGCCTACGTGGTCCTCACCGAGGGTAGAACTCTGAAAATAATCATCCGCCTTCCATCAAGTAATTCGACATGAAGATTGAAGGACACCTAATGAATCAAGGTGATGCACCTCTAGCCCGATCCAATCCTCCTGACGAACGAATGGGCTTTCATCCGCATGGGGATCCGCAATGACCTTTACCACGTCAGCTGCCCTCCACAACACGGTCATGTTTAGAACATCTCCAAGCGTCTGCAAGCCTCTCTGGCAAGGCGATACCCTCATATGCTGAGCTTCTAGGACGACCAATGAAGGCCTTACCAGAACAAATATCCAGGGCCCGAAAGGAATCGGAACACCCAACCACTAACCTTGAGGACGGGCCTCTACAACACATCCCACTCCAACTTCGCCAAATCCTGGGAGATAGAGCCTCACTAAGTCACCATTGTTTAGCGCAGCACTCCGTGCAGTAGATTCATGAGAGTCCGCATCCTCAGTAGACTCGCCAACGTAAGGCGTTATGGGATCCTGAAACGAGTCAGAGTAAGAATCCATTGTCACTGACTCTTTGGAGCCAGAAGCAATAAAGCAGAACCAGGGAATGAAGAGTGATCCTGGAGACAAGAATATCAGAATATAAGTCAAAAATGAACTACGCACACGACGCCGATAGCAAGGATTGATGTGCTCATTTATCACCTGACTCAATCATTTGGGAGGGTTTCAACTCTGCTTGCGGTGGACTAAGGTTAAGGGTAGCTCCTATCATGTATAATGTCCCGCACTGACCAACTCAGGGCAGCTCATAAAAACAACGGGAAATCTCCCGATGGCAACAACGAGAAATCACCCGATGCAAACAACGGGAAATCTCCCGATGGAAACAGCGGGAGATCTCCAGATGAAAACAGCGGGATTTCTCCCGCTAAATTCCATCGGGAAATCTCCCAATGGAACATCGGGAAATATCCGGATGGAAACAGCGAGAGATCTCCCGATGATATAAACAAGAGAATGGAGATCATCAGATGCCGGAGCATCCCGGCGTACATATACAGCGATGACTACGTACATTGTGTATACTCGTAGTCTACGGACGCATACTATATGGGAGGATGATGTCTACACTGTCACGATTTATAAATTTGTCTATTGGTCCATTGACGCAGTGACGAAGGCCAATCATCACATCAGAAACTATCATTCGAAACTGCCATTGCTAGTGATCTGCGTAGTGCCGCTTACAACAGTATGCCAAGACGAAGCAAACGGTAGTACACTGTACTACTTCAAGATGGCGCACACTAATCCAAATTCACCAAACAGCACTCATGCGATACGCTACTGTTGTTCGTAGATCAAACTAACAAATCCTGATTTGCGAATGATTTAGTTAATTGTAGAAGTCGACCTTCCGGCCCTTCGTCACTGCTGCTATCAGCTGCCTCGTTACTATTACTTCACAAATTCACGACTGCCCACGAACCACTGAACTGCTCTGGATGATCTGCACCTGAGGAAGTAGGGCTTCAAGCAATTCATACCTAGAGAAGAAATGAAGGACCGCGACGAATCGCCAAGCTCCTGACGACCCACAAGCGCTGTCACTTCTCAAGACCTCCGTGTCCACGCTCCTCGATTGGCACTCCTCACTCACGTGAACTCCTGTCGGCGAAACGGGAGAAAACACAGCAGAGGATTCGCAATATTGGGCTAGACGTGGGAGCTCCAGTTTCCCGCTTTCACTTGGACAGGATCCACCTGCACGTGCACTCTTCAAAGCTGTGCACTATTGTGTCCAGGCAGAATCTTGAGATGCGGTCATTATTTTGGAATGTTGACTACATTCTTGTTCGTTCCGATTTATTGAATGCAGAAATGCCGCGCGTGAGTGCCTTTGCACGAAATTCGAGGCCTTCGAGTTTGGCGAAGGGAAACGTGCGGTCTTTGAATTCGAATCTCATTCAGATTCAACAACTGTGCAACATTCATTGTCGCTGTAGAGGATCCGTTGAAGCTGTGGGATTGGCATTTCTTGGGATCAGGACTCCACATTAACTCCTAAAGGATCAGACTGCGTTTGACCGACTTATAACTTTTTTGGGCAGGTACGTGAGAGTGGAGCTTTGCATATTTTGGGCTGGAATTTTAATACAATGTGCGTACTAGAAATATCTTTCATATGCACAAATATCATGACGTTCTAAAATATGAGTAAAAAGTTATTGCATAATATGTTACTTTTTTTTCAACTCGGGCAATTTGGACAGACCTGAAAAAAACACTTTTAAATAAAAATAAAATTTGAAATTTGTTCTTCAGATTTATATGTACTCAAAAAGCTTTGAATCATTGCATTTCAATAGTAGAAAAAAAAAGTTATGAGGCTTTTTAGTTTGCGGGCAGTTATGGAATTCCTACACCAAAAATAACTTTGAAGTCCTTTATTTTACTGAAATTTCAATATCTTTGGAAAAAAATAATGCTATTGGATGTAGATTGTTTATAATAACAATTCAACCATTTGGATTGGAATTTTTTAATTTTATAACTTATTTATTAACAATTTAGTATTTTGAGTGATTCTCTACTCTTTCTACTTACTATTTTCTTCCTATATGTTGCACAACTCCAAATGATCTGAACTTTTTTATGTATGTAGCCAACTTGCCCTAATGAATGAAACCAAAGAAGCACAACCATTTTGGACATTTTTTCATAACGATCTGACCTTGTGAAGTGCAGCTGCCCGGATTTTTGCAGTGATCAAAAAAGGATTTTTGCCACTTCAAATTCTATTATCTTGCAATCTACACGGTGAAAATTTCTGAAATTTTTCCCACATATTCTCAAACTAGAGTAATTCAAGATCCTACGGTTACATGTGTCAAAAAATGATATTTTTCAAAAATTTGGTACTTGTACTAGAAATGGCAGTTTAGGGTTTAGGGTTTAGGATTTGGGGTTACAGATTTTCATTCACTAACTTGAAAATGGAGGTTTTTTAGCTTTTTCAAAGCAACTGTAAATGTACTCGATGTGTTGCTAAGTGGATTTGCTGAACTTTATACCATAAATCCTACTAATTCACGGTTGGTACACTGCTCGATATAATTTCTATTATATTGAAGCCTTCAGTACTCCCTTTTGATATACTTAGTACAGACTTAGAGGGTGGTTGGTTGGGCCAAAAAAAAAAAGAAATTAAAAACCTTTTCTTTGTTATAAAGTTCTATAGTACCTAATAATAAGTATAGCATTGTAATCTGTCTTTTCTATTATCCTTAAAGGCAAATACATATATTCGTTTATAGAGATGAACTACATGTAATTCCATATTCGGTTTAGGGTTCTTTTTCTTTTTAATAAGCTTTAATCTTTTGTTAAGGAAACTGTCTCCAATTTTTGGCTACTAAAAAGGGTTTGGGGGTTCTGGGTTTCGGTTTTGTGTTATCCAAAAGAAGGGTTTACAGCTTAGGGTTCATGGCTCGAGGTTATGTAAGAAATTAATATAAAGTGAATTTAAAAATAATTTTCTGAATTTGTTTTCTAGAAGATTACGTTTTTGTGTACATGGAAGCCTTGATGCATTGCATTTGGATTAAATATGAGGAGGTTATAGTTTTTTTTTGGAGGGGGGGTCATCTACACATGTCTTAGAAAAAATTAACTTGTACGATTCATTTTCAAATGCAATCCATATTACAATTTCTCAAGAAATAATTAATGACTTTGTCAGATATGCTTGGTAGAACAATCTCACCGTTGCAATTTCCTTCATTCAATTCTATCTTAGAGTTGTTAATGAGTTATTTTTTTGTTCAATTATCTTGGACACACCTTTCATGACCCCTTCCATGGATGATAGAAATGATGTGCTTTTTCCCTACATTTCCAGTTCTACATTCAAAACTCAATTTCAGACCATATGAAAAGTTCTCAATGCAAAAGCTTGGATGTAAGAATATGAAGTTAAGAACATTGAAAGTGAAAAACAGTAGTCATAGAAGGTGCTGCGAAACTTGTTTTCTTCACTTTAAACCCTAGAAGACGAAGGGCGTTTTCTGTCAAAACCATTCTTAACTTGCCATGTCTATAGCATAGAGACCCTGAACATAAGAAATTATTTTTTTGGCACTCTAACAATAGGATCTTATACTAGACTTCTTTAACCCCTAAAAGTCCAAGGGGTTTGGACAAAATACAAATGTGTTATAAAATATAAGTTCTAAAACTTTTCTGAAGTTTGCATCAAAGAAGATAATGTGAAGCACAAAAAATAGAAAGCATCTGTACGGTCAAAATTATAAATTAACTTTTAGATTTTTTTTAAATGAATTTTGAAGATATAACTTCAAAAATTCACCAAAAATACAATTTCTATTTTTAGCATTTGAATTTTTTTTTGATTGGTCAAAATTGTGGTTTCTATTGATTTGTGTAAAAATGCATGAGATCTAATAATGATAACACCAATACTTTCCCCAAATAGTAAGTTTTTCAACACTAGGCAAAACTGTACACTTTGTGCTTCTTCTCTTAATATAATTT
Organism: Neckera pumila; assembly: GCA_963969595.1. Taxonomy (NCBI): domain Eukaryota; kingdom Viridiplantae; phylum Streptophyta; class Bryopsida; order Hypnales; family Neckeraceae; genus Neckera; species Neckera pumila. The sequence continues at coordinate 1,254,979 of OZ018414.1, forward strand.
TTGTTTGATCGTAGCGATCTGAATTTTGAGTATAACTATTGTCAAACAACCCAATCTTTTGGAGGAAAAAAAAAAAAAGTTGAAAAAAAGTTTTTTTTTTGGCCGAAAATTTGGCCTAAAGTCAAACAACGACCATAAAATGGTCACTCGAGCACTTAGGGGTTAAGAATGTGTCAAAGAATTCTTTGAAACTTTGACCATATAGATTGCAAGACATGTGCATTTAGTGGAAAGAAACCAAGTACTTTTGCAATTGACTCACTTGTAATGACTAGAGTTCTTGGCTTTGAATCTCTGTAACTAAAAATGATTGGTTGCAGTTTGGATTTAGATTTTTTATTCTTTAAGTCAGAAATTTGAGCTGATAATTTAGGAAAAAAATTTTGAAGAGGAAAACGCTTCATTTTCATTTGCAAATTGCAGTGGACACCCTCGTACAAAATCTCAAATCAGAAAATAAAAAATATGGATTGCATTTTTCATATTAGGTTTTTGATGCTAAAAGTAGACTTCTACAAAGAATATTCAAAAAATAGAAACTACTAAGAATAGTAGGTTTGCTAGATTTTAATTTAACTTTTGAATATTGTGGACATCCAAATTGCGTGCCTTGGGCATTTAGGGGTTAAAGGTTGTAGAAAACGTGATGACTAGAGCCCTTACCTATTTTAGGGTATTTCATCCCCTCGCAGTAACTTCACTATATTACCTTTTTTTTTTGGGCAACAAAATTTCATCTATTGGTGAACGTTTAGAACTTATTATTTATTTTTTAACTTTTTTGGGGGTAAAAAAATGACGATGTCGGTATCAAATGATAGCTAGTAATGAATAAAATTGAAATGAAATCATCAGATTTGAATGGACTCGTAGATGAAAACTCTTTCCATCCCCAAATGGCTACATGATTTTGCCACGTATGAGATTACCCCTCCACCCCCTTGCAGTAATTTCAGCTTATTACCTCCCACTTACATAGTAAGTAGGATCCCATTCATGATGACCCCAGATTGCCCGAGGTCAATTCATCCCACCCTGTCAGAGCAGCCCCCCTGCAGGCGGCGCGACATCATTGCCGCGCCCCGTTGCCTTCTCCCGTTGCTCAGGGTCCTCCTCCCATGCTCTCCCACGAAGCGGCGTCATTGTTTCTCCCGTTGCAACGTGAGTGGCTCACGCGGTGGCAATTGTCGCAGGCACCCTGAGTCCGGCCCGCTACGCGCTACTTCTGTCCTCCGATATCTGAGTTGGGGCGTGGCCACCCTGCATTGACACCCCGCTGCCGTCGTGGAGTTGGAGAGTTCCGCGCGCCCGCAAGGTATGAGCACTCCATTTATGGGTTAGGTATCTGTCCGTTGTGTGCGTTTCAAACTTGTTCGTGCTATGCTGGAACCTGTGCGTGGTGTGGGTAGCTTTGTGCGCGGTGTGTAGGGATGTGTGTGGGGTGTGTTTTGGAGGGGTTATAACACGTGTGTTAAGCCAAACTTTGGACTGTGCAGGAAGTAGTGATCAACGAAAAACAAGGCAGGGGGGTCCTTCTCGACAAGTAGCACCATCTTCTGGCGGCACGAGGAGATCCTCATGGCAACATCATCGGCAGCCCAAGTAACCGAAGCATTCTGGAATGACTCATAAGATTACGTTAATTGTTTAATTTGTCGTTGCCTGTTGTTTGTTTGTGAGCGCTTTTGTAGTTGTATGTTTGTTGTATTGTGGTTGTTGTTTTCGTGGTTGTTTTTGTGCCTGTTTTTATGGTTGCTTGTTGTTTCAATCTGTGGTTGTTATCGCTCTTTTTTTTTTTTCTGTGATTGCAATCTCTGTTGAAGAACATGTACATATTAGTGTAGACCATGTACATTCAGCCCTAGGAGTAGCATTAGACACTTACCTAGTCTTAGAGATCATTGGGTATTGCTCATAGTCAAAGGCAGCCCATAGTGTTTAGTTATCCCACATGGTTTGTGGATAACTATGAAAGGCTTCTAGTATAAGATCAGCCCACTCATGGGTGTTTATATCTTCCTACCATCTAAGTAAAGCCTTTCTTCCATTCACTACATTGTAATCTCAATAGGTTTTGGGCCCACGCACTTGGAGTTGCACTTGAGGGAGAAATTCAAATCATTTGGAGGAGATCTTGGAGCTTGGAGGAGCAACCAGCCATTTGTCACTTTGTCACCTACAAACCATATGGTGTGAGTCATTTTTCAAAAGAAAGCTTTGAAGTGCATTTTAAAAAAAAAATTCTTTTGGGGCTTTTTGTTGGCTGATTTGTGAGGTTTTGAGTACATTTGGGTGAGAGGTTGCTCATGGTAGTAATCAAACCTAATTAGGGCTGGTTGCATGCTCCATATTTGAGTTTGTGCTTAGAAGTGTACATTTGGAGCCATTGTGGGCTGATTGTGCACTTGGGTGCATTGTTGGTTGTGATTGTGGCAATTGCAATCTAGTGAGAGTCCTTTGTGAGCCTTGGAAGCATCATTAAGTTGCTTAAGGTGTTTGCCATCCATTGAGGGCTGATTAGTGCCCTTATGAGTGAGTGAGGCAAATTAGTGGACATTGTGAACCTTAGAGGGCTGATTTGTTCCCTTGTGAGTGAGTGAGGGCTGATTTGTGCCCTTGTGAGTGAGAGAGGACTGATTTGTGTCCTTGTGAGTGAGAGAGGGCTGATTTGTGCCCTTATGAGCTTTGTGGAGTAATTGAGAGCCAATTAGGGTTCTTTGGTGACTTGGTGATCCAACTAGGGGTGTTGGAGGCCAATTGTTATCCTTGAGGTGCTCATTGTGAGTAGTAGCTTCCATCTAGGGCTGATTGGACGTCTTGAGCTCCTTGTAGGGTGGAGTACCCTAATGTGAGGGGCATTGTGAGTTTGCTTGCTGATTGGAAGTAGCACTAGCCCATGGTGTCCATGTGGTGGCTTTGAGCTTCATTAGGGGCTGAATTCGTGTTGAGAGGAGGTGATGCACTTGTGAGAAGTGTTTGGTCGTTCTTAGGGCTTTGGAGAATCTTGGAAGGGCCTTGTAAGGGCTGATTGGTGCCATTTCAGCCCAATTGGCTTCCAAGGGATTGTTTGGAGGCTGAATTGAGTTTGTCAACTCTCCAAGACACTTGGGGTGCTACCAACAAGTGGGAGGTGCTTCACCATGGCATCAAGTGGAGGAGAAGGCGTGCGCATCATTGACAAGTTCAATGGGGAGAACTTTGGCATGTGGAAGTTCAAGATGGAGATGATCCTTGCGGAGAAGGACTTGTGGGAGGTGGTGGATGGGAGTGAGGAGCCTCCAAGTGAAGATGCGGATCCCAAGACCAAAAAGGCCTTTGAGAGGAAGGAGAAGAAGGCCTTTGCTCTCATTGTCATCAACCTTGTGGACCGCCAAATTGCTCACATTCGACATTGCAAGGGACCAGCCCAAGCATGGACCACCCTTTGCAACATCCACGAGACCAAGAGCCTCTCCAACATCCTCTTTCTTCGACACAAGTTCTTCACTAGCAAGATGCAAGAGGAGGATGACATGTTGGATCATGTCAACAAGATCAAGGCTCTTGCGGATGAGTTGGCTTGTTTGGAGGCGCCCGTGACGGATGGGGATGTGGTGATGACCTTGTTAGAGAGCTTGCCACCATCTTATGAGTTCCTCATCACCCCATTGGAGACAAGGCCCACCAAGGAGCTGACCATGGAGTTTGTGCCCCCCCGCTTGATGCATGACATGACCAAGCGCAAGGAGAATGAGTCCCAAGGGGAGGGATTAGCCCTTGTCTCAAGATTTGGCAAAGGAGGCAACACCAAGGCGTTCAAGGAGACAAGGACATGCTTCAAGTGTAACAAACCGGGTCACATTGCCAAGCATTGTAGGAGCAGCCAAGCCAAAGACAAGGAGAGTGCACACCAAGCTTCCAAAGAGGAGGAAGAGGAGGAGTTTGCCTTTGCCACCCATGGAGGAGGGGAGAAGGCCAACATGTTCACTTGGATTGTGGACTCGAGGGCCACTCAACGTATGACCAGCCATCGAGATGCCTTCCACACCTATCAGCCCATTTCGGGGAAGAAGATTTATTTGGGAGACAATGGCATGGTGGAGGCCCTTGGCATGGGGGAGATCCTAGTGGAGGTGCAAGTGAAGGGAGAGACCAAGAGGATCCAAATCCGGGAGGCCCTCCATGTCCCCAAGTTGCATGCCAACTTGCTTTCGGTGAGCAAGTTGTCTTTGGGAGGTTTGAAAGTGCAATTCAACACGGTGGGGTGTATTGTGAGGGCATCAAGTGGAGTTGTGATTGCATCAGCCCCTCGTGAGGGCAATTTGTACAACCTCCGTTTCACCAAGGTGAATGTCACTTCCTTGGCTTGTGTTGCCCAAGGATCAGCCCATGAAGACCTTGTGGAGCTTTGGCATAGGAGGCTTGGGCACTTGAATGTGAAGAGCATGAAGAGCCTCCAACACATCGTGAAGGGGCTAAACCTCTCTTCTTGCAAGCATGATTGGAGTTCTATGGTGTGCAAGGGGTGCATTGAGGGCAAACAAGCAAGGCAGCCCTTCCCCAAGGATGGAGCAACCCGGGCCACTAAGCCATTGGAGCTTGTGCATTTGGATGTGTGCGGGCCAATGAAGACCACAACCATAGGAGGAGCAAGGTATTTTTGACCTTCATTGATGATTTCTCTGGCAAGATTTGGGTGTATATGCTGAAGTGCAAGAGTGAGGTGTTTGGGCGTTTTGAGACTTGGAAGGCCCTTGTGGAGGCCCAATCCGAGTGCAAGGTGAAGGTGCTGCGATCGGATCATGGAGGGGAGTATGTGTCCAAGGCCTTTGAGGAGTACTTGAAGGCCCATGGCATTGAGCACCATACATCAGCCCCTTACACTCCTCAACAAAACGGTGTGGCGGAGAGTGCCAATCGCACCATTGTGGAGATGGCAAGGTCCATGATTCATGCCCAAAGTCTGAAGTTTGAGCTGTGGGGGGAGGCGGTGTCGAATGCGGTTTATACAAGGAACCGGTGCCCCACACAAGCCTTGACAAGCAAGACACCCCAAGAAGCTTGGAGTGGGACTAGGCCCAATGTATCTCACATGCGCATCTTCGGGTGCATTGCCTATGCATTGGTCCCTAGTGCCAAGAGGGCCAAGTTGGATGCCAAGGGCATCAAGTGTCTTTTCCTTGGTTATTGTGAGGGAACCAAGGCGTATAGGCTGATGTGTGTGGAGAGCAAGGCCATCATCAAGAGTCGAGATGTGACCTTCTTGGAGGATGGAGGAGCTGATCCCAAGCTCTTGGAGATGAGCCCAAGTGGGAGAAGTGGAGGACCAGCCGAAAAGGTGGGCACAACTCCAAGAGTGCACATTGAAGATGAAGGAGATGAGGATGAAGAGCAAGGAGGGGAAGATGAAGACTTTGTGGAGCCCAAGAAGAAGGTGGCCACACCCCAAGTGAAGAGATCAGCGGCCCCTTTTCCAAGCACATCACCAAGGGAGCAAGAGCATGATCAGCCCTTGGAAGAGCAAGATGAGTCCACGGAGGAGCCCCGTTATCCCACAAGGACCCGCAAGCCGCTTGGAGATTGGTGGTTGAATCACATTCTTCCTCCACAACAAGAAGAACAAGCCAATGTGGCTTTCCTTGGAGATCCATCCACACTTGGAGAGGTGTTGCGTTGCGAAGATGCAAGCAAGTGCGAGTTGGCCATGGAAGAGGAGTACAAGGCCCTTATTGCCAAAGGGACATGGGAGCTTGCACCCCTTCCTCCCAAGAGATCAAGTGTGGGTTGTAAGTGGGTGTTCTCCACCAAAAGGGATGCTTTGGGTCACATTGTGAGGTACAAAGCAAGGTTGGTTGCTAGGGGGTTTTCTCAAGTGGAAGGTGTGGACTTCAATGAGACATATGCCCCCGTTGCCAAGTTTAGCACCATTCGGTGCGTTGTGACGATTGGGGCAGCCATGGACTTGGAGATGCACCAGATGGATCTGAAGACGGCGTTTCTCAATCCCAAGTTGGAGGAGGTCATCTACATGGATCAGCCCCAAGGCTTTGTGGACATGGATCAGCCCCAAGGCTTTGTGGAGGAAGGCCAAGAGCATCTCAAGTGCAAGTTGAAGAAGGCACTCCCCGGGTTGAAGCAACCGGGGAGAGCATGGTATTGAGATATTGATGCCATGTTTGCAAGGAAGGGCTTCCAAAGAGGCCATGCGGATCACTCTTTGTACATCATGCAAAGTTGTGAGCATTTGGTGATTGTGATCTTATATGTGGATGATCTCATCATCCTTGCAAGTAGTATGACCAAGATGCTTGAAGTGAAGACTATGCTCAAGATGGAGTATGAGATGACGGATCTTGGAGAGTTGAGCTATTGCCTTGGAGTGGAGTTCAAGAGGGATAGGGCTGCCCGCACCATCACCATGAGCCAACGCAAGTATCTTGAAGAGATTCTCAAGCGCTTCAACATGGAGGAGTGCAAAGCCATAGGTACACCACTTGACACTCATGAGAAGTTGCTCAAGCTCACCGATGAAGAGTTTGAAGAGGTGAGGGCTGAAATGCAAGGTGTGCCTTACAAGGCAGCGGTGGGTTGTTTGATGTATGCCATGGTAGCCACAAGGCCTGATTTGGCATTTCCGGTGAGTGTTGTGAGTCAACACATGTCCAAGTATGGCCCCAAGCATTGGGCAGCGGTCAAGAGGGTGATGAGGTACCTTCAAGGCACACTTGGACTGAAGTTGCAACTTGGAGGTGCCCATGTGACCTTGCATGGCTTTTGTGATGCGGATTGGGCCGGTGATGAAGGGGATAGGAGATCCACCAACGGCTACGTGTTTAGGCTTGGATTGGGTGCCATTACATGGAATTCCAAGAGGCAGCCCACCATAGCTCTTTCTACAACGGAGGTGGAGTACATGGCCATGAGCCAATGCACGAAGGAGGCCATTTGGCTAAGGCAACTCTTGGTTGATGTTGGCCTTGTCCAAGAGGGGAGCACACAGATCTTGTGTGACAACCAAGGGGCCATTGCTTTGGCCAAGAATCCCACCCACCACTCTCGGACGAAGCACATTGATGTGCAACACCATTTCATTCGGGAACGAGTGGAGGATGAGGTGATTGAGCTCAAGTATGTGCCTACTCAAGCTATGGTTGCTGATGTGCTGACCAAGGCCCTTGGGAAGCCACAACACCACACCTTGATTGCAAAGATGGGCCTTCGAGCCTTTGACCACTCTCAAAGTGGGAGTGTTGAAGAACATGTACATATTAGTATAGACCATGTACATTCAGCCCTAGGAGTAGCATTAGACACTTAGCTAGTCTTAGAGTTCATTGAGTATTGCTCATAGTCAAAGGCAGCCCATAGTGTTTAGTTATCCCACATGGTTTGTGGATAACTATGAACGACTTCTAGTATAAGATCAGCTCACTCATGGGTGTTTGTATCTTCCTACCATCTAAGTAAAGCCTTTCTTCCATTCACTACATTGTAATCTCAATAATTTCGTGGTTGTTTATGTTTTTGTGGCTGTTTTTGTTTGCTGGTTGTTTCTGTGGTCGATACTATGGTTGTATGTTTGTTTCATTGCGTTTTTGTGGTTGTTTTTGTTTGCTGGTTGATACTGTGGTTGTATGATTGTTTGATTGCGTTTTTGTGGTTGTTTGTTCCTTAGCAATTTTTGTATTTGCTAGCGGTGTACTGGTTGTTTAATGTTGTGGTTGTTTGTGTTTGTTCCTTGTTACTGTTGTCGTGATTGTGCTTGTTTGTTTGTTTGTTTGTTTGTTTGTAATTCACTATAGTAATCACAGTAGTCCAGAGTACACGCAGAAATTTGAAAATGCCCTATAACCGCGCAATCGAATGGGAAATCATAGAATAGAAAGCGAAGCAACGAACCAAAAAACAGCGGGAGATCTACCGATAAAAAACAGCGGGATTTCTCCCAACCAGTAACAGTGAGAATTCTCCCGATGATCATAATAGATTCTAACTAAAGTGCTCAGGGAAATGAGGAAGTGGAATGACCACATTGAAGTTGAACCGCAACTCAAGGATCCTACGGTTTCTGTCGACAATATAGTATGCACTGTATATTGAGAGTGGTCTGTAAAAACAGGAAATCAACGGGAGATTTCCCGTTGATTTTTTGCAAAAATAATAATCAGTGCAATAGCAAAAGAGAGATCAGTGTCATAAAAAAGTTGCTGATTCAGCCGTCACCCAATAACAAGAATCATCGGGAGATCTCCCGTTGAATATGGTGAACGGATGCAGTCAAGGAACGATATAGAGTCCGACGGCAAGGACTATCAACGAGATTGATCCCGATGTAAAACTAACAAGTGCAAGCATGAATCGGCCGCCTGACAATCATGTGGCATTGCACAGAGCGAATACATCGAACGAACTGCCTCCTGAATTGTCACCCATCAGGCTATACAAGTTCATCGACTCAATGGTGCATGCGTTCCAGTACATCGGTGACAACATTCCCGGAGCTGTGTTTCGTTGCTGCCGAAAAGTAACAGCGTGGGGTCTTGAGTGGACAGACCAAGCAGGAGCAGCAGCGATCATATGTCCTAAGCTATCTTTCGATGGCAAGGGTCACACGACAACTGGGTTAGACGTCTTGGAGCTGCAAGGACTCGACAACTGTACTGTCCTCGCCATTGTCCGGGAAATGGTGCCCAAAAAGCAGGAAGCGAGAACATACGGCTTGATCCTGGACTACGCCACTATGGATTCACAGATGTGTGAGACAATGACAGTAAAAGGTTTTCTAGACAAGCCAGACGGATCACATTCCTGGACACCAACGGAGATAGCCAACGAGTGGGTCGTTATAGACGACAGCCGTGGCGAGTCCAATACTGGTATAGTGCCCGTAGTTGCTACAGCTTCAACGCCTTCTACTCAGAAGAAGCAGAAGAAGAGGAAAGCCATAGCGGGTGGACCAGGGGATGAGATTGTGGAGGAAGCAGACGCAAAAGGCAAGGGTAAAAAGAAGAAGAAGGCCGCCCCGCTGACTATTGCCCAGGCGGTGAACACGACAGAGGCTGAGGTCAGCAAGCTCGAGCCTGGTGAAATTAAAGAAATTAACAAGCTCTACAATCAGGTTTTTAAGCCAATGTACAAATGGGACAGGAAGCCACTAGCGAATGCGAAAGGTGAACTCCTGCGTGTGCACTACAAGTTCCTCCACAAAGCTACTGCCGGGGATCTCGTATACAGAGCAATTGACCAGGCTCGGCTCAAAGGAATTAAGAACAAGGTTCTCATGGATAACGATTTCCACTCGGAGAACCGATACATTACCGTTCTGCCTTTAAAGAGAGGACCATATGGACCGGAGAACTTGGTTGAGTTCTGGGCGAACTGTCCAAAGAAGGAGAGCATGACCACCAAATCGCACTACTACATTATTGGTGGTCAGCATACTGTTGCAGCGCATAAGGATTTGGTGGAGAATAACCATATCAGTGAGGCCGATAAGGCCGACGCTTCAACGTTCAACATCATTCCCATTTGGGCGTCATATGAGACCAAAAAGAATGACATCGTTCACCTCTCGAGAGCCCTCAACCAGAACCTCGCTGGTGAGCAGAAGGAGCAGAGATTCGCACAGCAGCTTGCGCACGCTAGAGTAAAGCGGAAAGACATGGGGTCCCCTCACCCGTCATATGGAGGACGAGCGCACTCAGCAGCGTACCTCGTAAGTGTTTCGGAACAACAGTAGAATCCATGCTTGTATGATAGTTGTCCCTTCTTGAAAATCAGCGGGAGACCTCCCGATGAAATCACCACCTAGAGAAGTCGCAATGTGTATAGGCTCATGGTAATCAATGCTTAAATAATGGTTCTCCCTTCCCTAAAATCAGCGGGAGATCTCCCGTTGAATACACCACCGAGAGAACTCCCAATGTGTACAGGCTCATAGTATTCCTCCTACTAGTCGAGAGATGTCTAAATGTCCATCAACTGAATTGAGTTCTCTAAGGCATTGAGAGATAATTTTTCTCTTTCTTGAGAGCATAACCTCCAGTCAGAGCATCAACGGGAAATATCCCGATGATATGTAGTTTCATTAACTGCGGATTTCCCGAGAACTCCTATTAAAACCCGCGATGTCGTCGTTGTGATGTAGGGATTCTATGCTGTGATGTCTTCAATCTTCACTGGGTTCAAGAATGTAGACAACCCGGATTTAAAAATCCCGCTGCTCTTCATCGAGAAGAATGAGGACTTCAACCGCAGGATTCAGATTGACAAGGACTTTCTAAGCAAAAAGCTTCCAGACGGTAACGGACCGAAAGCAAAGGGCATCCGTAAGCCGCTGGCATACTCGGACTTCAAGCCCTTGTGGGGATTGCGAGATGAGGACTTAAACTACTTGGCTGGCCAGGTGGAGGAGGGAATCGTCTGCATGAAGAAAACGACTATCAATCTCGATATCATGGGAATGCCGGTCACTCCGATGGTCGTGGCAGCAGGTCGGGAGAAGAAGCTAAGAGCCATGAAGAACGAGCTCATGTGCCACTACAGGCAGCACCCCCTTCCGAGCAAGAAGCCAGAGTACTCTCCCTATACGGAACAAGAGTGGGATACATTCGCGGCTGAGAAGAAGATCACCCGGGAGCAAGTGGAGTGGTGGACGGATAAGAGCATGGCCACCGAGTTGGGGCTAGAGTGGCTGGAGGGTCGTATAAAGGCTTTGAACAAAACTCACGATCCAAAGAACTGTCCAGAGGCGGTGACAAAGATGTGGCAGAATTTCATGCACGCCTATACAGAGGAGGTCGAGAAATGGGTTGCCAAGGACTTCGAAAAGGATTACCTCTGCAAAGTCATGGACGAGAAATGCTGGGACATCAGCAAGATTCTATCAGAACCTTCCGTAAAGGCATGGCGAGGTGAAGCGAAGACCCACATATACTTCTGGTTTTTCTTCGAAATGACCAGCGGCGGCGCTCATGCAAAATTTCTGGAGAACCGAAATTTGTACCGGGTATTCGATGCCCTTGAATACAAGGATACGGATCGACGCCTTGTGAGAGCTCGTTCCCCAGGAGTTCTAATCACGGATGGTGCTGGATTGCACGCTATTCTCGCACACCTGGAGAGGCGGCGGCAAGATATGAAAGTCCACCTCTGGGACTGGCATGTAGTTCATTACATTCCGGACAAGGCGAATGGCTTCCCGCATCCAGTTACCGGATCAAATTACACTGTGTATCTGGTCATGCTCTTTGCCTACGACCCTAACCACGGTCCGACGAGAAGCTTCCACAATTTCTTCCCGAGCGTTGTCGAGATGTCTGCTGTCTATTTCTCCAGAGATCTGGACGAAGTAGACACATTGTACAGGAGGTCAAATATGCCTTGGTTCTCAATTGCCTCGGCGATCGCCATTTTCTGTAACCACATGTCCGATAATATGATCATGGTCAACGTGAATGGCGGTCCGGACTTCACTTCTCTTGGATTGGTAAGCCACGTTCTATTTTCTTCCGCATTTCTCTCCGCAATTCAGTCAATGTCCATCGCACTAAAATTTGCTTATCAATGGTGTTAGGCGAAAGAAATCAAGGTCATCGAAGTCGTTTATGACTCCGAGGCACAGTCCAAGGCAATATTGGTCTCCCGACAGATATGGGAGCAGATTCATACCAAAGGCTATGATCCTCAGGAAGAAAAGAACGAAGAGGAAGATGAGGAAGGTGGAGGAGACGGAGACGAGGAAGATGAGGAGGGACCGGGAGACGGCGACGAAGCTGATGAAGACGATGCAGCAGACAAGCAGCCCCCCAAAATTGAGGCGGAATGGGAGGGCAACGATTCGGAGAAGGATGTTACTTCCTCTCGCACAAAGAGTGATCACGAGGAAGAGGAAGTTCAGACTCGTACTCCACAGAATACCGCAAGTACCCCTCGTGCCTCGATAGACTTGGAGCATGTGAGCAGTGACGTGGGGACTGGTCCAAGCAGAAAGGTCAGTCATTGTACCTAATCATCTGCTGAGAACATCTTATGTGTTTTACTGGCAGGATGAGTCCGCACAAAGAGTGGCGCGACGGTCGGCGAAGAAGATAGGCACAATCAAGCCGAGGGTGGGCTCAAGCTCTGCGGTGGTTCTGGTCCAATCAGCTCTGCGCAATGAGTTGAGATCAAAGCGGAGGCTGGATATCATCCTGTCGCGTAATCCGACGCTAGCCCCTGAGCAGGATGCAGTTAAGGCGGGATCCAATATGTCCTCTCCTACACCGTCCAAACCACAAGTTTCTGAGACGGGGACTCCTGAAGCGACCAAGGCGGCGTCCATTCTTGTTAACTGTTTAGTAGAGGGTGGAGGTGCTCCTGCCGAGGACGTAGTCAAAGACATAGTGCCCCCCATTGTAGAGTCCTCATGTGACATACCTTCGAGGCCAGAGCGGGGCCTTGGAGCAACGGGAGATCTCCCGATCCTGGATGAACATGCTCCTACTTCTGGCCCGTAGGAGTTCAAGGAGAAGGAGCCCATTACTATTGCATCGGGAGATCTCCCGTTGCCTGAGGCACCTGATGTTGCACCGCGCGTAGATATGCCGGACAGTATTATGGAGGATACAATGGCGGACCTCACGGAAATGAGTCCTGATGCAGCTAATCCGAAGGTGAATCCATTAGTTGCTGTCCCACACCCGGGATATACATATGCTGACATGGTTTCTATGCGGAGTAGATTTGAGAAACTATTGTGTTTGCCGGATTTTCATGCTAGACAAACGCGCCATTTGGCGAGTAGCAGGCGGTCCATGGTACCGACCGCGTGGGAAGCGCACTCATTTCTTTATCGCGACATTGTTCAGATAGCCTCTGACCGTGGAACGCTGGAATCAGACGATGGGGCCAATGGACAGAGGGGTTCTTTGACTGCGACAGTCGTGGAATCAAAAGGGACGAGGTTCGCAGAAGACATTTTGACAGGTACTTTATTTTAGACCGTGCATAGTTCTGTGCGTTTGATTGATCCTGATTTATCTTCTTCATGCACTTGTTTCTAAAGGGGATTTGTCCACACTGACTGCAGTTTGCGGTGGACCTTCGACATCGCAGCCAAGCACATTGGAAAAGGTAGCTCAGAGGAAGTATTCTGTGGTCCTTGACTTAAATGGAGTGCTTCTTCACAGGTCATACGGCCATAATAGACTTCATGTTGAGCGTCGCCCGGGGGTCACGACGTTTTTGAATTGGCTGCTTAGTAGAGCGGATGTTGCATTCTGGAGTAGTGTTAATGCGAAGAACATGGACCATTTGTTGGACATTGTCTTGGCAGGTTGTTCCTTTAGCCGTCGAGATGTCATTTGTCTGTGTCAAGGGGCATGCACGAGGTCCACGTTCAGAGCCCCATCTGCACCAAATAAGCCGTTTTTCCTGAAGGATCTGACGACGTTTGCGAACATGGCTAGTTTGTCCACATTGGATAATATTCTTCTAATTGACGACAGTCCAGAAAAGAACGTCTTAAACGATGCACATAACGCTGTTTTTCCTCAGTCCTATCGCGATGAACTGCTCGAGAACTACCTCCTCATGCAGTTGATGCCTTGGCTTGACGGCCTCCTTCTTTCAAATGAGACGGTACCGGTGTATGTGAAGGCGAATCCCCTTCCTGGCGGCCAAGTTGCAGTGGATTCCCAGTCCACTTTGGGCTGGGGAATCATTACCGGAATTCAGCGTCATTGATTACTGTTGGCATGGGGCTTCATCGGGAGATTTCCCGTTGCTGTAGACGACAGTTTATTGAATGATATTTTATAGTTGTCGAAGGATGAATTGTAGTTTTAATTGTAAATGCTGTTGTAAATTATTGTAAATTCGGGATCATTTACATTTTCCTGAACTTGTAGTTGTCGACTGGTCGAGACATTATGAAACTGGATCATGAGGGAAGTGATACTTCATTACAGTTCATTGCATATGCAACTAGAGTCTGTGGTTCCTTCGTGGATTCTGATTTATACCCAGTTTAATCAGAAAGTTAGCATGTTTGCTTTTCAAGTACTCTTTATGTGCGGAGTTCTTGCTGTCCCGGTGTTCTTTAGCATGGACTTGCTATCATGTACATGTAGGTTCTTGTTGTTCTTTTACTTGTTGATTTCCGTCTTCCTTACCTTACCGCATAGAATATCATAGGCAGACTTTCATGTCATTGTCCATGTCATCGATGTATAGTTTCTAGACATGATTATAAGAATGTATTTATACAGGATTGGATGGTCTCCCGCTGTGCAGGGGTTCTCCGTCTAATTCATCGTCTATTTGAACCTGATCAAACTTAGCATTTACAAGGTCTGCATTAAGTGAGTGTCTTTTTTACGGTGACCGGGAGATCTTATGTTGTTCAGCGTTTCTTAGTGAAGTGGCTGTCCTGTCGTAATTCAACGAGTGATAATATATCATCGGGATATAATATATCATCGGGATATCAACGAGAGATAATATATCATCAGGATATCTCTTGTGGTTTACTGGCTTCCAATGAAATTACTGTCCGTTCTAAATTGATCGGGATATCTCCCGTTTACTGGAAGTTCTGAATACAGTGAGTGTCCTTCGGAATATCATCGGGAAATCTCCCGTTCTTTTGGGGTTTAGTCCTCCTCTGTCTGACGAGTTGACCTCCTTGCTGTGTTTTGTTTGTGCAGAAGGCGGCTGTGGTTGTTTTTACAGGTGCTTTATGCGTTTAGGGCGATGTTTTGGATCTTCCTAAAATAATCAATGTTCCTTCTGGTTTCCATGACTTCCTTAGTCAGTTGCTTGAATGGGCTCACTGTGGGTTGTATTCCTCCATGCATTTGTCTACTTTGGAGGTGCTTATGCGACGTCTTTTCCCGCGAAAGATTTGGAAGGGGTTTCAGTATCTTGCCGGGTCAAACAACCTTGACAAGAATAATCCTTATCCACACCGTGCGGCATTCGTGAACATGATCTTAAGTAGCTCTAGACTACGCAGCATTTTCTTAAATCAAACTATTGTAGTTCTTCAGATAGATATTCTTCAATGGCCACGTTCTCATTTGATAGGTCCCTCCATACGCGTGAGGGATGATATTGATCTCCTGAAGTTAGAAGATGCATGGTATGTATGGAAGGAGCTACTTATAGTTGGGAATTCTAGAACGCATTAGTCAAGTTCAGTAGTTTAGATAGTATAGGGATTGCCTTTCTTTCTTTTCGTGGGCAACTTCTTCACTATGTCATTCTTTATCGGTGTTAATAAAATGTGGTGAACCTTCTTCACCTTTTCTTTACTTTCAAGTTTCATTCCACCGAGCCAGCAGTCCTCTTGTACCGTAAGTTTATATGCGGGGATTGCATCGGGAGATCTACGGATCCTTATTCTGCAGGGAGATACTAATGGGTCAGTGCCTACTTACTAGTCTTTGTAATACTCTAAATTGAACAATGTTTGGTTTCTTTGGTTTCTTGCAACACTTAAGATCCCAAAGTCTGGGATCCGCACTATAGCGGCACCTCTCCCGATGAATCTTCGCTATATTCAGTACATTTATGTATAATAAATGTACTATGCGTGAAATATCTTAGTTTTTATGTTTCTTTGCCGTCTTCTTGGGTGAGAACATGGTCTACTTCAATCTAATGTTCCCACTTTCATAGCCATTGCGGTCTCAAAAACCAATACAGCGGGAGCTCTCCCAATGAAATCTCCCAAAACATAGTCTAAAATTACTCCTAAAGTCCAAAAGTAGTTAAATATGGCATATAAAATTGGACTCCATCATTTTGTAATTGGTTCATTTCCCTCCCCATTTTTTATAATAGAAATAAATCCCAACAACACTTTGTGATTGGCTCATTTGCTCCCTATTTTTTTTAATAGGAATTGTAGAATAAAGATTTTGATTTTTAGATTACCTTTTAGTTTTTATTGGAAAAGTGTGTGGAAAGTAGTATAAAAAGTAGGAAAAATAGCTTAAAAGTAGGCTAAAAACACTAAAAAGCAGAAAGTAGCTAGAAGTAATCCAAAAAGCAATTTTTAGACTTTATGCAGTGTGAATAGGGTAATGTGGATGGATGAAAAATTGAAAATAGATGAATGGGTTGCGTAGGGGATGAATGGGACATTAGTTTTGGATGAAAAATTAGGAAGTGGATGAATGGGGTGCCAAAAAGGGATGAATGGGGCACCACCACCATCTTTCACTTTTTCTTAAAACTGAAAAATTGAAAAATAAAAAAATAGTGTATTCAGGAAGGAATCACTTGTCATTGTTATCTTTTCGCATTATAATTCAAATCAATTTTCTTTTCCGTGCAAATTTGTCCAATTTTCTGTGTGCTTTCTGAGAATTGTTGAAGTGTAATTTTTGTGAATCTTGTGTATCTCTGTAATCGTTGCAATTGTTTTTCATTCCTTTCTTCACTTGGGATTTGCGAACTGTGATTTCAAATTTTAAAACAAACGGAAGTGACAAGTTGGACCTAACAATTGGAGCAATCGAACATTTGGGGGAACGGAGCATTGTGGTGGATTGACGAGCAGGCGACGAATTGTGTCGTCCTTAGCAGGCCGGAGATCAAACCAGTGCAATGGATCATATTAGGTGCGATGGAATTTGCGATCGGAGTGCAATTGTGGAATAAAGGCGCAGATTAAGAAATAAATTTTTTTTTGGTGAAGGCGTTGGGGTTTCTCGATCAACTTGAGGCGGTTCTGATCGGCGATTTAGTGTGAGGGTGGTCGATTAGGTGCGGCAGGTGTGTGATCGGTGAATGGAAGCCTAAGCGAGGGAATCGGAATTTCACAGCAGAGAAAGAAAATTCTAAAAATGTCACTGGCCATGGCGCAGGCGAGGTGGATTTGATTTGGCGTGGGGAGAAATTCGAACAGGATTGCGGTGAATCTGATTGAGTGAGGTGATTGAGGAGTTTGCAGGTGCGGAAGAATTGCGGAGCAGTTGCGACTCCAGGTGCGGTAGGAAGAAGATCAAAAATTGAAAATTTGAAGATCCAATCGGAGTCACAGCAGCGTCGAAACTGAAATTAGGGATTTGCAAAAAATCCCAAACCTGTTGCCTTCGGACCCATTCAGACGTGTTGCCATGGTCATAGGGTCCGAGATCACGGACTTGGATCTATTTGTCCTTGATTAAAACAAAATAAAATAAAATTCTAAATTTTTTGAACGGCCCTTGGGCCGTACTCCTAGTTTGAGTTAAGTTATGGGACTGTGAGTGATTATAGATCCTGCAGTCCATAAATTAAACTGAAATTTTGGATTTCAAATTTGTATGCATGGATTAGTATTTGAATGTATATTTGTACGTGTTTTAGAAACGACTTACCCGTGGTTTTAGACTTGTTGTCCTAAGACGTATTGTCCAAAACTCAAAGAAGGAGAAAGCTCAAAGACCAAGAACCTGGTATTTTGTCCTAAACATTTTATACCTTGCATACTGGACGTGTTGCCTATTGAGACTGCCACGTGTAGTCATTCTGCACATAGATTCGAAAAGCTCATAAAGAACAATTACTGGCCCTGTTGCCCAACACATAAAAAGGTGTTAATTAAAAAATTATTTGTATACTTTAAATATATTATCTTGTATATATATATGATTAGGTTATAGGCTGCATCCATGTATAAGACATGTTGTCCAGCTTGACGTGTTGCCAAAGATGTGTTGCCCACTTTAGAATACTATATAGGATTAATAGAGCATTGTGTCTGCATTAGTGGTAATGGACTATCCACCAAATTGAGAGAACCTGGGAATAAGGGAAAGGAAAGAAAGAAAGAAAGTGAAGAAGAATAGAAATATAAGAATAAAGTTTCCAGGTACGTTCCACAAAGTTAGTTTATACATAACCTAAATTTACTTTAAAAGTGACATTAGACGCACCAACGATAGACTACGTTGGCTTATCCACGGATGAACTCCTATACTACTTGTACTTGACAAAAAGTAAAAGTTAATGAAAAAGTACCTCACAAGAATGAATCCCAACATCACTTTGTAATTGGTTCATACCCTCCTGTGAGTGTTTTGAATCCCACCCTAGATTCTAACATGCACAACCAGGTTCTATGAGTAAATCTAAGTCTATGGGTGATTGGCTGTAGTAACTGAGCTGCCTTTCAAGCAATAAATTTTTTTTACCACAAACGTGAGTAACTAAGTAGAAGTTGAGGGAGGATTAATTTAATTCTAAGGGTTTTTTCTTATTTTGAAGTCCTATCTTATCCTAAACGTTCAATTGTCGCCTAATTAAGTTAATTTGATGTGAGTTCTAATCTACAGTATGTTTTGTTGTAATTCTAACCTTATTTTTCTTGTCAAATCTATTATTTCCTAACTTTTCCCTGTTAATCAACCTCTATCTAGTTTCTACCAATATTCTTCTACTTTGATTAAAGAATTAAGGATTGGTTTAGATTTGCAAAATCTTTGGTGAATTTTGACCAATTCAGCGGTTCATCAAAATTTACCCTAGATTTTATCTTTTCCTAATGGTTTTACCTTCTTTTACTAAATTATCTAACTTCCTATTAAGATTTTCTACCTTGATAAATTATGAATTGTAGTTTGTAAGGTTCTAGGTAAATTTTGACCGACTATCGTTTCATCTAAATTTACCTTGAGTTTTTACTCCTCTTGGTAAATTATTCTAACTTCCTTTCTAAATTTTCTACCTTCGTTAAAAATTCAATTATTTAAAGCTAAAAAGTTTTAGT
Organism: Neckera pumila; assembly: GCA_963969595.1. Classification (NCBI taxonomy): domain Eukaryota; kingdom Viridiplantae; phylum Streptophyta; class Bryopsida; order Hypnales; family Neckeraceae; genus Neckera; species Neckera pumila. The sequence continues at coordinate 1,273,697 of OZ018414.1, forward strand.
AAATTTTGACCGATTAACAATTCCTCAAAATTTACTCTAACTTTTACCTATTCTCGAGATAAATCTAAAGTACTAATTATTTTTTACTTTTTCCCTACTAATCCTCTCCAGTAATTTCTAGGTTAATTTATTAATCAATTTTACAACAGTTGTGGTAAAATTCCGATAGTTGATTCTTTTTTGACTTCTACTGAGTTGGTTAAATTAATTTGATGTGGTGGTTAATTTCTATCGTGGAAGTTAAAACCAAGGTTAATGTTTTTTACTCAAAGTAAAGGTTGTTTAGGTGAATTTAGATTTCACCTAATTCCTATTTATTCCGGACGAAAAAAACTTACTTGGATTTAATTCTTTGTAGGATTCTACTTTAAATCTCTAAGATTGCAATTTCCTTCTCAATTTCCTACTCTAATTTAGATCCTAAAATTCCTTTAGAATATTCTTTTGGATGATTTTCTAATTTTTTCATTCGTTTCTTACGTTAACTTCATTCTCACACTACTTTCTCCATTTTTATCGGATTTCTATGTTTAATGTCTTTTTGGAAAGCTAGGAGAATTCTCTATTTAATTTTAAATTCTAATTTCACTAATTAAACCCTCCTAAGGTCTGATTCTATGTCCTAAATTCGGCTCTAGGTTTTTAAAGCAAATCTACCTTAATTAAAATCTAAAACACAATTAGAGAGTGAGAATTAAGAACGCACCTTGGAATCATCGATGGTCTCATGCTCCATCTGGATCGTGAAGTCCATGCCTTGTTGATGCGCTCCCTCCACTTTTGCGTATGTTCGATTCTTTATAATTGGAAAGAATGGTCGGTTAGTCCTTTTCCTTTCATGCCATATTTAACTACTTTTGGACTTTAGGAGTAATTTTAGACTATGTCCTGGGAGACTACATTGGGAGAGCTCCCGTTGTATTGGTTTTCAAGACCGCAACGCCTATAAAAGTGGGAAGATTAGAATGAAGTAGACCATGTTCATACCCAAGAAGAGGACAAAGAAACATAATAACTAAGATATTTCACCCATAGTACATTTATTCTACCTAACAGTAGAGAAGATTCATCGGGAAAGTTGCCGCTGTAGTGCATATCCCAGACTTTGGGATCTAAAGTGTTGCAAGAAAACAATGAAAACAAATATCATTCAACTTAGATTATTACAAAGACTAGTAAGCAAGCACTGTCTAACCCATTAGTATCTCCCTGCAGAATAAGGATCCGGAATTCTCCCGGTGTAATTCCCGCATTCAAACTTACGGTACAAGAGGACTGTTGGCAAGGTGGAATGGAACTTGAAAGTAAAGAAAAGGTGAAGAAGGGTCACCACATTTTATTAACATTGATAAAGAAGGTCACAATCAAGAAGTTGCCCACGAAAAGAAAGAAAGGCAATCCCTATAGTATCTAAACTATTGAACTTGACTAATGCATAACAGAATTCCCAACTATAAGTAGCTCCTTCCGTACATACCATAGATCTTCTAATTTTAGGAGATCAATATCATCCCTCACATCTACAGAGGGACCTATCAAATGAGAACGTGGCCATTCAAGAGGATCTATCTGAAGTACTGCAATAGTTTGATCCAAAAAAATGTTGCGCAATCTAGGGCTACCTAAGATCCGGCTTAGTAATGCACCACGGTGTGGATAAGGATTATTCTTGTTAGGAATGTTCGATCCGGCAAAAAAATGAAGCCCTTTCCAAGTCTTTCACGGGAGAAGATGCCGCATAAGCACCTCCAAAATAGACAAATGCATGGAGGAATACAACCCACAGTGAGCCCGTTCAACCAACTGACTAAGGAAGTCATGGAAACCAGAGGGAACGTCGATTATTTCCGGAAGATCCAGAACAGCACCCTCCACGCATAAATCACCTGTAAGAACAACGACAACCGCCGTCTGCACAATCAGAACATAGCAAGGAAGTTAACTCGTCAGACAGAGGAGGACAAAATTTCTAAAGAATGGGAGATTTCCCGATGTTATTCTAAAGGGGACTTACTGTCTTGAGAACCTTCAAAGAACGGGAGGTATCCCGATGAATTTAGAATGGACAGTCACTTTACTTAGAGCCAGTAAACAATGAGAGGTATCCCTATGATTTATTACGGACAATCACTACACTAAGAAGAAGTAAACAAGTAATGATCTTCCGTTGAATTAAAAATGGGTAGCCAGTTCACTGAGAACCGCTAAACAACAAAAGATCTCCCGATAAGCGTAAAAGGGACACTTACATTATGCAGATCTTGTAAATGGTAGATCTCAAGAGGTTCAAATGGACACCGAACTTGACGGAGAACCCCTGCCCAACGGGAGATCTCCTAATATAGTAGAAATACACTCTTACATTATTGTATACAAACTGGATATCGATGACATGGAAGTCTGCCTACGAATTTGTAATGCGGTAACTTAAGATAGACAAAACTCAATAAGCATGAGATGCAATAATTATCTTGCATCTGAACTACGAGTTACAAGTACAATTATGGTCGCGGGTCCTTGCTAAGGAATACCGGGACAGTTAAAAAATGACGGGGAAGCTCAAAAATTATGCATGTAACCAATAATTGAAAAGCAAATACGGGATCACAGCTCACATAGAATTCATGTTGGGTGTAAACAAGGAACCATGAAGGAACAACTTAAGTGTGCATATGCAATGAATTGTCAAGAAGTATCACTTCAATCATGATCCATATTTGCTAATGTATTGACTATTTGACAATTACAGGTTCAGAGAAATGTCTGATCAAGAATTTACAATAGCATTTAGAATTAAAATTACAATTTGTAATCAGACGATTATGAAACATCATTCCAAGAAACTGTCGTCTCCAGCAACGAGAAATCAACCGATGAAGTCCCATGCCAACAGGAATCAACGACGCTGAATTCCAGTAATGATTGCCCAGCCCAATGTGGAATCTTGTTCCACTGCATTCTACCCACCAGGAAGGGGATTCGCCTTCACATACACCGGCACCGCCTCATTCAAAAGAAGGAGGCCATCAAGCCACGACATCAATTGCATGCAGAGGTAATTGTCAAGCAGCTCACCGCGAAAGGACTAAGGAAAAACATCATTATACGCATCGTTCAAGATGTTCTTTTCTGGACTGTCGTCAATGAGAAGAATGTTATCCAATGTGGACAAATTGGCCATGTTCGCAAATGTCGTTAGATCTTTCAGGAAGATCGGCTTATTGGGTGTAGATGGGGCCCTGTACGTGGACTTTGTGCATGCCCCTTGACACAGACAAATGACATCTCGACGGCCAAAGGAACAATCCGCGAGGACAATGTCCAACAAATTGTCCATGTTCTTTGGAGTAACACTACTCCAGAATGCAACATCCGCTCTACAACGCAGCCAATTAAGAAACGTGGTGACACCCGGGCGACGCTCAACATGGGGTTTATTACGCTCGTGTGACTTGTGAAGAAGCACTCCATTCAAATCAAGGACTACAGAATACTTTCGCCGAGCTACCTTTTTCAATGTGCTTGGTTGCGTCGTTGAAGGTCCACCACAATCTGCAGACAAGTACGGCAAAGCCTAGTTAGAGACAAGTCCATGAAAAAGCAAAAAGAACTTCAATGAAACCTTTAGAAATACGGAAGGTGTCACATGAAGTACCTCTCTCAACGGCTTCTTCCTTCCTCGTCCCTTTGCTTCTCCGACTTTTGCACTCCTTCGACCCCCGTGTCCTTCTGCCCTTTTCTCTGTTTCCACCGGTCCACTGTCAGAGGCTATCTGAAAAATGTTGCGATAAAGAAATGAGTGCACCTCCCAGACGGTCGGAAACTTGGACCGGTTGTTACTCGCCAAATGGCGCGTCTGTCTAACATGAAAAGCTGGCAAATTCAAAAGATCCTTAAACCTACTCTTCAAAGAAACCATGTCAGCATGCGTACGTCCCGAGTGTGGGACAGCAATCATTGGATTCACCTTCGGTTCAGCTACATCCGGACTCATTTGCGAGAGGTCCACCATTGTATCCACCATAATGGTATCTGCCATTTCCGCAAACGGTGGAACAACAGGTGTCTTAGGCAACGGGATATCTCCCGTTGCATCAGTAATCGGCTCCTTCCCCTTCAAATGACGAGGTCCAGGAAAAGAAGCATGATCACCCGGGATCGAGAGATCTCCCGCTGCATTGACGCACTGCTCTGGCCTCGAAGATACGTCATGTGAAGACTTTGTTGTGGGGGGCACTATGTCAACGATTGTGTCCTTTGCAGATGCAGCTCCTCCCTTTACTGCAACGGTAAGAAGAATGGACGTAGCGTTTGTCGCTTTAGGAGTCCCCGTCGAAGCAACCTTTGCTCCGGACGTTGTAGGGGAGGAGACGCTGGGGCCTTCATTCCGTGCAGGCTGCTGAGGGGCATGCGGCCAACTAACCAAAGGGTCATCATGAGGGACGCTGATATCCAGTCTCAGCTTCATCTTCAACTCATTGCGCCGACCTGACTCGACCTCAACGAGTGTTGAGCTTGAGGCCATCCTCCGCCCTACCGTGCCTAGCTTCTCCGTTGAACGTGGCGTCCGTCTCCATGCAGTTTCATCATGCAATTAGAACACGTAGGATTTCCTCAGCAAATGATTATGCACAATACGGAACTGCCAGCGGGAAATATCTCGATGATTAGGTACAATGACTGACTTTTCTGCCTGGACTAGATTCCTTGTCATTCTCCATGTCCTCCTCGGTGTAAGGGGTACTGCGGTGATCAGAGGAGTAGGAGTTTGAATTTCCTCATCGTCATGATCACTCTTTATGCGGGAGGTATTGTCTTCCTTGTCCGAAGTGTTGTCCTGACGTCCCGTGTCCGTTCCTATGGTTTGGTGGTCTGGACGACATATACAAGGGGTTGTTTGGTTTATCAAGCATATGGAGGGATTTGTGGGGAAGACAGAAGTGGAGACGCTTTGAAAATTTGGTGTTGTGTTGGCAAGTGGTCAAAGCGACCTTGAAGGAGCCAACTGAACCCTCTACAACATTGAAGGATGGCTTCTGGCCTACTTCTTGCATCGATCCAATTGGAGAGGACGAACTTAGTGAAGATGGTGAGGTTTGTGAGGAGTTTGCTGAGGATGATGCCTTTGTTGGACAACTTTGCAATCGCCCATTGCCCTCTTTCCGAGTGGCATGGGATGTTCTCAAAGGATACATTGTCGCCGTTCGACCAGCTGATGGTGATGCAAAGCCTATTGAGATTACAATGTAGTGCATGGAAGAAAGGCTTTACTTAGATGGTAGGAAGATACAAACACCCATGAGTGGGCTGATCTTATACTAGAAGCCTTTTATAGTTATCCACAAACCATGTGGGATAACTAAACACTATGGGCTGCCTTTGACTATGAGCAATACCCAATGAACTCTAAGACTAACTAAGTGTCTAATGCTACTCCTAGGGCTGAATGTACATGGTCTACACTAATATGTACATGTTCTTCAACACTCCCACTTTGAGAGTGGTCAAAGGCTCGAAGGCCCATCTTTGCAATCAAGGGGTGGTGTTGTGGCTTCCCAAAGGCCTTGGTTAGCACATCAGCAACCATAGCTTGGGTAGGCACATACTTGAGCTCAATCACCTCATCCTCCACTCGTTTAAGAATGAAATGGTGTTGCACATCAATGTGCTTTGTCCGAGAGTGGTGGGTGGGATTCTTGGGCAAAGCAATGGCCCCTTGGTTGTCACACAAGATTTGTGTGCTCCCCTCTTGGACAAGGCCAACATCAACCAAGAGTTGCCTTAGCCAAATGGCCTCCTTCGTGCATTGGCTCATGGCCATGTACTCCGCCTCCGTTGTAGAAAGAGCTATGGTGGGCTGCCTCTTGGAATTCCATGTAATGGCACCCAATCCAAGCCTAAACACGTAGCCAATTGTGGATCTCCTATCCCCTTCATCACCGGCCCAATCCGCATCACAAAAGCCATGCAAGGTCACATGGGCACCTCCAAGTTGCAACTTCAGCCCAAGTGTGCCTTGAAGGTACCTCATCACCCTCTTGACCGCTGCCCAATGCTTGGGGCCATAATTGGACATGTGTTGACTCACAACACTCACCGGAAATGCCAAATCAGGCCTTGTGGCTACCATGGCATACATCAAACAACCCATTGCTGCCTTGTAAGGCACACCTTGCATTTCAGCCCTCACCTCTTCAAACTCTTCATCGGTGAGCTTGGGCAACTTCTCATGAGTGTCAAGTGGTGTACCTATGGCTTTGCACTCCTCCATGTTGAAGCGCTTGAGAATCTCTTCAAGATACTTGCAATGGCTCATGGTGATGGTGCGGGCAGCCCTATCCCTCTTGAACTCCACTCCAAGGCAATAGCTCATGGTAATGGTGCGGGCAGCCCTATCCCTCTTGAACTCCACTCCAAGGCAATAGCTCAACTCTCCAAGATCCGTCATCTCATACTCCATCTTGAGCATAGTCTTCACTTCAAGCATCTTGGTCATACTACTTGCAAGGATGATGAGATCATCCACATATAAGATCACAATCACCAAATGCTCACAACTTTGCATGATGTACAAAGAGTGATCCGCATGGCCTCTTTGGAAGCCCTTCCTTGAAAACATGGCATCAATATCTCAATACCATGCTCTCCCCGGTTGCTTCAACCCGGGGAGTGCCTTCTTCAACTTGCACTTGAGATGCTCTTGGCCTTCCTCCACAAAGCCTTGGGGCTGATCCATGTAGATGACCTCCTCCAACTTGGGATTGAGAAACGCCGTCTTCAGATCCATCTGGTGCATCTCCAAGTCCATGGCTGCCCCAATCGTCACAACGCACCGAATGGTGCTAAACTTGGCAACGGGGGCATATGTCTCATTGAAGTCCACACCTTCCACTTGAGAAAACCCCCTAGCAACCAACCTTGCTTTGTACCTCACAATGTGACCCAAAGCATCCCTTTTGGTGGAGAACACCCACTTACAATCCACACTTGATCTCTTGGGAGGAAGGGGTGCAAGCTCCCATGTCCCTCTGGCAATAAGGGCCTTGTACTCCTCTTCCATGGCCAACTCGCACTTGCTTGCATCTTCGCAACGCAACACCTCTCCAAGTGTGGATGGATCTCCAAGGAAAGCCACATTGGCTTGTTCTTCTTGTTGTGGAGGAAGAATGTGATTCAACCACCAATCTCCAAGCGGCTTGCGGGTCCTTGTGGGATAACGGGGCTTCTCCGTGGATGGATCTTGCTCTTCCAAGGGCTGATCATGCTCTTGCTCTCTTGGTGAAGTGCTTGGAGAAGGGGCCGCTGATCTCTTCACTTGGGGTGTGGCCACCTTCTTCTTGGGCTCCACAAAGTCTTCATCTTCCCCTCCTTGCTCCTCATCTTCATCTCCTTCATTTCCATGTGCACTCTTGGAGTTGAGCCCACCATTTGGGCTGGTCCTCCACTTCTCCCACTTGGGCTCATCCTCCAAGAAGGTCACATCCCGACTCTTGATGATGGCCTTGCTCTCCACACACATCAGCCTATACGCCTTGGTTCCCTCACAATAACCAAGGAAAAGACACTTGATGCCCTTGGCATCCAACTTGGCCCTCTTGGCACTAGGGACCAATGCATAGGCAATGCACCCGAAGATGCGCATGTGAGACACATTGGGCCTAGTCCCACTCCAAGCTTCTTGGGGTGTCTTGCTTGTCAAGGCTTGTGTGGGGCATCGGTTCCTTGTATAAACCGCATTTGACACCGCCTCCCCCCAAAGCTCAAACTCGAGACCTTAGGCATGAATCATGGACCTTGCCATCTCCACAATGGTGCGATTGGCACGCTCCGCCACACCATTTTGTTGAGGAGTGTAAGGGGCTGATGTATGGTGCTCAATGCCATGGGCCTTCAAGTACTCCTCAAAGGCCTTGGACACATACTCCCCTCCATGATCCGATCGCAGCACCTTCACCTTGCACTCGGATTGGGCCTCCACAAGGGCCTTCCAAGTCTCAAAACGCCCAAACACCTCACTCTTGCACTTCAGCATATACACCCAAATCTTGCCAGAGAAATCATCAATGAAGGTCAAAAATACCTTGCTCCTCCTACGGTTGTGGTCTTCATCGGCCCGCACACATCCGAATGCACAAGCTCCAATGGCTTAGTGGCCCGGGTTGCTCCATCCTTGGGGAAGGGCTGCCTTGCTTGTTTGCCCTCAATGCACCCCTTGCACCCCCTAGAACTCCAATCATGCTTGCAAGAAGAGAGGTTTAGCCCCTTCACGATGTGTTGGAGGCTCTTCATGCTCTTCACATTCAAGTGCCCAAGCCTCCTATGCCAAAGCTCCACAAGGTCTTCATGGGCTGATCCTTGGGCAACACAAGCCAAGGAAGTGACATTCACCTTGGTGAAACGGAGGTTGTACAAATTGCCCTCACGAGGGGCTGATGCAATCACAACTCCACTTGGTGCCCTCACAATACACCCCACCGTGTTGAATTGCACTTTCAAAACTCCCAAAGACAACTTGCTCACCGAAAGCAAGTTGGCATGCAACTTGGGGACATGGAGGGCCTCCCGGATTTGGATCCTCTTGGTCTCTCCCTTCACTTGCACCTCCACTAGGATCTCCACCATGCCATTGTCTCCCAAATAAATCTTCTTCCCCGAAATGGGCTGATAGGTGTGGAAGGCATCTCGATGGCTGGTCATAGGTTGAGTGGCCCCCGAGTCCCCAATCCAAGTGAACATGTTGGCCTTCTCCCCTCCTCCATGGGTGGCAAAGGCAAACTCCTCCTCTTCCTCCTCTTTGGAAGCTTGGTGTGCACTCTCCTTGTCTTTGGCTTGGCTGCTCCTACAATGCTTAGCAATGTGACCCGGTTTGTTATACTTGAAGCACGTCCTTGTCTCCTTGAACGCCTTGGTGTTGCCTCCTTTGCCAAATCTTGAGACAAGGGCTGATCCCTCCCCTTGGGACTCATTCTCCTTGCGCTTGGTCATCTCATGCATCAAGCGGGGGGGCACAAACTCCATGGTCAGCTCCTTGGTGGGCCTTGTCTCTAATGAGGTGATGAGGAACTCATAAGATGGTGGCAAGCTCTCCAACAAGGTCATCACCACATCCCCATCCGTCACGGGCGCCTCCAAACAAGCTAACTCATCCGTAAGAGCCTTGATCTTGTTGACATGATCCAACATGTCATCCTCCTCTTGCATCTTGCTAGTGAAGAACTCGCGTCGAAGAAAGAGGATGTTGGAGAGGCTCTTGGTCTCGTGGATGTTGCAAAGGGTAGTCCATGCTTGGGCTGGTCCCTTGCAATGTCGAATGTGAGCAATGTTGAAGAACATGTACATATTAGTGTAGACCATGTACATTCAGCCCTGGGAGTAGCACTAGACACTTAGCTAGTCTTAGAGTTCACTGGGTATTGTTCATAGTCAAAGGCAGCCCATAGTGTTTAGTTATCCCACATGGTTTGTGGATAACTAGTGAAAAGCTTCTAGTATAAGATCAGCCCACTCATGGGTGTTTGTATCTTCCTACCATCTAAGTAAAGCCTTTCTTCCATGCACTACATTGTAATCTCAATAGGTTATTGGCCCACGCACTTGGAGTTGCACTTGAGGGAGAAATTCAAATCATTTGGAGGAGATCTTGGAGCTTGGAGGAGCAACCAGCCATTTGTCACTTTGTCACCTACAAACCATATGGTGTGAGTCATTTTTCAAAAGAAATCTTTGAAGTGCATTTTAAAAAAAAAAAAAAATTCTTTTGGGGCTTTTTGTTGGCTGATTTGTGAGGTTTTGAGTACATTTGGGTGAGAGGTTGCTCATGGTAGTAATCAGACCTAATTAGGGCTGGTTGCATGCTCCATACTTGAGTTTGTGCTTAGAAGTGTACATTTGGAACCATTGTGGGCTGATTGTGCACTTGGGTGCATTGTTGGTTGTGATTGTGGCAATTGCAATCTAGTGAGAGTCCTTTGTGAGCCTTGGAAGCATCATTGAGTTGCTTGAGGTGTTTGCCATCCATTAAGGGCTGATTAGTGCCCTTGTGAGTGAGTGAGGCAAATTAGTGGACATTGTGAACCTTAGAGGGCTGATTTGTGCCCTTGTGAGTGAGTGAGGGCTGATTTGTGCCCTTGTGAGTGAGAGAGGACTGATTTGTGTCCTTGTGAGTGAGAGAGGGCTGATTTGTGCCCTTATGAGCTTTGTGGAGTAATTGAGAGCCAATTAGGGTTCTTTGGTGATTTGGTGATCCAACTAGGGGTGTTGGAGGCCAATTGTTATCCTTGAGGTGCTCATTGTGAGTAGTAGCTTCCATCTAGGGCTGATTGCACGTCTTGAGCTCCTTGTAGGGTGGAGTACCCTAATGTGAGGGGCATTGTGAGTTTGCTTGCTGATTGGAAGTAGCACTAGCCCATGGTGTCCATGTGGTGGCTTTGAGCTTCATTAGGGGCTGAATTCGTGTTGAGAGGAGGATGACATGTTGGATCATGTCAACAAGATCAAGGCTCTTACGGATGAGTTGGCTTGTTTGGAGGCGCCCGTGACGGATGGGGATGTGGTGATGACCTTGTTGGAGAGCTTGCCACCATCTTATGAGTTCCTCATCACCTCATTAGAGACAAGGCCCACCAAGGAGCTGACCATGGAGTTTGTGCCCCCCCGCTTGATGCATGAGATGACCAAGCGCAAGGAGAATGAGTCCCAAGGGGAGGGATCAGCCCTTGTCTCAAGATTTGGCAAAGGAGGCAACACCAAGGCGTTCAAGGAGACAAGGACGTGCTTCAAGTGTAACAAACCGGGTCACATTGCCAAGCATTGTAGGAGCGGCCAAGCCAAAGACAAGGAGAGTGCACACCAAGCTTCCAAAGAGGAGGAAGAGGAGGAGTTTGCCTTTGCCACCCATGGAGGAGGGGAGAAGGCCAACATGTTCACTTGGATTGGGGGCCACTCAACATATGACCAGCCATCGAGATGCCTTCCACACCTATCAGCCCATTTCGGGGAAGAAGATTTATTTGGGAGACAATGGCATGGTGGAGGCCCTTGGCATGGGGGAGATCCTAGTGGAGGTGCAAGTGAAGGGAGAGACCAAGAGGATCCAAATCCGGGAGGCCCTCCATGTCCCCAAGTTGCATGCCAACTTGCTTTCGGTGAGCAAGTTGTCTTTGGGAGTTTTGAAAGTGCAATTCAACACGGTCGGGTGTATTGTGAGGGCACCAAGTGGAGTTGTGATTGCATCAGCCCCTCGTGAGGGCAATTTGTACAACCTCCGTTTCACCAAGGTGAATGTCACTTCCTTGGCTTGTGTTGCCCAAGGATCAGCCCATGAAGACCTTGTGGAGCTTTGGCATAGGAGGCTTGGGCACTTGAATGTGAAGAGCATGAAGAGCCTCCAACACATCGTGAAGGGGCTAAACCTCTCTTCTTGCAAGCATGATTGGAGTTCTAGGGGGTGCAAGGGGTGCATTGAGGGCAAACAAGCAAGGCAGCCCTTCCCCAAGGATGGAGCAACCCGAGCCACTAAGCCATTGGAGCTTGTGCATTCGGATGTGTGCGGGCCAATGAAGACCACAACCATAGGAGGAGCAAGGTATTTTTTGACCTTCATTGACGATTTCTCCTGCAAGATTTGGGTGTATATGCTGAAGTGCAAGAGTGAGGTGTTTGGGCGTTTTGAGACTTGGAAGGCCCTTGTGGAGGCCCAATCCGAGTGCAAGGTGAAGGTGCTGCGATCGGATCATGGAGGGGAGTATGTGTCCAAGGCCTTTGAGGAGTACTTGAAGGCCCATGGCATTGAGCACCATACATCAGCCCCTTACACTCCTCAACAAAACGGTGTGGCGGAGAGTGCTAATCGAACCATTGTGGAGATGGCAAGGTCCATGATTCATGCCCAAAGTCTGAAGTTTGAGCTTTGGGGGGAGGCGGTGTCGAATGCGGTTTAGACAAGGAACCGATGCCCCACACAAGCCTTGACAAGCAAGACACCCCAAGAAGCTTGGAGTGGGACTAGGCCCAATGTGTCTCACATGCGCATCTTCGGGTGCATTGCCTATGCATTGGTCCCTAGTGCCAAGAGGGCCAAGTTGGATGCCAAGGGCATCAAGTGTCTTTTCCTTGGTTATTGTGAGGGAACCAAGGCGTATAGGCTGATGTGTGTGGAGAGCAAGGCCATCATCAAGAGTCGAGATGTGACCTTCTTGGAGGATGGAGGAGCTGATCCCAAGCTCTTGGAGATGAGCCCAAGTGGGAGAAGTGGAGGACCAGCCCAAAAGGTGGGCACAACTCCAAGAGTGCACATTGAAGATGAAGGAGATGAGGATGAAGAGCAAGGAGGGGAAGATGAAGACTTTGTGGAGCCCAAGAAGAAGGTGGCCACACCCCAAGTGAAGAGATCAGCGGCCCCTTCTCCAAGCACATCACCAAGGGAGCAAGAGCATGATCAGCCCTTGGAAGAGCAAGATGAGTCCACGGAGGAGCCCCGTTATCCCACAAGGACCCGCAAGCCGCTTGGAGATTGGTGGTTGAATCACATTCTTCCTCCACAACAAGAAGAACAAGCCAATGTGGCTTTCCTTGGAGATCCATCCACACTTGGAGAGGTGTTGCGTTGCGAAGATGCAAGCAAGTGGGAGTTGGCCATGGAAGAGGAGTACAAGGCCCTTATTGCCAAAGGGACATGGGAGCTTGCACCCCTTCCTCCCAAGAGATCAAGTGTGGATTGTAAGTGGGTGTTCTCCACCAAAAGGGATGCTTTGGGTCACATTGTGAGGTACAAAGCAAGGTTGGTTGCTAGGGGGTTTTCTCAAGTGGAAGGTGTGGACTTCAATGAGACATATGCCCCCGTTGCCAAGTTTAGCACCATTCGGTGCGTTGTGACGATTGGGGCAGCCATGGACTTGGAGATGCACCAGATGGATCTGAAGACGGCGTTTCTCAATCCCAAGTTGGAGGAGGTCATCTACATGGATCAGCCCCAAGGCTTTGTGGACATGGATCATCCCCAAGGCTTTGTGGACATGGATCATCCCCAAGGCTTTGTGGAGGAAGGCCAAGAGCATCTCAAGTGCAAGTTGAAGAAGGCACTCCCCGGGTTGAAGCAATCGGGGAGAGTATGGTATTGAGATATTGATGCCATGTTTGCAAGGAAGGGCTTCCAAAGAGGCCATGCGGATCACTCTTTGTACATCATGCAAAGTTGTGAGCATTTGGTGATTGTGATCTTATATGTGGATGATCTCATCATCCTTGCAAGTAGTATGACCAAGATGCTTGAAGTGAAGACTATGCTCAAGATGGAGTATGAGATGACGGATCTTGGAGAGTTGAGCTATTGCCTTGGAGTGGAGTTCAAGAGGGATAGGGCTGCCCGCACCATCACCATGAGCCAACGCAAGTATCTTGAAGAGATTCTCAAGCGCTTCAACATGGAGGAGTGCAAAGCCATAGGTACACCACTTGACACTCATGAGAAGTTGCTCAAGCTCACCGATGAAGAGTTTGAAGAGGTGAGGGCTGAAATGCAAGGTGTGCCTTACAAGGCAGCGATGGGTTGTTTGATGTATGCCATGGTAGCCGCAAGGCCTGATTTGGCATTTCCGGTGAGTGTTGTGAGTCAACACATGTCCAAGTATGGCCCCAAGCATTGGGCAGCGGTCAAGAGGGTGATGAGGTACCTTCAAGGCACACTTGGACTGAAGTTGCAACTTGGAGGTGCCCATGTGACCTTGCATGGCTTTTGTGATGCGGATTGGGCCAGTGATGAAGGGGATAGGAGATTTTTACAACCGGCTACGTGTTTAGGCATGGATTGGGTGCCATTACATGGAATTCCAAGAGGCAGCCCACCATAGCTCTCTCTACAACGGAGGTGGAGTACATGGCCATGAGCCAATGCACGAAGGAGGCCATTTGGCTAAGGCAACTCTTGGCTAATGTTGGCCTTGTCCAAGAGGGGAGCACACAGATCTTGTGTGACAACCAAGGGGCCATTGCTTTGGCCAAGAATCCCACCCACCACTCTCGGACGAAGCACATTGATGTGCAACACCATTTCATTCGTGAACGAGTGGAGGATGAGGTGATTGAGCTCAAGTATGTGCCTACCCAAGCTATGGTTGCTGATGTGCTAACCAAGGCCCTTGGGAAGCCACAACACCACCCCTTGATTGCAAGATGGGCCTTCGAGCCTTTGACCACTCTCAAAGTGGGAGTGTTGAAGAACATGTACATATTAGTGTAGACCATGTACATTCAGCCCTAGGAGTAGCATTAGACACTTAGCTAGTCTTAGAGTTCATTGGGTATTGCTCATAGTCAAAGGCAGCCCAAAGTGTTTAGTTATCCCACATGGTTTGTGGATAACTATGAAAGGCTTCTAGTATAAGATTAGCCCACTCATGGGTGTTTGTATCTTCCTACCATCTAAGTAAAGCCTTTCTTCCATTCATTAAATTGTAATCTCAAAGACAACTTGCTCACCGAAAGCAAGTTGGCATGCAACGTGGGTTTATGGAGGGCCTCCCGGATTTGGATCCTCTTGGTCTCTCCCTTCACTTGCACCTCCACTAGGATCTCCCCCATGCCAAGGGCCTCCACCATGCCATTGTCTCCCAAATAAATCTTCTTCCCCGAAATGGGCTGATAGGTGTGGAAGGCATCTCGATGGCTGGTCATATGTTGAGTGGCCCCCAATCCAAGTGAACATGTTGGCCTTCTCCCCTCCTCCATGGGTGGCAAAGGCAAACTCCTCCTCTTCCTCCTCTTTGGAAGCTTGGTGTGCACTCTCCTTGTCTTTGGCTTGGCCGCTCCTACAATGCTTAGCAATGTGACCCGGTTTGTTACACTTGAAGCACGTCCTTGTCTCCTTGAACGCCTTGGTGTTGCCTCCTTTGCCAAATCTTGAGACAAGGGCTGATCCCTCCCCCTGGGACTCATTCTCCTTGCGCTTGGTCATCTCATGCATCAAGCGGGGGGGCACAAACTCCATGGTCAGCTCCTTGGTGGGCCTTGTCTCTAATGAGGTGATGAGGAACTCATAAGATGGTGGCAAGCTCTCCAACAAGGTCATCACCACATCCCCATCCGTCACGGGCGCCTCCAAACAAGCCAACTCATCCGTAAGAGCCTTGATCTTGTTGACATGATCCAACATGTCATCCTCCTCTTGCATCTTGCTAGTGAAGAACTTGCGTCGAAGAAAGAGGATGTTGGAGAGGCTCTTGGTCTCGTGGATGTTGCAAAGGGTGGTCCATGCTTGGGCTGGTCCCTTGCAATGTCGAATGTGAGCAATTTGGCGGTCCACAAGGTTGATGGCAATGAGAGCAAAGGCCTTCTTCTCCTTCCTCTCAAAGGCCTTCTTGGTCCTGGGATCCGCATCTTCACTTGGAGGCTCCTCACTCCCATCCACCACCTCCCACAAGTCCTTCTCCGTATGGATCATCTCCATCTTGAACTTCCACATGCCAAAGTTCTCACCATTGAACTTGTCAATGATGCGCACGCCTTCTCCTCCACTTGATGCCGTGGTGAAGCACCTCCCACTTGTTGGCAGCACCCCAAGTGTCTTGGAGAGTTGACAAACTCAATTCAGCCTCCAAACAATCCCTTGGAAGCCAATTGGGTTGGAATGGCACCAATCAGCCCTTACAAGGACCTTCCAAGATTCTCCAAAGCCCTAAGAACGACCCAACACTTCTCACAAGTGCATCACCTCCTATCAACACGAATTCAGCCCCTAATTAAGCTCAAAGCCACCACATGGACACCATGGGCTAGTGCTACTTCCAATCAGCAAACAAACTCACAATGCCCCTCACATTAGGGTACTCCACCCTACAAGGAGCTCAAGACGTGCAATCAGCCCTAGATGGAAGCTACTACTCACAATGAGCACCTCAAGGATAACAATTGGCCTCCAACACCACTAGTTGGATCACCAAATCACCAAAGAACCCTAATTGGCTCTCAATTACTCCACAAAGCTCATAAGGGCACAAATCAGCCCTCTCTCACTCACAAGGACACAAATCAGTCCTCTCTCACTCACAAGGGCACAAATCAACCCTCACACACTCACAAGGGCACAAATCAGTCCTCTCTCACTCACAAGGACACAAATCAGTCCTCACACACTCACAAGGGCCCAAAGCAGCCCTCACACACTCACAAGGGCACAAATCAGCCCTCACTCACTCACAAGGGCACAAATCAGCCCTCTAAGGTTCACAATGTCCACTAATTTGCCTCACTCACTCACAAGGGCACTAATCAGCCCTCAATGGATGGCAAACACCTCAAGCAACTCAATGATGCTTCCAAGGCTCACAAGGGACTCTCACTAGATTGCAATTGCCACAATCACAACCAACAATGCACCCAAGTGCACAATCAGCCCACAATGGCTCCAAATGTACACTTCTAAGCACAAACTCAAATATGGAGCATGCAACCAGCCCTAATTAGGTTTGATTACTACCATGAGCAACCTCTCACCCAAATGTACTCAAAACCTCACAAATCAGCCAACAAAAAGCCCCAAAAGAATTTTTTTTTTTTTTTAAAAATGCACTTCAAAGTTTTCTTTTGAAAAATGACTCACACCATATGGTTTGTAGGTGACAAAGTGACAAATGGCTGGTTGCTCCTCCAAGCTCCAAGATCTCCTCCAAATGATTTGAATTTCTCCCTCAAGTGCAACTCCAAGTGCGTGGGCCCATAACCTATTGAGATTACAATGTAGTGAATGGAAGAAAGGCTTTACTTAGATGGTAGGAAGTTACAAACACCCATGAGTGGGCTGATCTTATACTAGAAGCCTTTCATAGTTATCCACAAACCATGTGGGATAACTAAACACTATGGGCTGCCTTTGACTATGAGCAATACCCAATGAACTCTAAGACTAGCTAAGTGTCTAATGCTACTCCGAGGGCTGAATGTACATGGTCTACACTAATATGTACATGTTCTTCAACAAGGAGATCCACCACCGGCTACGTGTTTAGGCTTGGATTGGGTGCCATTACATGGAATTCCAAGAGGCAGCCCACCATAGCTCTTTCTACAACGGAGGCGGAGTACATGGCCATGAGCCAATGCACGAAGGAGGCCATTTGGCTAAGGCAACTCTTGGTTGATGTTGGCCTTGTCCAAGAGGGGAGCACACAGATCATGTGTGACAACCAAGGGGCCATTGCTTTGCCCAAGAATCCCACCCACCACTCTCGGACGAAGCACATTGATGTGCAACACCATTTCATTCGTGAACGAGTGGAGGAATGAGGTGATTGAGCTCAAGTATGTGCCTACCCAAGCTATGGTTGCTGATGTGCTGACCAAGGCCCTTGGGAAGCCACAACACCACAACTTGATTGCAAAGATGGGCCTTCGAGCCTTTGACCACTCTCAAAGTGGGAGTGTTGAAGAACATGTACATATTAGTGTAGACCATGTACATTCAGCCCTAGGAGTAGCATTAGACACTTAGTTAGTCTTAGAGTTCATTGGGTATTGCTCATAGTCAAAGGCAGCCCATAGTGTTTAGTTATCCCACATGGTTTGTGGATAACTATGAAAGGCTTCTAGTATAAGATCAGCCCACTCATGGGTGTTTGTATCTTCCTACCATCTAAGTAAAGCCTTTCTTCCATTCACTACATTGTAATCTCAGTAACTAAATCGAAACTCAAAATCTAGTGATGCACTATGCTTAAGGCAAAATGCTTGTGAGTTCCTCCAAAGTGATATGCTATTGAACGACTTGTATTTTCCTTAGGTACGTGAGATTTGTGGTTGACTTGGTAGAACTAGTAGGTTTGCTGGTTTGAAGCATTGATTTTTCATATCAATTTGCTTGTTTACTTGGAATATGATGCCGGATGGTTGGTTGTTGGGATGGGATTATAACCAGGCCGAGACTTGGTATGATGCGGGAGATTTGTCAAAGGGGCTCGAGAAGACCCTTGTCCTTGTTGCTCAAACTAATGTTGCATTGAATCATTTTCAGTACATGAATTCTAGTGTGGTTTATGAGCAAGCCCAAGTACGTCCCATGCTTGACAGCATACAACCTAAAGAGTACTGTTCATGTTCTACTGGCTGTGGAGGTGAAAATGCTGAGTGTGCATGCCAAGCCAATCTTGGGGGGCAAAGTGCATACCAAAGAGGCATTGTTGCAGATGAGTATATCAAAGAGGGCAACAACGGAGATGCAAATTTTTGTAAGAAGGGTGCACAGTGTATTAGAGGAGATCGTGTATGCGAGGGTCATGTTCTTTGTATTTTCCTTAATGAGTGTAATGTCAAATGTGGATGTGCTAGTGACTGTGACAATTGCGTTGTTCAACAGGGGATGAGGTAACAAGTAGAGGTGTTTCCTACAGCCCTTACAGGATGGGGGATTCAAACAACTGAGCCTATATCTAGAAGTGTGTTTGTTTTTGAGAATTTGAGCTGACAGGGGAGATTATAACAACTGCTGAGCTCATTGTTAGGAACTTGGGGAACGATAATGTACTCTCCTATAGTTTGGCACTCGATGCAGATTGGGCCATCGAGCAGAAGATGGACGACAATAGTGCTTTGTGCTTAGATTCTACTCATTTTGGAAATGTGGCCAGATTTTTGAAACACAGGTTGGTCTTCAAATTGAAATTTTGTTAATTGCTTTTACCTATTACTTTGTGAGGAATGTCCCTTGCACTTGGGCGTTATATATGTGCAAATCCAAATGTCGTGGAGCAAATTACTGCTTTAGAAATGTGACAGAATATTGAACCTCACGTTAGAATTGGAAACCATTTCTTGTTAAATGCTTTCTCAATGTGGGATCCCTATGATGGACTGAACCTTACACCTTGACATTATAGATGTGGGGATCCAAATCTAGTGGACGTACCTGTCACAATTGAGAGTGTCACAATTGAGAGTGTTCTTCAACATGTACATATTAGTGTAGACCATGTACATTCAGCCCTAGGAGTAGCATTAGACACTTAGTTAGTGTTAGAGTTCATTGGGTATTGCTCATAGTCAAAGGCAGCGCATAGTGTTTAGTTATCCCACATGGTTTGTGGATAACTATGAACGGCTTCTAGTATAAGATCAGCCCACTCATGGGTGTTTGTATCTTCCTACCATCTAAGTAAAGCCTTTCTTCCATTCACTACATTGTAATCTCAATAAAGGGCACAAATCAGACCTCAATGGCTCTCAATGTACACCTCTAAGCACAAACTCAACTATGGGGCATGCAACCAACCCTATCTAGGTCTGATTACTACCATGAGCAACCTCTCACGAAAATGTACTGAAAAACTCACAAATCAGCCAACAAAAGCCTCAAAAGAATTTTTTTTTAAATGCACTTCAAAGCTTTCTTTTGAAAAATAACTCACACCATATGATTTGTAGGTGACAAAGTGACAAATGTCTAATTGCTCCTCCAAGCTCCAAGATCTCCTCCAAATGATTTGAATTTCTCCCTCAAGCGCAACTCCAAGTGCGTGGGCCCATAACCTATTGAGATTACAATGTAGTTAATGGAAGAAAGGCTTTACTTAGATGGTAGGAAGATACAAACACCCATGAGTGGGCTGATCTTATACTAGAAGCCTTTCATAGTTATCCACAAACCATGTGGGATAACTAAACACTATGGGCTGCCTTTGACTATGAGCAATACCCAATGAACTCTAAGACTAGCTAAGTGTCTAATGCTACTCCTAGGGCTGAATGTACATGGTCTACACTAATATGTACATGTTCTTCAACACTCCCACTTTGAGAGTGGTCAAAGGCTCGAAGGCCCATCTTTGCAATCAAGTTGTGGTGTTGTGGCTTCCCAAGGGCCTTGGTCAGCACATCAGCAACCATAGCTTGGGTAGGCACATACTTGAGCTCAATCACCTCATTCCTCCACTCGTTCACGAATGAAATGGTGTTGCACATCAATGTGCTTCGTCCGAGAGTGGTGGGTGGGATTCTTGGGCAAAGCAATGGCCCCTTGGTTGTCACACATGATCTGTGTGCTCCCCTCTTGGACAAGGCCAACATCAACCAAGAGTTGCCTTAGCCAAATGGCCTCCTTCGTGCATTGGCTCATGGCCATGTACTCCGCCTCCGTTGTAGAAAGAGCTATGGTGGGCTGCCTCTTGGAATTCCATGTAATGGCACCCAATCCAAGCCTAAACACGTAGCCGGTGGTGGATCTCCTTGTTGAAGAACATGTACATATTAGTGTAGACCATGTACATTCAGCCCTCGGAGTAGCATTAGACACTTAGCTAGTCTTAGAGTTCATTGGGTATTGCTCATAGTCAAAGGCAGCCCATAGTGTTTAGTTATCCCACATGGTTTGTGGATAACTATGAAAGGCTTCTAGTATAAGATCAGCCCACTCATGGGTGTTTGTATCTTCCTACCATCTAAGTAAAGCCTTTCTTCCATTCACTACATTGTAATCTCAATAGATTTTCCCGTGCCCATACGCGTCCATAAGTAAACGCAGATGCTTGTCAAAGTTCTCCTTGACTGTAACGTGGCACCAGTATTGAGGATACATTATCCCAAACGCATTCATTACGTGCTGAGCGGGGAATCAATCGTCCAGCTCCTGCACAAGCACTTTTGCTGCTTCTGCATTTCAATAATCACCAAACGAGTCAGGCAAAAGACAAAAATCAAACAAGCTACAACAGAAAATAGGAAATACAATTTAAGCAACAGATTGATAGTCCAACTCACCTGTGCATTCTTGCTTTACTTTATGAAGGATGGCAGCCCACACCTCTCTATCCACCGACTTTTCCCTTATGCACTGCGTTAATAAGTTCACCGTGACAGACAAAACAGAGAACGGCTGAATTGTCATTGAGATTGTTCGACCACTTGATGTTGATTTGTTCGTGAGAACAATCAATCAAGTTGTTGAAACTCTAGAATTCGTTGGAGCTAAAAGCAATTGTTTTGTCCTCGTACATGCAGTACAAAGAGGCATGATTCACCACCAAATTTATAAGGATTTCACGACATGAGTTCGGGCTTCGTGACTAAAACAAGAGAATCACCTAAGAGCAAACGCACATGGACTATAATCCCCAGATGCGGCAAAGCCAGTACACCCAAAAAAGAAACCAAAACTATCAATGAAACTCCAATTGCTAGTAAAACTGCAGTCACCACCACAAAGAAAAAGAAAACTAAAACGTAAACTGCAACTGAGTATAAAGCTACATGTGCACAAGCAAACGCATGCAAATAATAAAAGATAAACAACCTTCAGAAATACTCACCTCAGCCTTATTGTTCTCACGTAAATCAGAGGTCATTCTGTATATGAGCATTTGATACTCAGAGAGAAGCCTCCTGAGATCAAGCTCACCCACCTAGTTTGGACATTCTTTAAGAGCTTGAGACCCTTGGTCTCCGTGAAGTCCACCAGTTGTCTGAACTCCTCCAATCTCTTTGGACTTTTGCAGAAATATGCGTAGGTCATGCTCAGCAATTTCTTGATAGCACCAAAAATGCCAAGTTCCATCAATGCAATACACAGTGATGCCCATTAGAAACGGGGCATGTTTTTGTTTCACCTGCAGGGTCACTCCTGATTAGTTTCCCTGCAACGTCGAAGCTCCAGCTGTGCCAAAGCTCAACAACTTCGTAGCGATAGCCTCAGAGTCCAAACCACCACCAATCGCCACAGACTCCATAATCAATTTGGTTAAATTATCAGTGTTTGGGGCGCAATCTACACGTTGCAAAGAAACTAGAAGTGGTACCGTCAACCACTCTTAAACAATGTAATCTTGAATAGATAACCAACTGCTGTTGTCTACAGTAGTTACCTCATCAACCGTGGCAACAATATAACACAATGATTATATCAACCTGCGGATCTCACAAACAACTTGCTGATACATGTAGCCCACCATGAGCCAATCGGAGTTGTCGCGCCAATGTGCGGCATGCAAGTCTGGGACGCTGAGGAACTTGTACAAGCAGACCCAAGACTCGTACTCAAGCATTGGGCGACCATCAACGAGAACTTGAAAAAGTGTTGCAAACTAGATGCATTTCTTTATTGATTCTATTGTAGTGCACTGATTAATCTACTGTAGCACACTAGGAGGTGGTTTTGCAGTGTACAATTCTTTGTTTTGCGGCGCAAATTCCTCCGATGCCTACACTAAGTGGCCATGTAGCTCTCCCCCCTCTTCACCTTGAACTGCGGTATATCTTTCTTCGCTATTCTCTTCCCGTCATGCTTGAATAGTGTATCTGACTTGGGTGCCATAATACAAGGCTTCCTCTCAAACGCACTACAGACTTTACATTTAAGCATCTGCAGAATGCGATCAGAGGCCATGATGTCCTCCGCCCACAGGAGTTTTGCAGCCCACAAGAACTTCCTATGGCGATCGTAATGTTTCTGAGCGGTGGATCTTCTACTCTTGCAATTTGAGCCACCTCGCTTCCTCAAAGGAGACTCCGAAGTCTGAGTCTGATTCGGAACCCTCGGCATCATTAGGTACTTCTCACAAATTAGAGTTGTCCACGTTCTCATACTTTGACAAGATGTGAATCAACGGTGACTTAGAACTCAAGATCCTTGCGTCTCTAGAGGAGGAGGAGGATCCTGCAATAACATCAACACCACCAGAGACTAACTTGCACGTCACTAAGTCCCTCAAGTGACCAACAGAATTGGGGCTTGGTTAATCCACCCCGGAATTGGACTCCGCCCTTAGTACGTCTAGAAGCGAGCTATCGTACACCAAGTGCAAGGGCTGGCCTCCGACGGCACCTCTACTAGACTCAAAATATGAGCACATTGTCTTCTTGGCCCCCTCCACCTTACGCAATTGTATGAGTTTTTCCTTCATCTTTATTTCTTTGTGGGCCAGGGCCAGCGCCTCCATTGCTGCCTGCTCAGCTTCTTCTTTGCGATTTGAGCAGCCCTAACAGCCTTCCCGACAGCATCCCCTCTAGAGTCCTTGTCCCCAAAACCCATCCCACAAAATTTTTAGCGAGTGAGAAGGTTTGCACAAGCAGCACACAACAAACGAAAGAATGGCAAATTCACGGAGAAGGCGCGTGCAAATGCTATCTAAACAATATGCGCAATTTCTTAAAATCCAAAGAGGCCTTAACTACACCGACGGTAGTGTTGCGGCCATGAAGGCGCAATGGTACCAAAACCTTGAGCATCGGAAAGGAAGCAATCAAAGCACAAAAATGGAAATTAGAAGAGGTGAAAGAAGATATCCCCTACACACACCGCCCGAACAGCCCACTCACAAAAATTATTGGTGAACTTGGTGCACCACTCTTGCCACTACCTGGCGATATTGCGAGAAATCAAGAGATTAAATGTTGATCTAAGTGCTCCCACTGCAGCTGCGCCTAGCAAAGTTCCTGCAAGCAAGGAGTACAGATTGGCAACAACACATTGAGTGTGGGGAGTTCAAAGATTAAAGAAGTGGGAAAACGGGGCGATGAAGGCGCGGCCAACGGCGACCCAACCTAATGCGCCTAGCAACACGACGATGGGTAGACAAGGGGATGGGCACCACCCTGGCCCCAAGCTGTCCCCTTCGGATGTCGCCCTAGCAAAAAAGTTTTTGTTTTTTTTAAATTTCAATTTCAATTTTGCCAGATGTCAATTTGTAGTGCAAACTGGCACTCTAGTGCCAAATTTAAAAATGCTGATCGGAACCTCACAACCCCCGCAAGTACCTATTCTAATTGGGGCCGTCGAATTATCATCTAAAGACAATTTATTAGCACAAGCAAAGTGTTAGCTAGGCTCCATCTTCTTGCACATAATTGTGCTGACAACCCTCCATCTGCCTTCAAGAAGCAAGATGAGGAGCCTAATGTATTCTGAGGATGCATATTTCTTTCATTGTATGTACTTGCATTGTGTCCATATGCAAACTAACTAGCACATGACGCCTTCTACAAGAAAAGGGGCTTGTGCAGCAGAATTGCATGTCCATTGTAGTTCACAATAGATCTTGCAATCGTTTTCCAGTCATTCACCTACTGTAGGTCCACACAGTCAAGACACAATTGTCAGGCAACTAGCTTACGACTAAGCTTTCTTCGCAGACAACTGCAGAGGTCCACGTCACGCCTTTGAACATTTTGCAAACTGAAAAGGAGCGGATGAACGGAGTGTTTGGTCACAGTTCCAACACTCTTCATTCTGCAGTCTATAGAATGACTACAAAGCAACTACAATTCTGTACACGTCACACAATCTGTGCAATTAAGGTGCTCCAATCATTGCGTAGTCATTTAGGACAGCAAGTCATTATTTAGTTGATTGTGGCGGACCCCTTTTTCTTATAGTGCACTTCCTCTGTAGTAGGGATCATAGCTTGATAATGACCAAACGATCATTGTTCATAAATGAATGTCATTGTAACAAAAGTGGATACATAATTCTTTGATTCTAACACATTTTGTTCCTTTAGACAAAAAAAAAGTTTACCTTTGTAGAAAAATACCATTTATATTCAAAATATAATAATAAATAAAAATAGTCCATTTCATATACTAGAAATGAGATTTCACGTAAGAAATAATGGAAGCATTTCTAATGCTTAGATATTGGTGTACAAAAAATGCTTATGTATTTCTAGTGGAAGATATATAATTTTTAATTGTTTTGCTATTTTTAACCCCTAAATCCCCAAACACCATTTTTAGCAATATAGCAATTTTGGGCACTTCAGTACGAAAGGAATTTTCATTATTTTTGTTTGAAATTTTCACACAATATGTGTCTAAGGAATAGCTTTAAAAGTCCAACAA
Source organism: Neckera pumila (assembly GCA_963969595.1). NCBI lineage: Eukaryota > Viridiplantae > Streptophyta > Bryopsida > Hypnales > Neckeraceae > Neckera > Neckera pumila. The sequence continues at coordinate 1,298,510 of OZ018414.1, forward strand.
TTTTTACATGGTTTTGACTACATGGTTAAGAAGTTACTGTATGATATGTAATTTTTAGCAAGTAACTCAGAAGTATTCTTTAAAAAACACTTTAAATAAAAATAAAAATAAAAATTTGAAATTGGTTTTCTAAAATTTATATACGCGTGGAAAGCTTTGAATTATTTTATTTTGATTAATGAAATGAAATTATGATTAATTTCCACTTATACTCAAAATGATAGTTATGGAATCTCTACTCTAAAACGAACTTTGAAGTCATTTATTTAACTCAATTTTGAATATTTTTGAAACAATTAAAAACATTTGTGATGTAGATTGTTCAATAAAAAATTACCATCGTTAAAATTGGCATTTTTCAATTCTATAACTAAATTCTTGACAATTTAGTATTTTAAATCATTCTCTACTTCTTTCTACTTACAATTTTTATCTATATATTATGCAATTCCAAATGATCTGAAATTTTTCAAACATGTAGCCAATTTTTCTATTATTTTTTTCTTACTTGCCAATTCATCAAGTAGTTTTCCTCAAAGAATTAATCCAGAGAGTAACCACCATTTTGGACATTTTTTCATACAAATGTGACCTGTGAAGTGCAGATGCCTAGTTTTTTGGCAGGGACAAAAAAAGAATTTTTATCAATTCAAATACTTATATCTTGCAATTCCAATGGCAGAAATTTCTAAATTTTTTTCTATATAATTTGAAACTAGTGTACTACAGTATCCTACAATTATATGTATCCAAAAATGTTTATTTTCTAGATTTTGGCACTTGTATTAGAAATGGTAGTTTTGGAGCATTTTTGGTGAAAACATAGTCAAATACATTTAGGGGATAATGGCCATTAGATTGTAGGTCTGTAGCATAATACCTCTAGATTCTTGATTTTCGACATTCAGAAGTCCAAAATTCTATTGTCCCACAAATCACCAAAATCTAAAATAAAACATGATCTATCCTCACTATTAATTATAACTGCTTTGATTTGTTTCATAAATTATGATAAAAGTCACTTCAAAATTATAGCATATGGTGCCAAAAAATACGGGAGGCAATCCATTTCCGACCACTTAAGGAATTAAGTGCGTATCTACTAGGCAGGTTTATTCAGCGGAAAATTTAATTAGTGTGTAGAAATAGAGTTCAAAAGGTTTCCATAATTTTTCAGATTTTTATTTCTCAAAATGTATTTGCTATGAATTTTTTAGTTGAAGACTATGTTTGACCCATTTTCATCATATAGACTATTTTATCTTCAACCAAGGATTGGTTGCAAAATCCACCAAGGGTTGGTTGCAATATTGACGCGTCTTAGAGACAATCCTAATGTGCCACAATTGCCTTGAGAACCATGCCATAATTAATCACTATTCATCTCTTCTTTCACGAAAAGAGAACAAATTACATAGCCAGAATGTGAGGGTCGCCAAAAATGGATTGCTTCCCTTACAGGTGTCTCATACATTCACTTTAGTAGACAAAATTGGGTTTTTTGGGAAAAGAGCAACCATGACGTTGAATGACGACATTAGCAGCATAGTTGCCTGCTCTTACGCATTCAGCCATTCCTTTACCAATTACCAAGTTTGCCAAGAATCCACCAACAAAAGAATCTCCTGCAGCATTTGTATCTACAAGCTTTTTCTTAGGAAGTACGTCCACAGGAAACAAAGAAATCTGCAAAAGTTGTCTCACAATTGATATGTGGAGATTAAAACCTTGTAAAATTGAGGATGCAAGTTCCTTTGTGGCATAATAGTGGTATTATTTTTGCATAAAAAAGTGAAATGAGCTAATACCTTGCCATCATCGGCAACAACAACAGGATCCACACCTTGAGTAATGATAACTATACGTTTATGGGTGCCACAAATCTTGGGCAATGCAGCCATTTTCAAAGCAATTCTTCCAACATTTGTTGTTTGCCATCCTTGCATTTTGCCAAATGTCTTGCATTCAGATTCGTTTCCAAATATGTAATCTATATATCTGTAAAATATAAAAGGTAATTATCTTCAAATTGACTATATTTTGCAAAGATAAAATTTGTATGGACTATTAAAAAGCAATACAGTTGAGAAAAAAATGTAGCTCAAAGGCAACCATAAAGTTATAAATATTAAAACTCAAAACTTTGAAAATGAATATCATTTTATAAACAAGTGCGTATTGAATAATCTTAGCTTACGGAAAAACTGCCATAAGTGTGTCTTTGAAACGCTCACATACAAAAGATGCAGACAAATTCATCATAAAAAACTGCCGTACATTTAATAAAAATTCATCAATAATAAAATATTCTTTCAGTATATAAATTCATACATGCCTCTTCAAAGTCAATAGTACATGTTAATTCATTTGCATATTTACACATTACAAATTTATATTTTGTTATTGTAGTTATCATGAAATGTATATTTTTCTGACTCAATATTTATTTTTGGTTAATTTATGAAAGCTCTAAAAATTAATATTCACTTGGTGATGATTACTTACAACTTACATACCTTTCTTGTTGCAGCAGCATACTTAGCAACAAGCATCAAGGATTCAGGTGATACAGTGAGGAAAAATCCTGCACTATAAAAATATTGGGCCTTTTCAACTGCATATACACCCCTTTTCCTACTACCCAATATGAGTCAACCTATCTCTTATGATGTGTCATAAATCTATATTATGGTAGTGTAGCAGGTTTGGCATTTACTTACTAGATTTAATGTTTATATAACCTTTTTGAGTTCTTAACCCCTAAAGGACCAAGGCCTTTAAGATTCTACCAAAAAGCACTCAAAACTAACACTTCCATAGCAAAGAGTGAGAAAATTGTTTTTTCTCTTTAACTGTAGGAATCTTACACCTAAACAGTATGAAAATGTGTGGAAATTTTTTTAGAATTTTTGACTGCACAGGTTGAAAGAGATCTGGACTTAAAGTGAAAAAATCAAATTTTCAACACATTGCGGGACTAGATTATTTGACTTTGATTCTTCTTAACTTGAATTTTTTGCACTACAGAGTTTTGAACTTTAATCCCTAAAAGCCCAAGGGATTTGGACAAAATACAAATGTGTTATAAAGTATAAGTTCTAAAACTTTTTTGAAGTTTGCATCAAAGAAGATAATGTGAAGCATGAAAAGTAGAAAGCATCCGTACGGTCAAAATTGTAAAATTACTTTTAGATTTTTTTTTAAATGAATTTTGAAGATATAACTTCAAAAATTCACCAAAAATACAATTTCTATTATTAGCATCTGGATTTTTTTTTTATTGGTCAAAATTGTGGTTTCTATTGATTTGTGAAAAAATGCATGAGATCTAGTAGTGAAAATACCAATACTTTCCCCAAATAGTAAGTTTTTCAACACTAGGCAAATCTAGATACTTTGTGCTATTTCTCTTATAGTTTTTGTTTGACAATAGTGATTTTTTTTTTTTTTTTTTTTTTTTTTGCCCAAAAATTTTGCCCGAAGTTAGGCAGCGACCATAAAATGGTTGCTTGAGCACTTAGGGGGTAAATCTTTATGGTGGAGAATTGAGTTGACAATTTAGGGAAAAAAATATTTAATTTAATTTTCATACTTCAAAAAACTGTTAAGTAGAAGAAGGTTCAAGATAGAAGGAAAATCTAAATTATTCATATCTCTAAAATGGAATTAAATGCACTAATCCCAATGGCGAGATTGTTCTAGCAAGCAAACTAAACCTATGTGAATTTTTTTCTTAAAGTTGTAAAAATTGCATTCAAAAATGAATCCTACAAGTTATTTTTTCAAGAAAAGATGCTCTAATTGCCCAAAAAACAAGATTGTCTATAGCTTTCTCATAACAAATCCAAATGGAATGAATTAAAGCTTTCTACGTAGACAAAAATATAATCTATGACAAAATAAAAAAATAAAAAAAATTGAAATTTTTGAAATTGTTTTTTGTTGTCCCCCTTTCCAAATTCTGAGCTGTTTGGGGCATAACTTCTATTCCAAGGCATTAATTGAGAAACATTATATTTCCACAAAGCTAATCAATTTTTCTATATTCAAAAAAGATTTCAAAAAATGAAGACAAAATTTTGCCCGTAGATACTTGCCCAAAATTCCCATTTGTCCCTCAAAAGACAATAGTCCTTTAGAGTTAACCAATCAATTGTAATATTGTCGCACTACTTGCAAGAAGATAACTATTTTATATCAAAAATATGAATTACTATTATATTAGCTTCAATTTATTAGTAATAGATTTAGTCTCTTGAATGTTCATATCAAATATTTTAATGTACAATAAAAAATAATTTGAATAGACCAATATTACTTACCCAAAGCCCAATTTTCAGGCTTTTGTAAGTGCTCAATTTTATACATTCCGGCAGCAGCCAAACACGCTACCAATGACCTACAAAAGACAATAACATCACAATAAAATAAGTTGTCTATAATAAAAGATTATAGATATATTGATTTCTATAATGGATATAGATCAATAAATTTATTAGGTGAATATTTTGTACAACACAACAATATTTGTTTTTTCAACTAACTGTTTTACTTCTACACGATGAGGTCTTTGACATATTTACTCTCTAAGCAATAAATTAATAATCTTGTAGAAATTACAACTTTCAAATTGAAGTTAATAACTGACCTCTCACCTTCTACAATGAGAACTGCGCACAAGCCACTTGCAGCAGTAGGATCTACATGATATGCTACCTTCATCATCATCAAAAGTATGAAGATTCAGAAGTTTAGTTTGCTATTCAATTTTAAAAGAGGTTTTTGAATGTGGCTTTAAAAATTGATTTATTGACAAATTAGATTTTTTTTTTCCTGAATACAAAATATTGAAAATAGCAATATTTCATTTTTTCAATTATTTGCTACTATTTAAGAATAAAAACAATTGATGACTTTATTTTTGCTCATACTAGGAATCAAAACAGTTGATGACTTATTGAAGTATTGGTGCATCAAATAGACTTGAGGAGAACTCACATTGAGGCCTTCTAAACCAACAAGGTTTTTCATCTTTTCTCCGAATTCATCTTTGCCAATTCCACCTACAAAAGTTGTTGCGTTGGGCTTTCGTAACAACCACTGTGTTGATGATTATAAACTAGATCAATACAAAATATCCTTTTATAATCATTGCATTAGTGTTGAAGGTCCAAAAATTATCTTTAGTTATTTATGTCCAAAATAAATTACATATGAAATTTTAAAATTTGTAGATGTCTGTAGATTTCAAGTTCCAAGTTTGCTTAACCCCTAAAGTTTCATGACTATGTAATCACCAAAATGCTCCAAAACTGCCATTTCTAATACAACTGCCAAATTTTTGGAAAAAAACAATTTTTGACACATGTAACCATAGGATCTTGTAGTATGACATTTTGAAAACATGTGGTAAAAATTTCAGAAAATTCCACCGTGTGGATCATAAGATATAAGCATTCAAAGTCTTGAAAACCATTTTTTCAATCCTGCGAAAAACCGGGCAGCTGCACTTTGCAAGCTCACTTTTCAATGAAAAAATGCCAATAAAGGTGGTGCTTCTTTGAATTCAGTTTCCTAAACAAGTTGTCTATATGCTTGAAAAATTTCACATCATTTGGAATTGTACAACATATAGGAAAAAAATAGTAAGTAGAAAGAAGTAGAAAATGATTCAAAGTACTAAATTGTTAAAAATTTAATCATGGAATTTGAAAATGCCAATCACAACGGTTGTAATGTTGTGGTAATCAATCTACATCCTAGGATTTTTTTTTTTCCAAAAATATTGAAAATTGAGTTAAATAAACAACTTTAAATTTTTTTTAGAGTAGACAATCTATAACTGCCCACAAACCAAAAAACCTCATAACTTTTGACTTGTTGATTGAAATGGACAGACTCAAAGCTTTTTAAGGATATATAAATGTAGAGAACCAATTTCAAAAAAAAAAATCCGGAAAAAATGATTTTTTTTTATCTGCCCAAACTGCCCAGTTATGAAAAAAGTAACATATTAGGTCACAACTTTTGATGAAACTTGGTATACATGAAGATATTCCTCATTCCCACCTTTTATTAAAAATTTAGCCTCAAATATGGATATCTCTAGTCACACGTACCTGCCCAAAAATTCTATACGGTCCAAAAACACATGTTGGTCTCTTAGGGGTTAAAAAGATTTTAAGTACATTTTTTGAAATTGTTTTTGAATTTTTTTGAAATTCTACACTCTCGATTTTTGCAATGATTTTTTGGAATTTTTTTGGAGATAGAAAAACTCATTAGCTTTGTGAGATTATAATTTATATTTCAGTTGACGCTTGAAAGCAAAAGTATGCTAACCTAAGCTCAAAAAGAAGTTTGTTGGACAATATAAAAAAATGTCACAAAAAATAAAAATAAAGTTTTAAAATTTTGTGTTGCACAAAAAATATTTTGTCTGTATAGAAAAGATTTGATTCATTGTGTTTGGTCTAATCATAAAAAATTACGGAGAGCCTTCTATTACAAGCAATCATTTTATCTTCTTGAAAAAAAAACATATTGGGTTCATTTTTTAGTTCAATTTGTATAATTTTAAAAAAATTGGTATTCAAATAATTGAGTTTTCTTTCTACAATCATATGCTATTGAGATTGGTTATAAATTCAATTCAATTCCATCTTAGAACTATTAATGATTTAATTTTTTTTTCTATCTTGTAGCTACTTCTACTTAATAAAATTTCTTAGCAGAATGCAATCAAGTGTTTTTCTAAAATCAAGTATTTTTTTGAATTTTTTTAAGTATTCAGTTTTTAACATAAAAAGTTAGAAATTTAAAATCTATAATGCAAAATATCTAAGTTAAATCTAGTCAAGCAAGGAATAAAATACTCTTGTCCACAAATAAATACAAATACCTTGCAATCCAGTTTGCAGTGAAATTTTCTTCTATACATTCTCAAGTCTGGTGTAAGACCCTACAGTTAGATTTATAAAAAAAAAAGTTTTATATTTTTTTCTCTTTGCAATAGAATTTACAGTTTTAAGTGTTTTTTTAAGAAGAAAAAGCCTTCAAAAGTTTAAGGGTTAAATAACAAAATTTATAGTTGATTATAATATGAGATTAAAATATACAATATAAAATAGTAAAATACAATATTTATTATAAATTTGAGTTTTTAAGTTCACATATAAAATATCCATATAAAAAAACACTATGATTGACATTGTTGAAATAATTGTATACCTGTGCAATCCTAATTGTATTTTGAGTTGCACCTATTCAAACCAATATTTTTCTGAGATTCACTGTAAATAAAAAGTTTTTGAAAAATGTATAAGACATGATTTTATAATTGAACTTGAAATTTTTGTTGACAAACAAAATGAAACAAAGTACAAAAACAAGCTTTAAAATTGCAATTAAATGTTGTGCTATACCCCCTGGCATGTATATTGTACTTGGCCTTTGAGCCAATTCTTTATACCTAGATTCCAAATTTAAATAATTACAACTACAATTACAATTATAAAATTGGCCATTATAAAATTGTTCATTTTGTTGTAATTGCAATTGTATAAAGATCAAATATTTTATTAAAATAATCCCATAATTTGCAGTATTTAGAACATTCCAAAAAATTATAAGAATGTGTACAAATGTGAATTGAAAGTAGCTTTTGATGCAAGGGTTGTTAGAAGCACAATAATGATATAACTTATATGACAATTTATATAGAATTGTACCTTATTTTCTTAGTATATAGCTTATAAGTTAGACAAAACCATTGAAAACAGTATTTTGCTTACATATTCATATGTTTTTCTTCAGCCAAAATAGCATTATTCAAGTTCAATCCATACCTAAAGACAATAATTTTTTTAGAGACACTATGTCATTATCCTTCAGTATATATTTTATAAATTAAAATATTCTAAAGATACCAAAAAAAATGTTCCTCATTAGAATTATATGTATAGAGTGATAAAAAACATTTATTTCAATTAGACAATAATGGGATTATTTGAGAATTTATGTATCAATGATGTTTCTCAAGGAAATCAATACATCTTAGATTTGAGCAAATCAAACATTTGATATTATGATGGATAACAAGAGATACAAAATAATGTAGGAAGGACTGAAGAAAGGTGAGGGGGATAGGTATACTTATTAAGATATGCCTCGTCGACAATAGCAGAGACATCAAGAAGAGGGTTGCCTATACCCAATAGAATTCCTTCTAGAAGATTCCTTTGTATTCTTTATAAAATAGCAATGCCACAAAAAACAATAAGTATTGCTAATAGAAATTTCTACCATGATTGAAAATTTTAGCTATATTTATTATACAAATGTTATATAGAATTGAGCAAGGTCAATCATTAAAATATTGATATCTGACAAATGGAAAGAATTGCATTTCTTTGATCTACACCTATGTCCCTTAGGTGCTATTGCTTGAGCTTTATTTAGATGTATTTGTTGTTGTTTCACTCTTCGTTTTTTCTTGTACTGAATGCTTCGCATAGATCTTTGTTGATGTATCCTTTGCCTCACATATACTCTCCCTTTTTCATATTCTCTAGTCTTGTTTGTATTTCTTTGTCTTTGTTTTAGTACTTGACAAATTATACATTTTTGGTCCTTTTGAACGACATTTGATAGCCTATGATCTATGCATAATTTCTTACAACTCATACTAGATTGTCCTTGCAATATTCTTCTCATGGTTCTAATTGTTCCAAACAAAATCTCAAATTTATTGAATTCAAAATTATCCAAATTGAGACTTTATTTTTTAAATTCAATCTCAAATTTGGATTAAGATTTGGGCATGAAACAACAACATTTTTATTTATTAAATGATTATTGCAAATATTGCAATTTCAAATATTCCAAATTCTTTGCCTTAAAAATATTAGAAATTATCTTTATAACAAATGCGATTCAAATAACATTTTCTTAATGAGATATTTGCTAAGCTAGGTGTAATAATTATGATCCATCAACTATCAATCAAATTTCCAAAATTAAATATTTTTTGTGAAATATAGAGAGTGACAATTATTAGTACTGTTATAAGATATGAAAAATAAGGCAAGTGCCATTTTAGCATATTATTGTAATCAAACTTTATAGAAAAATGTTGTTTTAACTAGCATACCACAATATGATTGTCTATTTGACAATTCCCATGCATATTAATGAAAATCATAATGTTAATTTGTGATAGCTATAAAAGATGAAATGGACTAACAAGCCTCAAATATGCACTTAACACCATTGCAAAGAAAATGAATGCATGAAGATAAATCAAGAATGAAGAAAAAAGAAAAAAAACTTTGAAAGCTACTTCATGGATCATAAAGGTAATCAACTTATGTCTTTTCATACCAAATATTAACACACCTTCCCATCACACCTTACTTTTAGAATTTGGGAACTTTGTATTTATAACTTGAAAAAGATAGAAAACAGGATATACTTTACATTCTTCCTTTATTATTCTTTTGCAATTTATATAGGTCATTGAAGCAATACAAACCTTAAATGAGATTCGGGGGTCTCGGAACGCTCCGAGTTCCCCTGTTGTCTGTTGTGTTCCCAGACTACGGGAATGCAGCAGCAGCAAGCTGGCTGACGTGGTCAAGCGACTGCCACGTCATTTTTTGGAAAAAAAAAAAAAAAAAAAAATTTTTTGCTTAAAATGATATTTTGGTAAAAAAAAATATTTTTTTTTTGAAATATTTTTTTCTGACACACTCGTACCGGCGTTCACTGAATCTGGGTAGATCAGGGAACAGGCCTGAAACGGCCCTCCAAGACCCCCAAATATCATCTAATGTAGTAGTATTTTTATAAAAGCTAGAACATATTTGAAAAAAATAAACAAATAGATCATAAGACATTTGAAAAACATTTGGACTGGTGATTTTAATGCTAATCATTTACAATTGTATTATGTAATTGTACAAATTCAAACAAAACAATATCACCTATGATTGAAAGATTATTATATTTGATCATCATGGTGTTAAAATTGTACAAATGATTTGAAGCCTTTAAATCTTTTTTTTACATGTCAAATCTAAAATTGAAGTCACCAAAAAATAATGAGGTTAAAGGACATGATATGTATAAGTACAAATCAGTTTATAATTACAATCAATTATACATATTATGTCTTTTATGAATTTATCTACAACTTTTTAAGCTGAATTTCTAATGTGAATTTTTCTCCAAGATCCCTTAGCACCAAAACTTCAAGATTTGCAATGAATATCCTTGTATAAAATCTTGAACATAAAAATCATAATCATTCATTTTCAAAATCAAATTTTGATGCTGAAACTAGACTTCAAAATGAATTTGTCTATGAAAAAAGTACAAAAACTATACAAAATAGTGAAATTGGGTTGCCTCAACAATTAGGTTGCCTTCATTAACAGAAGGTAGCTTATGAGCCATTGCTTGTCCATATGGAGCTACATGCAGTTCTCTAAACCCGAGCCATGAATAGTGCACCAACCCATACAACATACATAGTCCCTTCATTACTGCATTCTTTGTATATATTTATATAGTGTTGAATGTCAAGAAATTAGTATGGGGCAACTTAATTTCACTATTTTGTGTAGTAACTTGTAAATTTAACTTCAAAGTTTGTGGACACCAAAATATGGGCCTTAGATATTTGTGGGTTAATTAATGCCAATCCAAAAGAGATGGAGTCATTTATCCCCGCACTTGAAGGCTGGCTGCCACTCCGTTCACGGCACAGTAGAACAAATTAGGGTCCGAGAATTTTTTTGAGCTCTACCAGCTGATTTACTCCAATTCCTGTGTGGAAACGTTTTTTCAAGTAACAAGTCTGGTTATTTACTCTATTTCCTACTCAAAATAGAAATTTTATAATTTTTTCATTGTTTATTTAGCGGATGTTTTCAAATTACAACCTGTTTTTTCTCAATTCAACCGGCTAGCTTTGAACTAGCCGCCGGTTCTTCCCAGACCTTGGAACAAATCTATGGAGCCGGTAAATTCTTTTAAAAATGGAAAATCAAAGTCTTGGTGGGGCAGAGGGCCGGGGGTCAGGAGCGAGAGAAGAGGGACTCAGGGAGCGCCAACAAGCCAAGACCGGAAGCGGGAAGCGGCCTTCGAATTCAAACTTACGCAGTCACCAAGAACCCTGAACGGATCTGTGGGTCGAAGCTGACGTTCAGTTTTGAGTTTTGAGCTGCCCCGCCATTCCAGCCGTGGTAAGTCACGTTACGTCTGACGAGCAGTTCAGTTAGGAAGCAAGCTCAGCTAGCTCATGTTCGAAGCTCTGCCCTCACCTCTGTGCAGCTGCCTCGGCTTCCTGCCTTGAGAGCTTCAGTTCAGATATGTTCCGATCTTCTTCTCTGGCTCGCGCTGTCCTGCTCTCCCCGGAGACCCCTCCCTCACCACTTCCTCTAACTGAACTAGCTTCGTAGTCATTCCGGCTTGCTTTCCCGCTGCTGCGACGCTGTCATTGGTCTCTCGCTCTTCTGTCCTCTCCAGCCATCTTCCCCCGCCTCCCCCTCCTCGATCGTTTTCCTCCGCATCTGCTAGCTTGTTCTCACCTGCAGCTCTTTCCCCCATTCCCCCAGCTCGCCCTTGCTTCCGACGGACGACCCCACCCGACCCAACCGGAGGTGCTATGGAGAAGAAGCGGCGCGGCCTGGAAGGCGACGCCGCCGCGGAGTCCCCGGGCGTGGAGCCAACGCTCAGCCTCCTCTCGCCCCCTCGCAAGCGCGCTGCCAGCTTGGCCTGTCCTACCCCCCCTGCTCTGCTTCAGCCTCAGCCTCACGAGGACGCTGGGGTTTTGAGAATCACCTCGAGCGATGCCCGCATTGCCATGGACCGGCAGAACGAATCGGGTTCCGCGATGCCGATCGCACCCACTGCCAGGCAGGGCTTGGACGAGCCGGTTCTTGGACGGGCGAATCCCATAGCCGCAGCAACGTCTCTGGACATGACTTTGGCATTGCAGCGCCAGGGGGATACGGACAACAACAGAGCCATGGTTTGGAGTTTGGAGCAAAATCTTCCTCAAGAGGCGTTTCTGCCACGTTTATTAAGGGCATACGATAGCTTTCACGACAGGTACACTCGCATGAAGGCCAGGAAGGTCGACGTTGAAGCGCAATTTGAGGAGCAACGACGTTCTCATGAGAGATTTCAGCAAGTGGCAGATGGCTACATCCAGGACTTGTGTAGTGAAAATCAGGAGTTAAGGAAGACAGTGGACGCTGCTGGAAAGAGGATAAAATGGCTAGAGTCGCTTTTGTGCCAAAAGGGTGAGTTTAGGGCTTGTAGAGAAAGCAATGAGGAAGCATTGCAGAACGCGAATCGTGAAGCTGAGGTTACCGTGTCGCCGGTGCGTCCTCTTACTCCCACATCGGACGAGGTAGGTGCTGAAGGTGCACCCATGCAAATGGAGTTGCATTTGCCATCTGAGCATGTTAGACAACAGAGAGGGGAGGACATTGCTGAATGTGGTGTGGAAAGCAGTGCACCTCTAGAGAATACAGAAAATCGAGAAGATGTGTCCCGAGAGATTGCTGAATGTGGTGTGGAAAGCTGTGCGCCTTTAGGGAATTCAGGAAGTCGAGAAGATGTACCCCGAGAGATTGCTGAATGTGGTGTGGAAAGCAGTGCACCTCTAGGGAATACAGGAAGTCGAGAAGATATACCCCGAGAGATTGCTGAATGTGGTGTGGAAAGCTGTGCACCTCTAGGGAATACAGGAAATCGAGAAAATGTATCCAGAGAGATTGGGATGTCACTAGACAATGAGGGACCCCAGGAGATTTTCGTGACTCAAGAGAGCGAAGGACTCCAAATGTTGACCCAAGACAACGTTGTACTTCGAGAGATTGCATTGGTTCAGGAAGATGTAGAGCCCAGTCCCGTCGAGGGAGAGCACCAACTTGCAAGAACTCAGACCTCCTTACTTAAGATACATGCCACGAATCAAGTCCTGGAAAGCCCAGTTCCAGACCCCCTTCAGGGAAACTCACTCGAGGATGCTCGCTGTCCAGAGGACTTAGCACCTGGAGACTTGGACAATAAGATTGTTTTTTTTTCTGAACCTGTCATCCCTTGCCGTTCGAATCGAGCTGGATTCCAGGATTTGCACCGCAAACACGTCGAACTCCTGGATGTGCACCAGAAGGAAGTTGCAGGTTTGCTTTCGGAAGTAGAGATCCTACAGGAGGTACTTGGCTATTTCATTGAGATGACAGTGGTATCTGATAAGATCGGCAGAATGCGAAGGGATAAACCGACATTGATTCTTTTGCACCCCAAAACTGGTTTTAGGTTTAGGCTTGAATTTCTGAAGGTACCCGATGAACAATTAGAAGCTGCCAAGGCACCCGAGCTCTCTTATAAGAATTTGTCTCTGGGAACGTTAATTGGAGTAGCCCCATGGTGGATGAAAGAAGAGATAGTATTTACTGTTGATCAACTGGTTAACTTCCTGAAAAAGTTTCAGGAGACGGTCACAGGGATTCCTATCAACCAAAGATTGGTTTTAGATTTTGGCTTGAAGTTCTGAGATACAATAAGATACTCTCTCACAAGAGTATATCCTTCAGGTGCATTAGCTAGGTTTAGCGAAATGGTGGAGGAAAGAACCTGTTGGGTATACTGGTCATCAACTTCATCTGATGGGCCAGGCTGATTTTAGAGATATATCTGTAACCGCAAACAGTAGCTGTAAATATACCCTCCAGTGCTATTAACATTCTCCATTCATTGATGAATTCAATCTTTTAAAATCTACTTCAAATCAGTCTCTGTACGTTTTACAACAAATCTCTTCACATCTAATTCAGACTACTGCGAATCGAGAATTGTGTATGCCGCAGGAATCTATTCGTATGGTGAAGCGCTCATCTTTTCTGAGAATCTTCCTTCCTAAGAGAATCGTGCTTGGTACTTCTGGGAATGAGCAGGAACATACTCTTCGTTCACTATAGAGGTACGTGTTCTGCCTGCATCCCTGCCAGTTTGCTTGACTTCCATCAGGATGTGAAGAGGACTAACTCCAAAATGGTGTGAGCCATAGTTGTACTGTCCAACCTGCTTCACTCAAAGCGCTAGGAAACTCCGTGTGAGGGCGGATACAAGGACCACAAGGCCACAGTTGAGTCCTTAGACCCCGAGGCTAACCATCTGCAGTCGTCCGAGAATGCCACTCCATTGACCTGATTCCCACATAACCACCCTCACAGATGATCAGACGGCGATACATGAGGGATTGAATGAGAGATTGGTAGAACATATAAACTAGTGCATTGCGTCCAGTTCAACTCACAACATGTAGAACATTTTACTGAAGGTGGAGGACATACGATCTCTTTGTGGTACTTGAGAATTGCCAAGGGTTTGCGACGTCGGTGGTCATAGATGCGAATCCTGTTGAACATATAGTGCCAGTCCTTTGTGAACACAGAAATGCATTGAACGCGATACAGAATACATGCAGAGTTCACTTCTCTCCTAATGCAAAGAACAAATTCGCAAATTAGACGATAAGCCAAAGTACCTGCCTACATCAACCAGAGTGGCGTACCTGTGATCCCAACCAGCAGTTGCAACAATTTTATCATCTCCTCGTAATGCAATATCACCTATTCCTGCTTGTCCCTCGAAATTTTTTTTTGGAACATACACATTCTGCGTGCACGCAAGGTATCTCAGGCGCTAAGAAAAACATAAACAAGCATTAATCGTACACCTAATCAGAACTAGGTCAGTTAGGTCAGAACTAGGTAGGAGTAAGATCAGAACGCCTGATCAGAACTAGGTCAGCTACTCTCATTGCAAGCCGGTTTTCATCATCAAAATGTTGTACCTCAGATTCCATGGGTTGAGCGAAGACTGTTACAAATACCTCAGTAAGACTCAAAGAAAAGAATGTAAGTTGCCCATCTGCTGAGCCTGAGATGCCTCCTACTCCTGGCCTATCCAGGACAAGGCTAAGGACTGCCACTCAAAAACAAAGAACAAAACAAGAGTTACGAGATTACGCAGTGCAAAAATATGTTCACTGACAATGCAAAACTCTTTCTCAAAAACAAACAAGAGCTTAACCTATGCGCCAAGCTATATACACAGAGAGCTAAGCGAACCTGGCTAGCAACACTACAAAGACAGCAAGCATCTATGCTGCAATGACATGCGATGACACCTTGGAACCGCGTGTGAACGTCGAAGCTCCGTAACCGCTGATCATACTCACACTATATTCTTGGAGGAAAAAAAAATTCAATTCATCTCGAAGGCATGGAGTAGGTTAGTATTTCAGCTAAACCTGGAAGTGCTTGGTTCAAAGACGACTGCAGATGGAACTGCGCTAGGGCAATGTAGTGAAACTAGAAAGACCCACCTGGTTCCTTATGTTGCTTAGATTGTAGCAAAGGAGCAGATGCATGCCGTGTGTCCCACATCAACATGCTGCCGTCTTCATATCTGCAACAGCTCGTTAGGCATCAGAACAAACAGTTTCACAAGTGTGACATAAATCCATGTCTATATTTAGTCTGTATAATGGTGAGTGTAAGCGAGAAACACGACACTGAGTAAGATGGAGACTGACCCGGCAACAACAGTGCATCTATCACATCCCCCAGACTGAAAGGTCATGTGCAACGACATACACATACCTGCACTCACAGAACAGGTCCTTGATCATACATAACTCCACACCCCATGCTGAATTTCTATACTCAGAATGATATTCAGTTCACCAGGAATCAAGGGCGAGAGCATGGCATGCCCAAATTACGAGTACATGCATGACTTTAAGCAACCGTAAACTAAGAATTAAGCAATAAGTTTAATAAAATCAGCCTCTGAAGGAATTCTTAGTTAATAATGAATTAGCTTTGAGTGAACTACAAACTTCTCTTGGAATAAGGTAGAGGCAGAGCTGCACCTCACGCTTACGCACCCTAAACCCTAAACCGCATTGCGGCTACTACAAAGTCTCACCTACTGAGGAGTCTTTAGAAGACAAAATCTGCACGCACTGACCAGAAGCAATGTCCCAGATCTCCACCTACATCAGTTTACAATGCTTGATGAAATATTGAAGTCGGAAAATATAGCAAGATAAAGCGCACGAAAGAATCTGGGAGGACGTACTTTTGATGTATCATTTCCAGCAATAGCCAACAGAACTTGGCCTGCCCCTCCACTCTCATTCTCTGCACTCCGTTGCAGAGAATCTCCTCAAGGTCAATACCATCCACAAGTACGAATGGAAGCAATGTCGAACAGACGTCCTACCGTACAAACTACTCAAAGACAAGTAGCACCTCATGGATCCTAAACCTAGAATCACGCAGTAGTAGATCTTCATGACCAGTCTCTGAACAAGTCTTACCATCACTTGCAGCAGCATGTCTTGCAACTGCGAGTTTGCAAAAATGATAAGAGTCTGACTTGATTGTCGAGATCGGTTGTCTACACGTTCAACCAATACATATTCTTAAACCTCCGGTTTACAGTTTCTGAAATCAATTACTTCACTAATCCATTCCAAAAAATGGTAACCAATATCGCCTCTCAAATCGTAATGATGTCAGTCGGAGCAAGAATCACCAACACACATAATAGATCCACAAACGCATGCAAGAGAACAAAAATAGAAGATACAATCACATGGCGCACCTTGACAAACTTGAATCTGTCAGCTGCCAGCACTTCACGGTCCCGTCTCGACCCTGGCTGCATTCCACAAGCAAGGACAAACAGGCTATAGAGAATTATACGTCCAATGGACGACTACAACCTTCAGTAATTGCAACGGGGACCTCCAAGTGGAAATCTATAGTTGAATATAGCTTCAATCCAGAGTACAAATTTCATTTGGAGATAGCAACCCTAATATGTATGTACCTTAAAATTTTGTTGTTTAGTGCTGCGCTGACACCAAGGCCGAGAACGCCAGCAGATGGAGAGTGCACTCTGAAATTTCATCGCGACACAAGATGTTAGCCGAGCTGCCGTGATAGTAAAAAAGGTACGGAGTAGTTCTTAGTTGTAAGATAAAATGCTTGATACTACATGGACAACGATTGATAAAATCTCCGTTGAGGAATTCATTGCGATTCCCCGTGAAACTCGAAAACGAAACCTCACAGTTGCCGCGACAGCCAAGAAAGCGACAAAGAAACATCGAAGGCCATAGAAATTTACCTCGAAGAAAAAGCCGGTCGGTGTTTCACAAGATCCCATATCTTCAATTCTCCATCAGCGTCACTGCATCCACCCTAACTTGCAAGAGTTAATAATTCCGACAACCAACAGAATGAAGCGCGTTCTTATGCTCTATGTACATGATGCTTCTTGCTAGACACAAAGCGAGAAATACATGCATCTTCTGACAACTCTGTAATTAGGGCATCGAGTCTTCGAGCTCAAAACCCTACATATTACACCTCAAACTGATAGCGTCAGGTATAGAGCAGAATGAGTAGCAGAGAGATCGCCAATAGCTGAGTGGAGTCAAGAATGAATACGATGGCGTCAGCGGGTGAGCAATTACACGGGCGGGCGTGAGGGAATTACACACCCAGAGAGAAGAGTGGCCGAGGGTGCGTGAAAAGCCACGACATTGACAGCAGCTCGATGCGCGCGGAGAACAGCCACCGGGTCCGGCGCCGCGCCTTTGGTGGAGGTTGCCAGCGCCATGCAGGAACAATCACTCGAGCAGCTTGCTTGGCCACCTTCGCCCAGCCGGTTCCACTCGCACCTGGCTAAGCTAGTGCATCTCTTAATTCTTCGAATTGCGCTGGGCTTGAGACTCTCCTAATTAAGCTTGACCCACTCGGACAACATACCCCCAAGCCCCCCCCCGACTTCCTGACCGACCCGGCCTCGGTCGATCGCACACATCAATCGCCAACGTGAAAGAAAGAAAGAAGAAAGTTATACAGATTGCGATTCCGGGATGCTCATGCCAATGTTCGCAATTCGCAAACCACGCCCTATCTCCAAAAATGGAAGTCAGTCGGAGGCTCCACAGCCAGTACAGTCAGGCGGAGCAAGTGCAGTGAGACGCATCATTCCAATGCAGTAATCGGGCAAAATCCAAATTCCAAATTTCCAAGTAAGGTTAGCTTGAACATCTTGAGGCAGTGGTCAGTTGGTCACCTCGCCGACTCTCGCACTCACCTTCAACCCAACGACTAACTTAACTACACCGACTGAAAAAAGCTGTGTGCACGTGCAATTGAAAATTTAGTCACCTTCATGTGAGTGTATTTTTATTTTGGGGAGGCATCATGAATTAATTGTCAATTTCCTAGGACCGTGGCGAAGATTCAATTCACAAACCCAAAACACATAAAGCAAGTAAAGAAGTGTCAACTGATGACATTAATTATATGAGAGATAGATGTCTATGTTGTTTCTAACACTTCTATATGACAAGAGCATTTTACATATGAGGTTCATTTCTATGTTGTTTCTAATACTTCATGTTTGAATACATTATGATAGGAGTTTTTTACACATGACGTTCATTTCGTTTAATATTGTATATATATTATGACAATTCTGAGACCAAAGCCTGAAAGATGTCTATTTATATGCAATAAATGATGTATATGTATTATAAGTATAATTATCAAAGTGTTCACAAAGCAACCTATGGGTTCCTTAAAGGGATTTATGCATTTATAAACTATTGTCTATACTATCAAAAAATATATGTTAACAAACTTACAAACATTAGAATCTACAAATATTTAAACAATGAGAATAAAAATAAATAAAAATTTGTGTAGTTGAAACACGTTTGAATTCATTCTTTGTTCAAAATTCAAACATCGAATGTAATTTCAAAGAACCATAATGCATAATTGACTAAACTTCCATTAAATCGTTGATTTTCATGTAGAACTTTTTTTGTCTTTCTATTGGTACATTGCACTATCTTCTTTAATGTTATATACTAATATTAAATGAATGAAGTGCATTTTTCAAAATATTCTTTATGCATTGTATTGGATTATGTTAAATGGATGCTTACACATATAAAGGAGAAATAAATCTGTTGTTTCATTGCAAATGCATACATTATATAAAACTATAAATTTATATGCAATTTAAATGGATTTTGATTATAATAATATAGAAAGAAAGATGACATTACTTCAATGACTTCAAGGTGACTCCCTTTCCCTAAGACGCCAACCATTTATTAAAAGAGAAAAAACACCGAAGGGCCTCATTAATTTGAAGTGATACTTTCAATTTATAGAATCATATTGTTGTTGAGTTTAGTTGGTGTTTTTACTTTCATTGAATTTTAATATGTCGAATTGAAGGGATTTTTTGAGTCTCAAGATGAAGAACCTTAACTGGTGCCTGAATTTAAATTTAAATTTAAATCTTTTGTCCTTGTGTCTTGCACTGTTACATGAGCATCCACCAAAAAAAATCGGGCCTTCTCAACCGCCAAAGTAACCTCATATAGAACAACAATGGCTTAAAAACCTTCAACATAATACCCAAGAGGGCCTAAACATTAAAGGGGATTCGGGGCCATAGAGGATTGTTTCAAGCCCGTTCCCCAATCTGGTCAAATTTAGTGAACGGTGGTATGGGCGTGTCAGGGTTTTTTTTCAAAAAAAAAAAATATATTTTTTTTTAACAAAATATCATTTTAAGCAAAAAAAAAATTCAAAAAATGATGTGGTAGTCGTTACACCACGTCAACCAGCTGCATTGCCGTAGTCTAGGAACGCAGAGGAACTTGCAGCCCTCCAAGACCCCCAAATCCCCTCTAATGCGAGGCTTATCAAAGATAGTCGTGGCCACCAACATTGATTAGAAGGGCTGGTCAATTCTTTAACTAAAGCAAGTCGTGCACATTACATTGCAACCACTATTAAATGCATTCTCAATTTTTTGTAGATAGAGTGATATTTCTCTTGAATTGTTTTTACCTCTACTAGACATATGTTAGATCCTAGCTCATTCTTTATTTTCATACTTTGAGTAATTTGCAAATTTTGTTTCATGTATTTAAAGCTGTAAAAGGAAAAGATGAAAATAGTTTGTCCTTTAATTAAACTTGAGAGTGATAGGCTTTTAGATAAAGATATGAAGATAATTGTGTGATAAAAAATGATGGTCAATAGTGTTAGGCTAGCCATATGGTCAAGGTATGGAATAAAATCCACTTGATTTATATATAGTGAAGATAGAGAATAAGTTGGAGAATAAGGAAGGGTCTCTTCCTTTTTCTTCTCATAGTTTATTAAGTTAGGCCGTATTTTTTGAAGAGCCATAGTGTGCTGTATATTATAAATTTGGAATTAAAAATTTGGAAGCATTTATTTTTTCTTTGTAATTCCAAAAAGTTCCAATTTGTTCTATTTGGAATTTGTGTGAAAAGGTTATACTTGATGGAGGGGAATGGAATTATTTATTATAGAGTTTAAGGGTAGAATTTTGGGCATTTATAATTATTTGGTGAAAAACTATTTGGTTTTGAATTTTGATCTACTTATATAAATGTTAGCTTTTAAAAAAGATATTACATACTTAATTTGAAATTAGAGAGTAAAAGTTATGGACTTGGAAGTAAAATAGTATTGAACTGTCTTTGATTTGAAGAAAGGGAACTTTGAATGGCTATAAAAATAAAAAAATAAAAGATTTTGACTTGAAATTTAGAATGTTTGTCGAAATTTTTGTTAGCTGTCTCTGGTAAAAACATTACATTCTTAGTTTGGAATTATGAAAAAAAATTTATAGTTTTGGAAGTGAAAAAGAGTAGAATTGCCTCTAAGATTAAAAATATCAATTTTGACCAGCTATAAGATATAGAAAGTATTTTTTTTGGCTCTGAATTTTGAAGGCATTGGAATTTTTAGGCTTTTCAAAAAGCTATCACACTTTTAGTCTGGAATTATGAAGTAAAAGTTATAGGCTCTCAAGTAGAGGGATGTACAGCTACCTTCAAAAATTGGGAGTACCAACTTCAACAAGCTATAAAATTTGGAAAATATCTTCTTTGGCTTTCATTTTTAAAGAGATTGTACAACATTTTGTTAGCTTTCCATGAAGCTCAAACACGTTTGATTTGAAGTTTTAAAGCGGCAATGACATTCATTCAAAATCTGATTGTATTTTCACAAAAGTTTTATAATATTTTTACAATACTACAAACAATTTATATGATATTTATACATGATATAAGTATATGTACACATTGTTTATATATATTATACACATATTGATAGGTGACACTTGTACATGTTATAACGTAAAGTCTTATATTTATATATACAAATTTATATACAATTAAATTTTATGACTTTTTATACAACAAATGATGCATTCATTTACTTTGAGGTGGTACATCCTACCTCTTATACTATTGTATCTCCTCATATTTTAGACTAAATCTAGTTGCAACCAGAAACCTAAAGTTTTTCCAAAAGCAAACCTTTTCTATCTGACACCGTTCATAGTTATAGTTAGCGTAAATTAAGATTTTGTTTGTCCAGGATCCCATGTGAAGGCTCAAAAGTCAAGGACAAGTAACATCTAAACCACATACATTTTGTAAGAGGAAAAAAATTGAATATATAATGAAAATAGATAGCCCCATTATAAACTAGAATCCAATTCAACTCTCTAATTCTAAACCCAATTTTGCTCTTGTACCATTACTACAACCAAAATAAAAGTAAAAAATAATTTTTAATTTTTTAATTTTTAATTTTTCGAAATTCCATATTTTTTTTATAGCCACAACAAAAAAATTAAAAACTAAAAATTAGTGCAAAGGCTTTGTTGCAGTGTAAGAGGTTGCATTTTTGATACAAATAGAAAGCCTTATGTACAAAAGAGTGCAAGGTCTTTGTTTCATGGCATTTGGACGCGTCATGTCGCATTTTCAAAATAAAAGACAACTTGATTTAATTTCTAAATTAAAAAATAATACAAAAACCCATAACTTTCACACCGTAGGTCCAAATGCCACAAAACAAAGTTTGTGCACTCTTCTTCTAGAGTGCTTTCCAACAATACCATGAATGTGGCTAGGGAATTCACGGTTTCTCAACCCTTAAACAACAAGGAGGCCATTCTGTGGTTGATAGATGACAAGGAATCAAACTATATAAGACAAAAGTGCAACTATTCATCCTCGAAATTTGTTGTCAAAAGGGAAGATCCTCTACAATAGCTTGACTTCCAATAGACACTTTTGGATTTTTTAATGTAGATGATGTCACACGGTAATAAAAAAGGATGATTTCTAAGGTCACCCCTTCATCCTTTAAGGGTTAAACCTCAAGGTATCAAACAAACAAATAACCTAAGCAACCTAAGATATTGATTGCACTCAATGCAAAATTAAGGTTCAAAGGGTCAAAAATTAGACCCAAAGGTTATAGAATTGAGTTGAAAAGTTGCCATTCTATATATTCAATGAACACCACTGCAATTTCTACATATCACAAAAGATTTGTGAACTATTTCAAAATGTGAAGGAAGACTTATAGATTGTCACTGGAACCATGTAGGAAATTAAAAGAGTCATATTATCATCCAAAAGGGCAAGAATTGTTTCTCATGGATCCACAATGGGAAGTTATAAGATTTTGCTTTGACCGCTTATAATATATAATTTATTTTTCTAAAATGAGTTGATCAAAATATATATAGTATATTTTCTATTTTGTTGTTTTATTGCTAATTTTTTGTGAATTCATTAATTGCAACCATACAAAGTGATCGAATAGTCCGCAATAAATAAAATTAGGGTAAATAGAACTTATAGGAATTGCCTAAGTATTGCCTATTCTTTCAAACAAATTCACATGCCAAAGCTTGTGTCACTACAAGAAATTGGGGGTACAAATGACTGTGGAAGAATGACTCGTTGTTTGGGATGACTGGAGAATGACTAGAAATTTTGTAATTGCACCATTCTAGCATTATAAAAAATGGAAAAGTCATTTGGCAGTGGCGATTGCAACTGGAGGATGAAGACAAGATGAAGTCGGGGATGACTCTGCAATTTTCCGTTAAAGGTGCCGTCCTACTATTAGCGGTAAAAGTCGGGAAGCCAACGTGCCGGCCTCAATCATTGACGAGTAAGGCTCAGCCATACATTGTGATTGAGTTTCACTATATGAAGACTGAGAAATGACTTCCAGTGCTGAAAATACGTGTTTCGAGAATTAGCACTATACTAACATGGAGGGTAGTGATTGGCAATCTAGTGGGCAGTGACTACAAGTAATGCTAGAGTTGCAGCAAAGTCATATGCAAGGACCACGCCCTTGTGAGAAAGTGGTGCAGTCACTCGGAAATGATTGGAGAATGACTTACAAGGCACTTGCACTATATTACCAAGTCTTTCTTGCAGTATAAATGTGAATGTCTCTGCCCGCACGGATAGGCCTTGGATTTTTGATCTTAACAATTGTACACATCAACAGTTGTGTGCCTCATGCACAGAACTTTGGCACACATTGATGCAAAACATTGGTCCATAAGAGTTGTTGGAAAATTGCCAAATGTCACTTGCAGCAAAGAAGTAAAAAAAACGTCAAAGTTAGACAAAAGTGACATCATGAACAGTTTGTGGAAACTTGTGATTTTAAAAGTCAATCACTTTTCTCCTGAAAAGACACATTGTTGGCCTTCAGGAAAATGTTTTAATGCGGATCCTAGACACCAATTTTTCAGCTACTGAAGATACAAACGCTTCCAATAAGCATTTTTTACCTTGAATTCATATTTAAAGTACCCCATCCTATTGTAGTGCATGGTGAAAGACTGTATTGCAAAAACAACTCAAAAATGATTGACGAATGAATTCTGCACTATTAGCAACCGGACACTCAATTTGGCATTCGCAGAGATTGCATATTTGACAATTTTAGAAGACTGTCGACATTATGAGCAGTCATCATCATATTTTTATTGCATGAAGTCAAGAGATCTAGAACAACTACATACGTCCTTGTTTGAAGAAGTCAAATAGGTGACCCTAGTATTCATCATGTGCCAATCATGTCTAGTCCATTTAGCAAGTTTGTCTATAACTTTTGATTTGAGGCTTAAAATGTAAAATGGTTTTTTGGAGATGAAAGTGAGATTGATTTCTTAACTTTTATTAGTTCAAAGTATTTTGAAAAAAATTAATCTACTATGCCTCACTGAGGTCTGAAATTTTACTTGTAACAAAATTCCTGCATTTTTACATATCCCACATGGTTTGTGTTGCCTCCTACTATCCCACTTCTATAAAGGGCTTGTCATTTCATCTCTTCATATTCACACACTAAAGGAAGCCATGCGACACATAAGCCAAATATAATGTATAGCCAGTGTATGGTGTATTGTATAATGTATGTGGCATATTGTATATTGTATATGGTATATTGTATAATGCATATGACATATAGTGTATTACATTTGGTATATTGTATATGGTGTATTGTTGTGGAACTTTGAATGTATGACTACTCCTTGTTTATTTGTCATTATATGCTTTTTGTAAACAATGCATTGTTGCAAATAAAAAACAACAAAAAAGAATGACTTTCTGTGTCTTCAAAGAGTGTCCTAAACTTTAAATTCATATCACTTCAGAATGACTACAAGCGTCACTCAACAATGATTGGGCAATCTTGAATATACCCCCTACAAATGACTACAAAATAACTGGACACGTGTCTAAGCATCACTTGCCCGTTGAAGATAAAATTGCAATAATAACTAAAGAATGACTGGACACGTGTCAGCCTCACACTAGTTGACACAACTCCTTCACAACTGCAGAATGACTACAGAATGACTCACGCAAAGGTCCACGTTAGCAATAATCGACCAAATTTTTCAAAAAAAGGGCAATTGCCCGATTTTTCCAAAAAAACGTCCCTAAACTTGAATGCCACGTAGACCATCCCATCCTTGCGTCATCCAAGTCTAAATTCATTGGTGATAATAAACCTATAGTCATTTAAAGAGTGACTTGTCCATTATTGAAGTCATTCTTGAGTCATTTTTGTCCACGATGACTGTTTTAGTCTTTTAGAGTCATTCTTTGCAGTCATTTATATTCCTTTTTTTGTAGTGTGTGGCCATAATATTCAATAGTAGTTAGCTAAGTTGCCTTTTTTTTCCAATGAAATGATATAAAATATTCCACATCATTTCATCCTATACAAGATATAATGTGGAATATTCTAAATCCATCAATAGTTATAAGGACAAGTGGCATTCCATGTGTGTATAGCATTCCATACAAACAACAATGTTTAATTAGACTTTGTGGTGCTTAACATTTAATCAAAATATAAAAATAGGCATCAGGCTTTAAAATTTATGTTTGAAATATTGAACAAAAAATTCATAGAAAACAAAGAATTTAGCAACTACTTTGTTTTGCTTCTAAAATCATTTATTTTTTTGTGTTTAGAAATGAGAAGACAACATCTTTATATACATATCAATAGTAGTAGGTAAAATAACTAATGTGGGATATATAATCTAGAATTAGTAGGAGCTCAACTGCTCATAATTAAATCATAAGCATGAATTATGGTCAGGTTAGAATTTCATACCTCATTTTGGCACAATAGAATAATTTTTTGCATAAAACTTTGAATAAAAAAAACTTGTTAAATCATCTCCAAAAGTCCATTTGAGATTTAGAGTCTCCAATATAAAGTTATAGACAAATTTTAGAGAAGAGTTGAAAGGGACATTTTTTTGGACATTTTCAAACACTTTCTCTCTGAATTTTGTCTCTAAATGCTATTGAATGCTACGGTATGTTTTTGAGCAAGTAGTAACAAGGCTTTCAAAATTTCTTCCCATCGTTTCCTACTTTTGAGGTTCACCAAACAAAATGAAAGTCATAAAATGAGGTTTTCTTCTCCTAGCCCTCCAAGGACGTTAATGATGTTTTGTATCCTTTAGAAGGTCAATTTTGCTCATATTGAAGAATGGATGCTTTTCATCTGGTTTTTTGGGTGCATCTTCATTGATGCTATATTCACATCATTGAATTAAATTCAAGACATTTTAATCGTTTTTTTATTTTACATGGGATATATTCAAAACAACTTCTTTTGCTTTTGAGCAAAACAAACCCAATGAAGCTTCTATAGTGTAGTTTCTACTTCACTTAGAAAATTTTAAAGATTTCTTAAAATAAGCTTTGTAGTGAAGTTTGAAGTTGAATACCTATAACCACATTTTAAAATATGGAGGGACATGAAAATTTCTTTTATTTCGCTAACAATGTTCTACACTATAATGCATTTCTATTATAAAAAATTTGGATTTTTGAAATATGATTTGTATTTGAAATGAATTTTCTTCAATTTTTCTTCAAAAATTCATGATAATTTGAAATTCTTACAAAAAAGATTAAAAAATTTATGACCATTAAATGAGATTCGGGGGTCTTGGAGGGCCGTTTCAGGCCCCGAGGCCCATTCCCCGATCTGATCAGATTTAATGAACGCTAGTATGGGCGTGTCAAAATTTAAAAATAAAATAAAATATACCAAAATATCAATTTAAGAAAAAAATTAAAAATTAAAAAAAATTAAAATGACGTGGCAGTTGCTGTGCCACGTCAGCCAGTTGCTGCAGCTGCGTTTCCGCAGTCTGGAAACGCAGCAGAACGCATGGGAACTTAGAGCCCTCCCATATCCCCGAATCTCATGTAATGTATATGAGACATGCAAATTCATCTCTAAATAATGAAACTGAAAAAAACATGAATAGAGAAAAAAAAAAAAAAGAGATTAGGATTAAGAGACTTTCAAGTTTGACTACATGGTCATAAGTTCTGTCATGCAAGGGCTCAAATTTCTCACTTCATGTCCTCCCACAGATGCACTTTTAGACTCTTGACGGACAAAAAACATGATAATGACAAAGAGGATCTTCACAAAATGGGCTCACTCAAAATTTCACCCAACCATGAAAAATGGTGTTCCATTGCATACCACATACCCATAGTAAAACTCTGTCACTAACTAGAATCTCATCAAAAGTGACGGTAGAGGACACATCTAGGCAGCTATCACCAATCCCACATACTAAAGAGGATTTTATAGACACGGGCTTCATCCGGAGAGTTTGCGTCTCGCAAATACAAAAAGGTGGTCATTGCACTTTCCAATTACTTTACCTGGGGCAACTCATTTGTTTTTTGACCTAGAAGAATGGTGTTGGGAAGATGGTTCTCACTAGCTGGCATATACAATAGCTTTAGGCTGCAAACTTATAAGCAAAACCTGTCAGCTCAAGAGGACAATACATTGCAAGTGGTCTGGTCATCTTCTTCTTTCAATCTCTCTCAACTGGAAGGACATTTGGCACAAAGCCAGATCCCAGAAAGAATCCGCCTTCATGTGGTCAATTTTCCACAATGCAGTTGCTGTGAATTCTTGGAGGACTTGTATCACACCTGGCATAGACACAAACTGTACCTGTTGCAACGCTAAAAGTCTGGACTCTGCCTTCTCCATTCCCTTCCATCTTAGAGGTTTACATCACTCTATTGGACATTTGGCGAGATGGAATTTCTCTCAATGCATTTTTGGCTCCTTGATTCCAAGCGGCTTCCAAGAACTCAAGACTATCTGGTCATCTAGACTCATCTAGACTCAAGACTATCTGGTTATCTAGTCATCTTTACTTAAGGGCTCATCTCTATGGATCATATCTCTCCTACAACAGTAAGGTCTTTTTTCAACATTGTTGGCCTTTGGAATTTACACAGAAGACCATTTGGGAGGCACTTCTAGACTCAGGGCGTGCTACTCAGTTGAAGATCCTTAATAAAGTTAAATAGCGTCCACATGACAAAGAAACTAGTTGGGCTAAGTTTAATAGCATTTGGTTCAAATCTCCTGATTTGGCTCATAGGATTGGTATTACTATCACTTGGAATACTAGGGCCCCTCCCTCTTGCTCCTTTTGCTAGGTGTTTCTTTTTTTCTTTTTTTTGTGCTCTTATCACTTCATTGTCCAACTTGCTTGGCTTGGCCGTTGTATATGGTGGTTCTTATTTTTTTAATGCAATGTTTCTTTCCATTTGTTCAAAAATAAATAAATTAATTAAATTTTTTTTTAAAAATGGTGTTCCAAGCTTTGATTTGGGGGGGTTGGTGGAATTTATTTCATTGGTTGTGTAGTGATGGGGGGAAGTTTTGAATCCCGACCAATGCACTGGCCGTCCCGGGCTTGTGGCCCGTGCAGCAATGGCAATCAATGAAAATATTTTGTGCTAATTATAGCTTTTTTTCTACACAAAAATTGTTGTGGCTAATCGTTCTATAATGTTTTTTGAAACAATGTAAAATATTTAGCCACTTTTTCTACACAGGCTTGGAGGTAGGAGCACAATTTTTAGGTTTACATTTGATGTCACCTCACCCTAGTGTCATTTTACGTGAAATATTTTAATATCTCACAAAATCAATATGAGATTTGGCCTTGATGAAAGATAAAAACCATCCACCTTTACATCTGTAAGAAAGTCGTAGCCATCCTTGCTACTAAGGTAGGATGCTCTAAAAGCAACCATTTAAGGGTTGGTCCACCTTTTCTGTAGGATTTCATGAACAGAAATATTTTTCACTCATTTTTCAGAGAAAGAAAAATGGATGACAAACGTAATCCAAGTGGTTTCATATTTTTTGAAGCATTTTTGAATTAGTAATGAATTTTCAAAGATTTCTGTTGTAGATACCTATTTGTTGACCCTAGGTCTTCCAAAATGCGTCCACTTACAATTTCTAAAGTGATTTGAGGAAATCAAGACCAATGATTAGCTCTTGCATTAAAGAATACTTTTTTTTAGATTCAATCAATGACTAAAGTGGTCCATATAAAGACTTCCTCATATCTATTCACTACCATTTTATAGGATTGATTTGAAGAAGCCGGTCGCTTTTAGAGCAGGCTACCTTATACCATTTTTGGGGTAGTAGAAAAAAGCTAAGGCTACTTCACCCAAAACGTTTTCACTGGTGACGATGCTCTGAGCGAGAGCCAGAGAACCACAGAGATTGCGCACCACAAACATTCCACCACCGCTCTGCGACTTCGCCCACTAAGAAAGTGAAGTGACGTCGGCATGTGAGGCGGCAGCCAACTTACGACCAGAATCATTCTCGCTCGCTTGCCCCCGCGATTTGCATTTCCTTCGATTGAAATCGGTGTAACTTAGTTTGGAGCGTCAGCGAGGCCGCTTCTTCTACTGCATTGGACAATTTGCGCTGGTTCAGTTTTGAGCTCCACCAAGTGCTGGACCCTGTCGTGTACGAAATTCGGGCATTCGAGAGGATGCATGCGACCTGGGCATTGGCCCTTCCCCCTCTCATTCCCACGGATTCTCCTCATCCGCATCATTGTGGCTCAATTCGATTAAGTGGGTTTTTTTCTGGCGCCACATGCTGCCCTTTCAAACACGTTGTCGGGAGCAATTGCAGCGCTGGGAATCGTCGTCTTAGTCATGTATCGCAATGGCCCCGTGGGAGGGTTACGGCTATGGTGGCGCCAACCACGCAGCCGCAGGTGGCGGAAAATTCCCGCGAGGAGGCTGCGTTGCTGGAGACTTTGATTGGGGTTCAAGGTCGCGGACGCTCGGCCTCCAAGACGCAACTTCTGGTAATTCGCCGCACCAGCTTGATTTTGCTTTTTCTGATGACAGTCGCTGGATTTGGGGAGTTTCGGATCAGTTTCGTGCATTTGCTCTGGAGTCTGTATCATTCGGTTTGAGTATTATTTTCCGGGGCAATGGCTTTGATCTTACAACTCCAGAAGGTGAGTAGTGCAAGGAGCAATGGCTTTGATTGGTTGTAGTGCTGGATTGGGTGAATTATAGGACTTTACAGAAGCAGTGACTGCACTGGAAGCGACGAGAGGCGTGCCAGACCCAGTAAGTTGTGACCATCTGAATTTGTTAACCTGAATTTTCACAAAAATTTGGAATTTCCTAAATACCTTGAGCTTGCAAGATTGTGGCTAAAACTTCCGTAACTGAACTGCACGAACACAAAGACTTGGTCAGCATTTGGCCATAGACAACAAGCTGCATTGCTACACCGAGGGGTGGAGTAACTATTCGAGTTACTGGATCGACTTTATTTGTGAAATTATTAATTGTTGCTGTGTCTCTCTGTGCGTGGGATCAAATAGACGGGGTCACCGCTGATAGAAGGGCGCTGGCAGCTCATGTACACCACCAGACCAGGAACAGCATCTCCTATTCAGGTAATAACCCTAATTAAAGTGGCTGTTGGGTAAGACCCAGGCTCACTATGCCGTGTTAAACCTTGAAGTAGTATTGCTTCTACAAGGCGGCATCAGATTGTACCTTGGTGCGATTTCATGTCTCTTTACAAATAACGAGGACCTGAGGAGTCACGTGACTTGCGTAGTGCTATATTTAAGAATATGAATGAATGCTCTTGTGGTGTTGCTGCAGAGAACCTTTGTGGGCTGTGATGCTTTCACAGTCTTTCAAGAGATTGTGTTGAGGGATACTGAGGATCCTCGTGTCAGCAACATAGTCAAATTCTCAGAAGCGATTGGCGAGTTGAAAGTGGAGGTATGATCATTTTAATGAGATGGTGGCATTGATTGCAATTGCAGATGAATTATGGCAGTAGACCTGAAGCTTTGCTTGGATTCGATATTTGCAGTGGACTATTATCATTCTCTTGCTCAGCAAGATCATTGACATAGACTGCCGTGTCAAGATATAGGAAACTCAAGTTAAATTGATTTATCTCGATCAATGTTTTGAAGCTACACGATTGTTTCATTGTTGCAGGCTGCTGCATCGGTCTACAGTGGGAAACGAATTTTGTTCCGGTTTGACAAAGCTGCTTTTTCTTTCAAATTCTTGCCTTTCAAAGTCCCATACCCTGTTCCCTTCAAACTATTGGGAGACGAAGCCAAAGGTTGGCTTGATACAACTTATCTGTCGCCTGGAGGGAACATTCGGCTATCTAGGGGCAATAAGGTACGAATGATTTCTATAGATCATTCCCACAAAGTATTGTCCATTTACAAACTGTGCATCGACTCGTCATAGCTTGGAATTATCAACTTTGGGTTGAAACATGTACCGCAAGGTCGGCATGCGCAGCGCTTACTTTCTGTTGGAAGATTATTCTTTTGCAGGGGACGACATTTGTGCTTCAAAAGGATGTCGATCCACGACAGCGACTCCTCAGGGCAATAGCGATCAAAACTAACGTTGAAAAGGTGACAGTTCCTCGACACACTCTTCCATCAAACTAATTTTATGCTAGATCATGGATCACCCAATTTTGCTGGCAAGTTGTTACAATTCTGTGACCCTAATGGGCAACTCAAACAAGTTTGAACTTGATACGTATTGTGGCATTTTTACTCTGAGCTGCAGGAAATTGATGAACTTGTGAAGAACAATCCAACAAAGGCTCCTACAGATCTGTCAATCCTTGCTGGGAAGTGGCTCCTTTTGTGGAGCTCTCAGGTAGATTCGCAGTTCCTGTTCTCTTCTCAGTTTAGACCAGGGAACATTTCTTTTACGGTAAGGTCCATGTGGTAAAGTTGACCGTCGTTGGGCCGTTCCTCCTCGAATGTTTATTTTGCAGACAGCGGATGCAAATTGGCTTCAAAAGTTCACATCCAACGTTCCAAACTGGCAGGTGTGGATTCTCGATCTTGATTGCAAGGTTGAACTAGTTCAATTGTCAGTATGATTTTGTGATGCCTGCATTGTGTACCTTCACACCGATATGGTTGGCCTTCGAAGTTTATTCAAAGTGGCCACTAGCAAAGATATTTCCCACCTCTTCAATGTAAACATATAGATAAATTGTTTTGTACCTTTCCTTACAAATACTTTTTGTTGCAGACCATAAAACCTGAGACGGGACGGCTTGAAACTCTGGCTCAATTTCTGCCAGGTTTTCGTCTGCGAGCAAGCTCAAGTTCTGAGTAAGTGAGCGATCAATTAGTAACTTGCACAAGAATGCTCAGGTCAGAAGTTGATAATTGTGTTCCTAGAATCAACGTATGCTTTGAAAACTGAATTATTCGTATGAATGCAGAGCCGTTTCTGAGACACGTCGATCTGTGAATCTCGAGGGAGCGACTTTGGAGCTGGGCGGACTCAAAATTCCATTGAAAATATCTGCCCAAGGCTACAGTGATATTCTGTAAATTTCTTCCTCCTATTCGAGTTTCTGACGTTTGTAGTGATATTGATTGGCGAGCTTAGATTAGACACATCTAATCTAGTCTGGACATGACAGGAATGGTTCATGAAACAGGTTTACAGAACTAACACTTTGCACGAATTAGTCTAATGTCCTTGTCAAGCAAGCCAGACTCAAATCTAGGTGTCAGGATTATTATCAGGCGTTGACTCAGCTCTGTGGACTGCTGCACAGGTACTTAGATGGAAAATTCAGAATTTCGAAAGGGAATTTAGGGAGTGTCTTTGTGCACATCCGAGAGCCAGAATCGGAGCAGATTTGATGGTCTTTTCGTGATCACCCTTTTGAGGATAGCACAGATTGCTGACCTTACAAAATGGAAAAGTCCATTGTAAATTAACTTGTTAGTGCAATCATAGAACAATCTCACTTAGCGTGCTTTACAATTATTGCACAAGCCTTTTCTGGAACAAACAAGAATTTTTTTTTTTTTTAAATGAGTAAAAAATATCAGACTAATTTTTTGCTTAAGTAATGGTGGAAACAGGTCACTGAACTCACATTGAGTGAGTGCAGTTTGACAAACAAGCATTTGCAAAGCACATGGTGTCTCTCCATTACTTCAAGAGCTGTATGGATTGAACTCCCAATGGCGATAATCAATACTTTACCTTACTTAACCCCTAAAATTCCTTGACTATGTTCTCGCCAAAAATGCTCCAAAACTGCCATTTCTAGAACAAGTATCAAATTTATGAAAAATCATTTTTGGACACATATAACCATAGGATCTTGTGGTACTCTGGTTTGAGAATGTGTGGAAAAAATTTCAGAAATTTTCATTGTGTAGATTAGAAGATATTAGCGTTTGAAGTGGCAAAGTCCTTTTTGTGGCCCTGCAAAAAACCGGGCAGCTGCACTTCACAAGGTCAGATTATTATGAAAAAAATTCTAAAATGGTTGTGTTTCTTTGGATTCATTCTTCAAGACAAGATGGCTACATGCTTGAAAATTTTCAGATTATTTGAAACTATACAACATATAGGAAAAAAATAGTAAGTAGAAAGAAGTAGAGAATGGTTCAAAACACTAAATTGTTAAGAAGTTAATTATAGAATTGAAAAATGCCAATCCCAATGGTTGTAATGTTGCAATAAACAATCTACATCCTACAATTTTATTTATTTTGAAAAACAATGAAAATTGAGTGAAATAAACAACTTCAAAGTTTATTTTAGAGTAGACAATCCATAACTGTCCGCAAACTAAAAATCCTTGTAACGTTTGACTCATTGATCAAAATGGAATGATTCAAAGCTTTCCACGTATATATAAATCTAATAAACCAATTTCAAATTTTTATTTTTGAAAAAAAGTGATTTTTTTTATCTGCCCGGACTGCTTGAGTTGAGAAACAAACAACATATTTAGCCATAACGTTTGACTCATATTTCCAAATGTCATGAAATTTGGTGCATATGAAAGATATTCCTTGTCCCCACCTTTTATAAAAATTTCAGCCCAAAATCTGCAAATCTCCAGTTATACGTACCTGCCCAAAATTTCTATGTTGCCAAAAAACGCATGTTGGTTCTTTAGGGGTTAAAAAACTAAGCTAAACCAAAATCAATTACTTTGAATGCTAAACCTTTGTCTTTTTGTTTGAAACAAGCCAAGTGTACCTCTGTTGTGCAAACAATTTCTTTAATCATTTTTATAGCTATTAGCTACAAGAAGACTACATTCAATAATCAATGATCATAGAGTGCACCTCCTTCACAAAGCTCCATCCCTATGTATATATAATTATCATCTCAACATTTGTTTACAAAAATATGATAAGTCAATACTAATCATTTCAACATTCAAGATTTTGATAATCAATGTTCAATGACTTTAGGGTCACTAGATAAAAATTAGAAAAACATGTAAGTTAAAAGATAGCCTCCATTTTATTATTTTCAAGTAAATACTATATTGGAAGTTGAAATAATATAGCATTGCATCAATGCTTCAAAGAAGAATATATATAATATAGGGTGGAAAAATAAGGATTGATTTAGATTTGTGATATTTTTAATAAACCATTGCATTCAAGTATTGTTAGGATTTTTTATTTGTATAGTGACTGTAGGTGGATGAAAAACAATGCAAAATCCAATAGGACAATGGATACAATGGTAGCAAATGGAACTTAAGTAAGGCTTGTATTTTAATATTATTCCTTGTCCGCAGCATTTGCCTTTCTTCTTGTCTATTTCTTGTAGTTTGGAAAATTGTTGTTGCAGCCACTTAATTGTAGGGGCATTGTCTAAATTTGCATCCAAGTTCATTTCCATTTTGTAATGTTCATTTGTAATGGTGATTAGATTTATATTATGCATATATGTTATTTGTTCATTGTCATTGTATGCTAGAGCTTTTGATCATGCATAGTTTGATTTTTGGTATGTTAATATTGTAATTATGCATATTGTTGAAGTGTGCATACCTATAAGTTGCGCATGCTAGACCTTGAACTTTTTTGTATCATTGTACCAATGTCATGCATATAGTGTAAAAAAATGCTTTTTTTTTAAACTAATATGGCCTCAAAGATAATAATCACCTCTTCAAGAAAACAATGATAGCCTAAAATTAATAAAAGAAGAATGAGCAAATCCTTTGTAAACTAAGGATAGCAAAATGCTAATTAGTAATATAATACACCTCCACCTCCCTCCCCCAAATTACCCACTTCAATGCATGTATATAAATATGTATATAAAACAATAAAGTAGGTGAGCTCTCCTATCCCGAGTTCAATGAATACGTAGGTATTTCACCTTGAAAATATGGCTTTTGTAGTCAATACAGGACCCTTCAAAGATGACTCAAAAAGGTAAGAACGAGAAAAATCTTTACAAATCAACTTTGTGAAAACTTAACACTATAAAAATAAAAAATAAAAATAAAAAAATAAAAAAACAAAAAACTCTGGTAAAACTCTTCAATATTCCATCAAATTACTAAAATCATAACTCCCTCTGTAATATCACAAATGCTAACATTAATAATAGGGGCTCATGATTGCTATGCTATGCATTCATTGTATCACATATTAGTAAAATTTTGATATATTTGAATAGAATGCATGATAATGATTTCAATAAGTCTTTGAAATAATTAATTTTAATATTTTGTAAAAATATTTCCAATCATGCATACATAAAAATAATATTTTCACACAATGTTATATTACATAAATAGAGTAGTAGTTTGCAATCACCTCTGTAATATTGCTTTTATAGCTTTTATGATTTCAAGTTCTATTGCTACTACCAAATGATTTGAGAAATTTATTCAATTGAAGCGATTTTGGATTTCACAACAATTAAATTGTTCATGAAGTTTTTGAAATTTATAAGTTTTTCTTTTCAATTCACCAAGTTTTGGGGTTGCCATTGTTCATAACAATTGAGTCAACTTTTGAATGCATTACAACAAATGTGTATCTTTTACAGTATTTACCATTGCATATTTTTCATTCATCATTCAATAAATTTCTATTGTCCATTTCAATATATGCTTACTTATAAACAAAATTATACAAAGATTTTAGTAATTTTTATTTGAAGATTTATTGAAATTTTTGTTTTGCATTTTATCTAATACATAAAAATTCTAATGATGAATGCATAGTATAGCAAGCGCCAACCGCTAGTTCACAATAAATTAAAAATAATTTTCACATTTTTGTTTCAAAATTTATTGATAAATGTAGGTTCAAGCACTAACAAAATCCAACCATGTGAATGTTCTCTGTGGATAGTATTCTACAATTTTTGTTTGAAAGTATCATTGAAAGTTATTCTTGAAAATTGTACATTAAAACATATCTTTCTATTTTTGGAAGTTTGCGCCTTTCATGCATGCAGCAAGTGGCGTAATAGTGCAGTTGAAGACCGACGTGAAAGCAGAAGCAAAAATGCAATCACACAAACAATATAGACACAATAATTAACCCACGATCAAGGTAGTCACCAAACTACTTAGATTTTTGAACCAATAGTTGTATTCTTTGTTTCTACACAATGAACAATGAAGTCATCCATTGACCACTTTTCAGCCTCATTGACCTTCAAGGATTAAATCTAGAACCTAAGTCTTAAGCTTATTAGATCCCAAACCTGCAAAGCCTGAGACGAAACAAACTGTAGCAATTACAAAAAGTATTGTAGCGAGAAAAGAGACCCTTTAGTGTCCTCCAATCCAACACGCTTGTGAGCCCCAAGGTTGTCACCTGGAACTTAGAGTCTAAATTTTTTTGCTTTTTACTCATTTTAATGAGTAAATTGTTATCAAATTGACTAGTTATACTACTTTGTGAATAATTGAGATAGAATGATACATGTTGAGAGAAAACCCCAAAAAGCATCAAAACCATTCGAATCTGTGCTCTTTCCTAAGTTCTAGTAGTAGAAATGGGTAAATGAGAGCCCAAATAGGAATTGGGAGAGTTCGAATTCCAACCTACACCCAAATATTAGAATATTGATAGAATTTACAAAGAGTTTTTACCACGAAGATGCATACAAATAGTGAATTGGCTAAAAATAGTAAATGTAGGTCATTATAGTTTACTAGTAACTTAGAAAGCCCACGAGAGGAGTTTGGGTGAAAACCGAGCTTGAAAGAAAATATTGGTAAATAGTTGCCCCGCAGGACTTTTTAAGCCAAAATTCATAGAAGATCACGAGGAGGCGACCGTGATATGGAGAGAGGTGTTTCTGACTTAGAAACATGCCAGGAGCATAATGGTGAAGACGGATTGCCAAGATTCCCTCATACGAGGAAGATTCCTTTGTAAAGGAATTGAAATCAGGAGATAGGAATTTATTTCTCCTTGAATAAGTACCAGTTTGGGTTGGAATTTTGCAAAAAGGGTTTGGAAACTTCCTAGAAGCTACCCAAATTATTTTGTAATTTTCCAAATTGCAGAAGATGACTCCCTGGGAAGTCAACCAAAATTACCACGGATTAAAAAATTCATAGAAATTAATCTGGTAATGGTAAAATCCCACTAAAAATTAGGATAGTGTATTTTAGTTTGAATAAGAGCCTAATCAAGTTCCACGACATTCCGACATCGGTAACTACCCAAACCGACGGCGCTAACGGAATTTAACGGAATTCCAAAACATTCCACGGATGGACCGGCGAATCACGAGCTGACAAAGTCCGAATTAAGTCAATAGCAACTCTTTTTTGACATTCTTGGACCTTCCGGACAACCTTGGCTAATTAGAATCAACAAAAGTTATAAACTCCAAGAGTTGGATTTTCCACCTTTTTCACTAGGTTGGAAAACACTATCTTTTATGAAGAAAATCGACTTAGGAGTAGGGGTTAGGGGGTCCCTAGATTGAAAAGGGTCTTCTGGAGCCAACGCCGTAGACCATTTTTCATTTGGAGCTTTTATCCAAAAGATATAGCCCATTCAGCTGTAGGGTAGAATTAGGCGTAGTAATTGGTAGTTTTAATTTACTTAGATATTATTTTTGTTTACGTAGACATTATTTAGAATAAAAGGAGGTAAATGGGAGCCCCGGAAACGTATAAAAGAGCTCCCACCAACTCCCTTTGCACCCCTTTTCTTCATGTTGCTTGTAGAGCCGCCACGAGGCTCTGATATTTCGCTTTGTATTTCTGCCAAAATCGTTGGCAATTGTTGAGTTTTTGGTCTGGAACCAAAAACCTTGCTTTATATATATTGGAGTCTTGAACTCCCCTTTTGTTGATTTTTGGTGCCATTCAAAGGACGTTGGGGTCCCTTTGAACCACTGCTAACACATATTTTGTGCTTGTCTTTTGCACTTTTCATTTTAGTACTAACCTCAAGGACATTCTAACCGGATCTTGGCGCAACCGGTAGTTGGAACCCTTGGATTTGTGTTTTGGGGCCGTTGTCTACTAACAAACTTCCTACCGAGCTTTTTTGGCGAGGAATTTCACACCTTTTGAGTGT
Source organism: Neckera pumila (assembly GCA_963969595.1). Classification (NCBI taxonomy): domain Eukaryota; kingdom Viridiplantae; phylum Streptophyta; class Bryopsida; order Hypnales; family Neckeraceae; genus Neckera; species Neckera pumila. The sequence continues at coordinate 1,336,754 of OZ018414.1, forward strand.
TGCAAATTCCACCTGAAGCCTAGACGTTGGAAGAAGTGGTCCAAGAGTCTTTTATATTTTTAGAGTAAGTTGGGTGAGATCCAACCCTCATACTAACCGCTAAGTGGGAATTTGTCCGGAATTCAGGGCCATACCCCCCGATACGATGAAGCTTCGCTCTTAGTTATAATTTTTAGTACTAATATTTTTAAGTTGAAGTTGTTTTGTCAAACATTGGAGGCACTACCCTCCAAGACGGTGAAGCTTCATCCTTGAACAGAATTTTAGAAATACTCAAAAAACCATAAAAAGATAGTGTGTTAGTTTTCCTTTAGAATACGGCCTCAAGCCTTAGAAATTTCCAAGTTAGTTTTTGGTTAAAAGGGTCCCTAAGGGACCCCAATTAGTGGCAAAGCAACAGCCGAGGTTCTGAATCTGATAAATACCAGGTCTTCGGTAACCAGCCAGAGCCCAAGAGAACCAGCCAGAAGCCGGACCGGTGAACCAGCCAGAGCCAAGAGAACCAGCCAATCAAACTGCCTTGACCAAGCCATACTGGTCACCCATCATCTTGTATCATAAAACCAAACACAAAGAGGATGCCTACGGGCCCCCTTTGGTTTTATTTTTTGCAAAATCTGAACACCAAACTTAGTTCTTTGAACTATATCCCAGCATAATAAATCCTAGGTGATATCAGTACCTTTTAAAAAATTTCAGTGCTTAGAGCTAGAAGAAGCCTGAAAATTGCTTAGAGCCAAAAGAAATCTGAAAATTGCTTAGAAGCCAGAAGAAGTCTGAGATTTTGCTTAGAACCAAAAGAAGTCTGAAATTTGGCTTGTAAGCCAGAGAGGGTGATCTCATTCAGAAGTCAACTCACCTGCGATACCTTTCCAAGCACAGGAATAATAACTCATCCCCAGTCTTCTAGCACCTGGTTGCCTCCAAATTCTCTCATACTTTCAGGCTCTCACAGCACTACATCCTTCAAGCATTTGGAAGAAAATCAAACTGAGTCATCAATTACAAATTTTTGTGAAGCATAAGGAGTGAGGTGCAAATTGGAAACAAATCAAAGACTAATACAAAGTTTGTGGAAGAAGAAGGAGAAGGTCCCAAAAAGTCAAGGTAAGTTCTCTTTTGAATAAAAATCAAATCTTTGACATAATTTAAGGTGGGAATTAAAGTCAACAAATAAAAAACAAAATAACAATTGACTTGCTAATGGTTCTAAAAATTAGTTAAATTTAGAGAAGATTTAGAAACCATTTAGTGACTAAAATTTGACTTCCTTAATAGTCCAACCAAAATTCTAAAGTTTAGATTTTCTCAAAGATTTGCCTTTGAAAAAAGAAAGACTTTGGTGGAAAGAAAAGCTATCACCATAAGAAAAGATAAGGGGCAATTAAAAATATTTCTAGAATTATTTAGACCATCGAAAAATTTAGAATCACTTTAGTTGCTAAAATTTAACTTACAAAATATCTCAGATCATTCAGAAATTAGAATTGTTAGTATTTGCCTTAGACAAAATTAAAGTCCTAGACAAAGGAATATTTGAAACCATAAACATACAACCCATTTAGTATTAGGATAGAAAATAATAGACTAAAATTAACAAGATTAGAAAAAAAACAAAAACAAAACCACTATCATAGACTTTTAAATTAGAAGAAATTAGAACATCTTGGAACAAAATTAGTAGGGAAAAACAACATCAAGGTAACAAGGAGAATTAACCAATTACAATTGGAACAAGGAAAGGAAAGGGCTGACCGACCATTCTTTCCAATTATAAAGAATTGAACATACGCAAAAGTGGAGGGAGCACATCAACAAGGCATGGACTTCACGATCTAGATGGAGCATGAGACCATCACTGATTCCAAGGTGCGTTCTTAATTCTCACTCTCTAATTGTGTTTTAGATTTTAATTAAGTTAGATTTGCTTCAAAAACCTAGAGCCGAATTTAGGACATAGAATCAGACCTTAGGAGGATTTAATTAGTGAAATTAGAATTTAAAATTAAATAGAGAATTCTCCTAGCTTTCCAAAAAGACATTAAACATAGAAATCCGATAAAAATGGAGAAAGTAGTGAGATAATGAAGTTGACGTAAGAAACAAATGAAAAAATTAGAAAATCATCCAAAAGAATATTCTAAAGGAATTTTAGGATCTAAATTAGAGTAGGAAATTGAGAAGGAAATTACAATCTTAGAGATTTAAAGTAGAATCCTACAAAGAATTAAATCCAAGTAAGTTTTTTTTGTCCGGAGTAAATAAGAATTAGGTGAAATCTAAATTCACCTAAACAACCTTTATTTTGGGTAAAAAACATTAACCTTGGTTTTAACTTCCACGATAGAAATTAACCACCACGTCAAATTAATTTAACCAACTCAGTAGAAGTCGAAAAAGAATCAACTATCGGAATTTTACCACAATTGTTGTAAAATTGATTGATAAATTAACCTAGAAATTACCGGAGAGGATTAGTAGGAAAAAGTCAAAAGTAATTAGTACTTTAGATTTATCTCGAAAATAGGTAAAAGTTAGAGTAAATTTTGAGGAATCGTTAATCGGTCAAAATTTACGAAAATTTTTTAGCTTTAAGTAATTGAATTTTTAACGAAGGTAGAAAATTTAGAAAGGAAGTTAGAATAATTTACCAAGAGGAGTAATAACTCAAGGTAAATTTAGATGAAACGATAGTCGGTCAAAATTTACCTAGAACCTTACAAACTAAAATTCATAATTTACCAAGGTAGAAAATCTTAATAGGAAGTTAGATAATTTAGTAAAGAAGGTAAAACCATTAGGAAAAGATAAAATCTAGGGTAAATTTTGATGAACCGCTGAATTGGTCAAAATTCACCAAAGATTTTGCAAATCTAAACCAATCCTTAATTCTTTTATCAAATTAGAAGAATATTAGTAGAAACTAGATAGAGGTTGATTAACAGAGAAAAATTAGGAAATAATAGATTTGATAAGAAAAATAAGGTTAGAATTACAACAAAACATACTTTAGATTAGAACTCACATCGAATTAACTTAATTAGGCGACAATTGAACGCTTAGGATAAGATAGGACTTCAAAATAAGAAAAAATCCTTAGAATTAAATTAATCCTCCCTCAACTTCTACTTGGTTACTCACGTTTGTGGTAAAAAAGCTCCATTGCTTGGAAGGCAGCTCATTTACTACAGCGAATCACCCATAGACTTAGATTTACTCATAGAACCTGGTTGTGCATGTTAGAATCTAGGGTGGGATTTAAAACACTCACAACGCTCAAAGCTCCTTGAAAATAAACAAACAACTATAATTGACAACCAAAATTTAAAAAAACAAATAAGCATCAATGCAGCAACATTAGTAGAGATCTTCATAGAGCTTTGTGAAACCAAAATTCCATAGAGAAGTGCACAGCATGGCTTTCTTTTGGCTTTCTGGTGCCAGATTGCACCAGAAAAACTAATCTGGCTAAAAAATGGTAAAAAACTTGAATGAAATTGTCTAACAGAATTCAAAGTAATAAAAAAAGCTGGATGAAATTGTTAGATTGTAGATGAAAACCAAATTATAGACATGTGATATGTGGTAAGGTGATATTTTCTATCTGATATGGATGAATGTTGAAATTTGAAGCACCACTGCAAAATTTTATATCGCCACTATGGCACTTTTTAAAAAATGAAAAAAAAACACTGGTGCACAGCTGCAGGTGTTAACCCCTAAAGGACCAAGGCATTTTTTGGCTCCAAAACCAATGAAAACTGCCATTTCTGTTGCGATCACTCAAGAAAGCAACAAAAACTTCTTTTCTAGAATCTAACCATAGGATCTTGTACTTCACTTGTCTTAGATCATGTGGTACGAATTTTATGAAGTTTGACCGTACGGACTGAAAGATATTAGCATTTGAAGTTGGAAAAAGAAGTTTCTTTGAACTGTGGCCTGCAATTTTAGATGACTTTGACATCCATTTATGGATTTTTTTTGCACTACACACCATAAAGTTAAAATTTTTTATGTTGAACATTTGAGCTGAGAGTCAGGGAAAAAAATTTGAGAATGTCAAACCTTGATTTTCACATACAAAAAAATTGTTAAGTAGAAGTAGGTCCAAAATTGAACAAAACACTAAATTGCTTTTCGGTGGAATTAAAACAACATAATCCCAATAGTGAGATTGTTCTTGCAAACAAACTTGACCTTGCCAAAAAAAAAAAATTGAAAAAATTGAAAATTGCATTCAAAAATGAATTCTATAAGTTGTTTTTTGAAGAAGATGCTTAAATTGCCCCAAAAACAAGATTGTCCATAACTTTCCCATTATTAGTCCAAATAGAATGAAATTAAACTTCAAATGTACACAAAAACATGATCTTTGAGAAAAAAAATTTAAAAAAAAATATATTATTTTTTTTTTCTTCTACCCGGCGAACTGCTTTAATGCTTTAGGAGCCATAACTTTTGCTCCCGGGCACCGATTGAAAAAAAAAATTATATTTTTAGAAAGCTACTGTGTTTATTTATAAAAATATAATTTAAAAGTCAAAGTTTGAGGCCACACGGGCTTGCCCGAAATCCCAAGTGTCCTCCAAGGGGACATTGGTCTATTAGGGGGTAATTTGAGAGAAGGTTCAAGCCACAAAGGAAAAGGCATGACATGGATTACGGTAGGTAAGCTACACCCAAAATCACATTGGGTCTAAAATTGCCACTTCCATAGATCCTCACTCTAAGTACATCTTGCAAATCAATATGTATTATGTACTTGTTTTCGATGAAACAATTATAGAATATCAACCAAAAAACTTCGACCCTTCATAACTATTGCCTACAGTATCCAAGTGTGCTTTGGTGCAACAAAATAAAATTTGACCAATCCAATAAGAGCAACTATGCACAATTAAAAAAAAGTGGCGCTTTGGGGTGTTCCAACCTCAGTACGTAGCATTGGTCTTCAAATGAGTATTGAAGATTCTAGATCACAAGAAGATATTTCATTGTGTTACTCACAAAGGTTGGGTAACCTCATTTTTGGAAGAATATGCTTTCCTAAATACTCTACATCAAATAGTGCAATTAGGTTGCCTTACACTAATTTCTCATATTTTACACTTTTATTGTTGTAAAAAAGATTTTCATCACTAATTATTGCAAAAAATGTATATTTAAAAGGCCTTGCAACCACTACAAAGCTGCCAAAAAATAAATTAACAACCTTCAAGTTGTAAACCATGTGAAATTCAAGCATGGTCAGGATATAGTCTGGGGCAACCTAATTGCACTATTCAGTGTAGTTCTCTTTGATTTAATAAATAGCTTCTTACGGTTGGTGAATAAATAGCTTCTCTGTTCCAACCCTTCAAAATGGAAAAAAATGAAAGTTTGTTCAAATGGAATTAGAATTTGAAAATACTAGCATTTTGAAGCATACTTAAGATTTACATAATGTATACAAAAGAAAATCAAGCTGAAGAATGAGGGGGTCAAAATACCTTTAGATACCTCCATTGCAAGGTAAGAAATAGCAAAGGTCAATACAAAATATGTGATTAACTTAGAAAATCATGAGAATTTGCCGCATCAATAACAAATTTCAAATTTTATTGAAGAGCACGCTATTTTTCTTTACCTCACAATGGAGACATTTGCGGATATTTTCTTTAACAAATCTAGATTTTCTTGTGCTATTTTATATGATTTTTCAATACTTTTCTACTACCGGTACTTTAAATTTGTAACTCTATATGGCTTAAATTAATTTTTTAACCATTTGAGGTTCTAGGGTGGAAATGCTCCAAAGTCTTTACATCTTTCAAATATACAAGGCACTTACCTAAATTTCTATTAGCTTTGACAAACATGAGATTGAGAAATTCAGTATCAATCATAAATACACTCTAATGTGCAAGGCATATCCTATATTTTTATTTCTATACAAGAATTTTAAACATTGAATTCAAAAGATAACTCAATATGTTATTTCTGCCCTAGTTGTCTACAAAACAAAAATCCGGTGCCCTTTGTGTTGTCAATGTTGTTTTAAAGTAATTATCTTATTTTGAACTTTTGTACGTTTTTTCTTATAAGTTTGTACAATTATGTATTTGTTTCTATAATTATCTTCAAACTGGATAAAGATGAGTTTTTTTTTTTAATGATTCAAATATTACTTTGAATGAATGAGAGATTATTATGACAAAAATATTTCCCTAAAGCACTTTGTTTGTCATCTAGAATATGGAATATAGAACACATACAAAATTAAAAGTGGACTTTTTGAATACACAAATAAAAAAATAAGTAATATTACAAAAAATCTTTTTTACTATTTTAGACTAGGAAACAAGATAATTTTCTATAAGTACCTTCAATAGATTACTTCTATCTTTAGAAGAATATTAGTTTGGAGGGTAGATAAAGAAAAGACATTTAAAAAAATTATAAGCCAATAGAGTAATATGACTTTGCATAAACTATACAACTATGTTAACTAGATGTATTTTAAAGTGCAATTTAACTAATTCAAATGCTACTAATACTATAATTGACCAATTGACTAGGGCTTTAGTATTCTTTGTTTTGCCAATAAATGAAGGCTTGAGATTGAGGAGACTTTTTGGATACAGAAATTTTCAATACTTTGTCAATTAGAAATTAAAGTTTAGAAAGAATCCAAATTTTTTAGGAATTTTTGTAAATAAGTTTTTAAATTTACTATAAAATATATCTCTTTAGTTTTTATTTATTTTTTAATTGTTACCCCCTAAAGGATGGAGGGTCTTTCTTCAAGAGATATTGTCAAAAATTGCCACTTTTGGTGCAGTGATCAAATTTGAAAATTAAAACTATTTTAAAAATTCCAATTATACAAAATTGTAGTATGGCATATTGTTATGCTAATGTGTGGAAAAGATTTCAATCCACTTAACATGGATTACAAGATTATAACAGTCAAAGTTTGATCCAATAAAATATAGACAACAAACTTCACATTAGAGAAAAAATTAGCCCTTGGGAGGGCCGTTCCAAATTGAAATGCGATGCTATTTCAAGCATGGCCTGTCAACTTGAAAAAGTGCCATTAATGAGCAGTCAAAGTGTATGACTGCTCGTAGGAGCAGTCAGATTTTGTAGATTTTTATTTATATTATATATATATTATTTTTAAAAATTTTAAATAATAATAATAATAATAATAAATTTTTACTCAAAAATTTGGGCCATTGTCAGAGTAGTTTCAGTCGCGCAGAAATAGGAGAAAAACTATTTTTTCAGCCCCTTAAAACCAAATTTCAAGGTACTAAAGGAGTCCATGGAGCAGCCCTCTAGAGGGCTAATTTTTTCTCTAATGAGACCTCTTGGACAATTTTTTTCCTCTATATGTACAAAAACAAGGGTTTACACCATTCATTAGTAAGATAGAATAATCCTATGTTGCTAATCATCCAATTCCAGTATCTACTAGACTCTCCATTTGCATCAATTACCTTTCCATTTCCGTAGCAAGTGTATAAGTCATTTTTTCTTGGACAAACAACCAAATACTATTGTCAGAGAATGATATCGAGTTCACATTTACTTATGGAAAATTAAAGTCTGACAAAGATGTGGTTTAGTAAATGTTGTTCAAATGGTCTAGTTGTGAATGAATGCTTGTTAGAACAAGTTGCAACTTTAGCCAATAAAAAAGGTGCTTTTAGAATGTTAAATATGTGATTTCAAAACACTCATGAAACAGAATTAGGATGGTGGGTCATTGATTTTGAACCTTTTTAAGATGATCATGACCTCCACCTACTAATAATTTTGTATTTTTGCACCAAACATGTTTGCAAATTCATATAAGTTTCAATTCTTATTATATTAATATAATTCCAACTGTATTTCATTCCACACAACTAATTCTTTTTTTGAAAAAACAAAATGTAGTCAAAATTTCAAAATCTTTGTTTTCAAAATTATAGCATTTGAAGTTAGAAAAAAATATCTTTTTTCAAAATTGCCTTAACATAGTTAACAAAGTTTGAATCTTTGTGGAGTGTGATTATGGAACTAAAATTAATATTTTTTATATTACATATAATATCATGTTAGTTGCATATATGCTAAAATTTCAAAAGTCAATGAGTGTTCTAGAAAAAGATGCTCAAAAGATGCCCAATTGCCTCATGGGGGGGGGCTGCTGGGACCTTCTCTAAGATAAAAAGGCAAAAAGAGGGGGTGGGGGAGGGAAAAAAGGAAAAAGGAGGGGGAGAGGAAAAAAAAGAAAAAAGAAAAAAACAAGAAGAATTAAGCTTTTAAATCAATTAAAATCAAAACTTGAACATCAATACCTTGAAGAAGAGAGTTTGACCTCTTGATGCATTATCATTTAAGAGCGTAGAGGCTTTGCATCATTTGCATCTTTGTGTATGCAAATTAAAAGTTGAATAAATGTAAAAATAAATATACAATGATAACATTTGTTCTGGTTTGTTTTATATAAAATGTTGAGATATCTCCATTTGTGCACTCAGCGGTCATTCTCTTTATATCATTGAAGAGCTTGACTTGACAAGCATACGTTGTACTAAATTCATATCATTGCTTTTGGACATATGGTGGATTTGTGAGCAATTTTAAGACCATAAATTGAATTAAATTATGGAAGATGGAGTATAGGAGTTTTTGATTTCATTCTTGGCATCACCAAAAAACCTTCAATGAGTAGAAATGCACCAAAGTTGTTTTGTACTTTGGATCCCGAAGTGTAAAATTTATGGATTTTCGATTGAATTTTGTTTCAATAAATTAAAATTTAACCCCTAAAGTCCCATTGTCCCCTCGAGGGACAAATCAGATTTTGGGCAGGTACCTACGGGCTCAATTTTTAGTGAAACTTTTTGAAACTTTTCCATAAGATAGAAAAATTGATTATCTTTGTGGGAATATTATTTCAATTGGTGCCTGGGAGCAAAAGTTATACCATAAAAAGCCTCAGACTGAACTCAGTGGACAGCACAAATTATTTTGCAAAAAGTCAAAATAAATTTTAATGTTTTTTTTCTCTAAAACTTTATATTTTAGTCTACATGTGAAGCTTTGATTCATTTTATTTGGACTAGGAATGAGCAAGTTATGGACAATCTTGTTTTTTGGGCAATCTAACCATCTTTTTGAAAAAATAACTTGTAGGATTCATTTCTGAATGCAATTTTCACAATTTTTTACAACATTTGTTTGAGAATGTTGTGCATGCTTGCTAAAACAATCTCACCATTGGGATTATTGTATTTCAATGCCATTGAAGAGCTATTAACAATTTAGTTTTACTTTCAATCTTGGACCTACTTCTATTTAACAATTTTTTAAAGAATGAAAATCAAGTGTGTGTTTTTTGAAATTTTTTTGTAGACTTTCAACTTACATCTTCAACATAAAAAAATTTAAATTCAAAGTCTGTAGTACAAAAAAATTCCACAAATGGGGGTCAAAGTCATCTGAAATTGCAGGTCAATATTCAAAAAAACTTTCTTTTTCAAATTTGAATGCTAATATCTTCCAATCTATATGGTCAAACTTTGTGAAATTTCTACCATATGATCTTTGACAAGTGAAGTACAAGATCCTATAGTTAGATTCTAAAAAAATGTTTTTTTTTGTGTTCTTGGGTGAATGCAGCCAAAATGGCAATTTTGAGTGGTTTTTGACAGAAAAATGGCCTTGGGACTTTAGGGGTTAATTATGGGTAAAATATACTAAAAACTAAAAATTGAAAAAATACATAAGAAAATCATGAATAATGCTTGGATAAGTGTACAACGCCACACAAGTTGTTTATAAGTCAAACTTTGAAAAATAACTCAATTCATAAATCAGTTTTCTATTCTCTAAATAATTAAATAAATCTTTGACATGATTTAAAAACACAAAAAATTAATTATTCTAAAAAAATTTCAATGCACTATTTATACTTCAATTTAATGGTAAATATTTATACATTATTATTATTATTATTATTAATTGTTATTATTAATTGTTATTGTATTTAAAATTTAAAATAAAATATTAAATCCTTTAGCATGATTGAAGGAAAAAAATTCAATAATGATAAATTGATTATAAATTCTATATAGTGAATGAAATTATCTAAAATGAAGTGAAAATAAATGAAATCATCTAGTGAAGTGAAAGAGATATAAAACGATTGCAAACCAAATAGGAATAATATTCAAATAGGAATATACATAAATGACTACCAATGCCTCATTAATCCCTAACGGACCAACATGCATTTTTTGGCCGTATAGAAATTTTGGGCAGGTACGTGTGACTAGAAATATCCATATTTGAGGCTGACATTTTAATAGAAGGTGGGGACGAGGAATATCTTCATGTGTACCAAGTTTCATGACATTTCAAAATACGAGTCAAAAGTTGTGACCTAATGTGTTATTTTTTTTTGTAACTGGGCAATTTGGACAGATCAGAAAAAATCATTTTTTCCGGATTTTTTTTTGAAATTGGTTCTCTACATTTATATATACTTAAAAAGCTTTGAGTCTATCCATTTCAATCAAGGAGTCAAAAGTTATGAGGTTTTTTGGTTTGTGGGCAGTTATGGATTGTCTACTCTTAAAAAAACTTTAAAGCCGTTTATTTAACTCAATTTTCAATATTTTTGGGAAAAAAAAATCCGAGGATGTAGATTGATTACTACAACATTACAATAGTTGGGATTGGCATTTTCAAATTCCATAATTAAATTTTTAACAATTTAGTATTTTGAATCATTTTCTACTTCTTTCTACTTACTATTTTTTTCCTATATGTTGTACAATTCCAAATGATGTGAAATAGACAAGCATATAGACAACTTGTTTAGGAAACTGAATTCAAAGAAGCACCACCTTTATCAGCATTTTTTCATTGAAAAGTGAGCTTGCAAAGTGCAACTGCTCGATTTTTTGCAGGATTGAAAAAATGGTTTTCAAGACTTTGAATGCTTATATCTTATGATCCATACGGTGGAATTTTCTAAATTTTTTACCACATGTTTTCAAAATATCATACTACAAGATCTTACGGTTACATGTGTCAAAAGTTGTTTTTTTCCAAAAATTTGGTAGTTGTATTAGAAATGGTAGTTATGGAGCGTTTTTGGTGATTATATAGTCATGAAACTTTAGGGGTTAAAAGCATCATTATGAGTACTAAATTCTTTGAAGCATTATAGTCTTACATTTATAATAAATCTATATATTAAATGAAATACACATAAATTTTAACATGAGTGTATATAAGATCTACTACATTTTTGTTTTCCTCTTTTGTCTTCATCTTTCTTCTTTTGTTTCAATTGAAATTGATCCTGAAAATTAGAATTTCTAAGGCAGTTTTCTGCTTGGCAATAATATTTTCATTGTATTGCCAATTTTTCCAAATCAACCATAATATGATTGCTTGGTTTGATATGTTTCTTTTCATTTTGATGATGCAATAAATATAAAAACAGTCGAGTCTTTTTTTGTAGAATATGGATTGCCTTTTGCTATAGTTGGTACAATTGCCGAGTCAATGTCTTTTAAGACTTGAAAGTTGACTACAAAGTGGAAGCTCATGTATACATCGTGATCTTGATACTTCTAAAGAATCTAAATCAACCAAAGGTAATGATGGTAAATGGGTTAGGATTTCAAATTTGGCCTTTTTAGTGACATCTTGATAAATATCACCTACAACATCAGAATTAGATGGTAGGATTGAAAGTTGAGTTTGCAAATACTTATAGCGTCTTCTAAGTTGTTTATGTAAATATGTATAAAATCTCAAAATATCCTTTAATGCTAAAGGATTCTATTGGAGCATTATAGAAGTTCAAATCCAACAAATTAATTTTGATGCAATTTGCTCATCTCTTACCATAGCCAGCGCTTCATTTAATCATAAAGTAGAGAATTGTGAAGTTGGAGCTAGAGTATTTGCCACAAAAAGAATACCAATAATATCATGGATGTGTACATTCTCTTCTTCATGAATGACATGTAATGCACCAATATCTTGCATAAATTGTACTTCTTGTTGAAGATATGAAGTTACTATATAAGATAAATTAGCCCATGATAGGCAAATTGTTCAATGCAGACACGTAGAAAACCACCCATTCCAGTCTTACATCAATCCGTAGTAGATTTCTGCTAACAAATGAGATTAAGACTTTCTTAGGTTGGTAAGTGGCCTAAATCAATGCCTTGGGTGATGGTGATGGAGTTACTAGTGATTGCTTTAGGACCTTCTACCTTTCTTTTTTAAATTCATGACAAGAACTAATTTTTTTTATTCCTTTATGTTATATAATGGTGATGTTAGAAAATATTGTGATGACGTTAGGAAATTTTAAAACTGCTTTAGGTGGTCAAATGACCATTATGGATACATTTGGTAGTGATTTTAAGATAGTCTAGAGATTGTTGTAGGCTAATTGTGCACTACACTTCAAAAATTCATAATGAATTTATAATTTTTCCAAAAACTAAAATTTTGGTGTCTTTCTACATTTCTCATGTTTACCTTTACATGTATTTCTTTATATTTTTTTTCAAAAATGTTAAAATGGCAAACCAGCCATTCTGCCAAATCCTTGCTGGTTTATTTCAAAAAACAACAACATAGGCTGGTTTACCTTGAAGGGTGCCAGAGTGTCGGCTGATAATATTTGATGAATTGAAGTAATTAATTACGTTAAAACTAATTCACAATTGATCCAGTTCCAATTGAAACGCATGATCAGACTAGCTGAAGGCAAGGGCATGAAACCACCAGAGTCATTCATTTGTCAGAGTCATCCAGTCACCAGACGAGAGCTCTACTGTAATCCACCACTTTAAAGTATTGTCCTACTTTGTCCTATCTAAGAGTGAGACCTCACGGGGGGGGGGGGGGGGGGGGGCAACATAGCTTTTCACCCAAGCATCCAGTTATATATTTTTTTTCTTTTTATAAAGGTGGTAAGTTTATGCACTTTGTATCAAAAACTCATAAATATTTATTATAGTTAATTTAATTGGAACTCCTAAACATTCAATTGTCCATTCAAAGGACAACTATCTTCTAGGGGTAATAATTCCAAAGACAACCTTTAGGTTAGAACTAGTTTAACAAGATTTTTGGAGTGACCTTTGGAATTTATATATTAGCATATAGGGTTTATTTTGAGTCATAGGGTACCTTTGAAGCTACAATTGAAATTGAAGCCATGATCGGAATGATAGAAGCAAGCCATGACCAAAACTAGTGAAATGAAGCTAGGCCAAAATAGTGGAATGAAGCCAAAATAAAAATAATGAAATTTTAGATTCACAAGACAAAAACTAAAGCCTGTAGCATCTTTTCAAATGAAGGTGTTCAAATTTTCTGAAGAAACCAATGAATCCTTTGGAAGTTAATGAAATTACAAAACACGACTATAAAAATTTGGAAATTAAAAGAAATCGAGAGTTGAAAGGTTTTTAAATCAACCAATGGGGTTTAGATCTTTGGCATTTTTGTACTGACAAATATAACTCAGGAACGCTGCCGGCGCCATTTTGTGGTGTCTGGATGACAATGTAATGAATGGAGAAGAGTTTGAAAATACTTTTCATCCCAATTTTTCTTGTTGACTTTTCATGTTGTATTATGAAGAGTATCCAATTGTGTTTGTAGTCTTATTAGTGTTTGTCTTCACGTACATGAGAAGCTAGTAAGAAAAATAGATCACAAAAATATGCCGTTTTAGTATGCTTTGAGAAATTGTTAATCCTTGCTTCAAATCTAAATTTTCTCCACAAAAATGATATTTTTTGAGTTTGAGCCTAACTAATAAATTGAAGGTTATCTAGTCTAGTTTCTACTTCAGTTTGAATTTTGAAAAAAAATCCTATTATTGAATACTATATTACAATTTGAACTTTGGATGTGTTTTCAATGTCTATTATATTTTATTAATAGATTGATAAGGAAATTGAGTTCACACCAAGATGTTTGTCATTGTAATATACACACATGGTGAAATTTTCAAATTTTTAAAAATAATTTCTATTTGATGTGATTTTTCTTCACTTTTTTTTAAGAAACTTCTCAAAAAAAATCAATTTTCCACAAAAATATCTAAAATTTTTGGAAAGTAAAGAAGACATGTAATTTCAATTTTGAAAAATAAATTTAAATTTTTTCATACATATCTAGTTGCAAAATGGTAGCAAATTGAGTGATGAGGTTTGAGGTTTGAAATAAGTGGTCATAGGTCCATCCTTTAAGGAATCAGGTCAAATACTAGGTATCGGTCAAGATGCACCTCCAAAATTAACCATAAGGAATTCATAGTTGCCAAGACTTCCCTCAATAGATGAGCCAATTATTGCTTTTTCAAACTTCATTTGCAAGTATCTATGAGTTTGAATTTTTATTCATTTTAGAGAAATAATTACAAATCTTCTATTAGTCATAAGAAAAATTTAATTTATGTAAAAATTTATGGTATAAATTTTCTTACTATGCCACTCTAAAATTAAAAAATAAATACTCCATACTATAGACCTAAGGGTTTAAATGCTATAAAACTCTTGTGACAACCTTTAGGTTGAATTAGCCAACTTTTAGAGTGATCAACCTTTGGAATTTTTTAAGGGACAAACTATATGGTCTACTTTGCGACCATGAAATTCATGTGAAGTCATAATCATAACAAAAAAAAGGGTGGAATAAAGCCAAAATGAAAACAAAATTTTCTTGAAGCCTCAACAAAATTAATATAATTTTGAAGCTATATGACTAAAAATGAAGCCCACATATATATCATCTTTTCTATTGAGGTAGTTAGAGGGAACCATAGAATTTTTGGACTTCAATTACTTTTCCAAAACAAAGGCCATAGAAATTTGGATTCAAAAAGAATTTGAGAAATGAAAAGGTCTACTTTGCAACCACTAGAATTAGATCTTTGGGGTCTCTATATTGGCAAATATAAACTTTAATACCAACTATTAGTCAACATACACCTCCAAAGTCTAGCATATTGAGTTCACAATTGCTAAGACTTTTCTGCCAGCGAAAGTGTAAAGACTTCTAATCCTCCAAAGGACCGAGCCTAACTTCAGTTACATTTTTTAGAAAATTATTGAAATTACTTTGAATTTCTAAATAAAAAGTGGAAAAATTCATATCAAATACTTTATACAACATATGCTCAAAAAATCTCAAAAACTTTTCTATAGGTTATATTATAGTATAGAACATCATGGTGCATTTTTTTTAATTGTCATTCTAAAATTAAAAAATCATAAATTTTTATGGATGCAAATTCACTTCTCTAAATTATTGGTCAATACTAAAAAATTAAAAAATTCTATATTTAAATGGAGTTATAAATGAATAGCCAAAGGATATCAATGAAAAACTAATTACCAATAAAAAATCAAATGCTTTGGGGGCTTCATGTGAAGACTAGGCCATGAAACCTTTAGTCAAGTATCATTGATTATGTGATTAGTGTTTGGATGTGTCAATGTAATTTTTATCACATTCCTTACAATGTACATTTTCTTGTCATTACAAAATTATAATGGTTACAAAATGGAAGAATATTCAAAGGGATGTATAGAGTGTGAACCTTGTAAAGATGGATGAAAAATATTATCACTCTTAAGAACCAAGAAGTTACTATTATCTAGGGTTCAAAACTAAAAAAGACTGAATTTGATCAATTGGAGAAATTTTGGAATACTTATAGTGCTCATATTGTAGAATTAATTGGAAAACTAGATTACTTGTAGTGCTCATATTGTAGAATTAGAATAATGAGTTCGTCAAAGACAAATCTTTTGGTTTGGATGTGGGAGTTGAAGAACTCCTTCAAAAGTTGAAATATACAACTTTCTCTAGGCCTTTGATATCAATTTCAGTGTTTTCATCGTGAAGGCCATTTGAAAGCATACTCAATGCTAATGGATTGAATCATATTGTATTGAGCCACAAGTAAGTTTTGGAGTAAGTGAAATTGGTTGAAGATTGATGGCCAACAATTTGTCTTTTATAAGGACAATGTTTTAGTGCTCTTTGTATGCATTCCTCAAAGAAAGTTAACAACTTATTACTACCAGGTCATTTGTTAAGTGTGTCATTGTTATGGTATTTATCTTGCATTGTACTCACCGTGGTTCTCCTATCTATTGGTGTGTAATATTTTGTATATATTCATATAGATCAACAATGATTATAGATTTCTATTGATAGAAGTTGCAAGAATTTTTGTATTCTTGTATTAAATAGACAATATTATACTTTGCATGTACAAGGACATTATAATAGAAAATCTACAATTAGAATCTAAACTTTGAACTCAAAGTTTAATTAGAGACAATCATTATCTGGCAAGAAATTACCACAAGTCCACAACATAAAAACATTTTCTATGTGATAGGTTGGATTTGTTTTAAACATTAGGTTAAATTTCTTTCATACCTGTATGAAATTAATTAGTAGAAATTGCAATTGAGCCCATTCTTCTATTTTTCATTTGTAATAAAAGAAAGAGCATAGATGAATGGCATATAATTATTATTAGAATTATTGGATTGTACTTCTTCCATATTAATTGTTGATCAAGAATGAAGTTGTTGGATTGTATTTCTTCCATTTTGTTGATTAGTAGTGAATTTTGAGATTAAAACTTCATCTTTAGTCTATTTTTATTGTATATTTTATTTAAAGAATTATATTGTAATACAATGTTCTATCAAACTTGATAAGAAATTTAATGGGTATCTAATGGTATTGGGGAGGTTATTTGGAGTTCACACTTCACAAGAAAAATTAAGAAATTGTTGTGACATTATACATCTACAAAAAATCATTTTAGATATTACACTATTGAATAGCAAAAGACCATGTATGCTTTTCATACCTGCATCTATATGGAACATACATTTTTTTTATTCAAATAGGGCATCAAACCTTTAGAAACTCCAAAATATTATTGCCTTTATTAAACTATTATACAAGTATCTTGTAGCAAAAGTTCACATAAACTCTTCAACAGAATGGCTGGTACAGGAATCTTTAAAGAAATCCTTGATGGAGACACTTACAAGTATTATGCTGATGGCGAGTGGAAAGTTTCTTCCTCTGCAAAATCCGTTGGGGTTGTCAATCCTACTACTTTGAAGCCTCAATTCAAAGTGCAAGCTTGTACACAAGAAGAAGTTAATAAATGTGTAGATAGTGCTAAAGCTGCGCAAAAGGGATGGGCCAAGACCCCTTTGTGGAAAAGAGCTGAAGCATTACATCGCTTTGCAGCTATTTTAAAGGATCAAAAAGGACCCATTGCAGAGTGTCTTGTTGCAGAGGTGGCCAAATGTTTGAAAGATGCCATCGCGGAGGTAGTTCGTTCTGGAGACTTGATATCATATGCAGCTGAAGAAGGCATAAGAATTCTTGCGGAAGGGAAGTTTCTAGTCTCCGATTGTTTTCCTGGGAATGGCCGAAATAAATATTGTTTGGCATCCAAGATTCCATTGGGTGTTGTTCTAGCAATTCCACCTTTCAATTATCCTGTAAATTTAGCGGTTTCAAAATTAGGGCCCGCACTAGTGGCAGGAAATGCTGTTGTATTGAAGCCTCCAACTCAAGGTGGGGTATCCTGTTTACATATGATGCATTGCTTGCACATGGCAGGGTTTCCCAAAGGATTGATTTCCGCTGTTACTGGAAAAGGTTCTGAGATTGGAGATCTACTCACCACGCACCCTGGAATTAATTGTATTAGTTTCACAGGGGGAGATACAGGCATTTCCATCTCCAAAAAAGCAGGCATGATCCCCCTCCAGATGGAATTGGGAGGAAAAGATACATGCTTGGTTTTAGAGGATGCAGATTTGGAATTAGCTGCAACTAACATCATCAAAGGAGGATACTCCTATAGTGGCCAAAGATGTACTGCCGTGAAAGTGATTTGCGTGATGGAATCAGTTGCTGATGAATTGGTGAAAAAAATCAATGAAAAAATTAAAAAACTGACAGTGGGCATGCCTGACAAAGATTGTGATATCACGCCAGTCATCAGCGAGTCATCCGCCAGTTTCATCCAAGGCTTAGTGGAAGATGCAAAGCAAAAGGGAGCAAAGTTTCATCAAGAATGGAAACGAGAAGGAAATTTAATTTGGCCCCTTTTGATTGACAATGTTAAACCAGATATGCGAATTGCTTGGGAAGAGCCCTTCGGGCCGGTGATTCCCGTATTGCGAATTAAAACGCCGGAAGAAGGAATCCACCATTGCAATGCCAGTAATTTTGCATTGCAAGGATGCGTGTTTACCAAAAATATTGACAAGGCAATAATGATAAGTGATGCTATGGAATCAGGAACCATTCAAATTAATGCAGCACCAGCACGGGGGCCGGACCACTTTCCTTTCCAAGGCTTGCGAGATAGTGGTATTGGATCTCAAGGCATTACGAATAGCATCCTTATGATGACCAAGACTAAAAGCACTGTTATCAATTTGCCCAAGGAATCTTATACTATGGGTTAAATATGTTAGCCATTTGTGTGAAGGAACCATGCAAAAGAGGTTATTGCTAAGATAGAAAGCATTAAACAAAGTCTTTAAATTAGAGGGACCCATAACATCACTATGTATATGACCACCAAAATTAACTATTAAATACAAGAATATGGTTCATATATATCTAACTAGGCAATTTGACTTCAATGGCTATGAATCTTATTGCGTTATTTATATATATGAGAAATATAAAAAACTATTCTTTGTGTTCATAGAAGTCAATATTTTTAGGAGATTTTGATTAGTAGAGTGATAGAGAGATTAAGTTTCAATACATAAAGAATTCAAAGGTAGAAATAGATAATAGAAATATTTAATATTTGTCAAACAACTCAATAATTTGAGTTTATTTAAAATATTCATAGAATATATTCAAAGTATTTTTGTAA
This sequence comes from Neckera pumila, assembly GCA_963969595.1. Taxonomy (NCBI): domain Eukaryota; kingdom Viridiplantae; phylum Streptophyta; class Bryopsida; order Hypnales; family Neckeraceae; genus Neckera; species Neckera pumila. The sequence goes on from OZ018414.1 coordinate 1,355,724, forward strand.
TACATTTTAAAATGTATTTAGAGTATGATGTGAGTCAATGTGATGTCTTCAAAGTTAGTAAGCAAGGTGTCAATTTTGAGGTTATGAAATCAAAGCATATATTGATCCTAAACCTTAAAATCAACTATCTAAAAAGAGTCATAGATTACTAAATTAGACTAGTATCACATAATTTATTAACTCCTAAAGGCCTAAGGCTTTTTTTGGTTCAGAAACATCATTGCTTTTGAAGTGTTATATATCCATATGTCACTAAGTTATAGAGCTTTCAACCATACAATCTTAAAGTGTACATGTTTTAGATAACCTGAATCAAATTTGGAGTCATTTGGCCACATAGATTGCAAGATTATAATATTTTAGTGTTGAAATAGGGTTTTGAAATTTTCCTAGCAACATATTTGGTGGAGAAATTTTATTTCTAAATCTACTCAAATGAAAATACTTTAAACTATTAAAGTGATTGAAAACCAATATACAAACACATTTGTAAAAAAAAGATCATTCAATTGACTCATTGTGTCTTCAAAATGAATTTGAAATGTCAAGAAATAGCAAGAAGATTAAGTTACAAGAAGCTCATCTAAGGTTGAACTTCCTTCTACTTAACTGCTTCTCAATCACTCATAACTTTTTGGATTGATATAAAATTTTAGCCATGCAAACTAGACTAATATGTACAACTTTTAAGAAAAAAATATTACAAACAAACATTGAAATGTTTCTTGAAGAAACAAGCCACCAAAGTTCATTGTAATCCAAAAATGTCGGGATTTTGAACTTTGAATTGCTTCCACACATTCAAAACAACTTGGATTGACAAGAAAATTTTACCACAATAACTAGACTTCAAGGGGAACATAATTCAACAAATTTTATTGAAATTAAACATTGGATGAAGGAGATACAAGCGCCCAAAGTTGTAGCCATTGTATGCAGTTTGATGAACTCGAACTGAGCTTGTGAACTTTGATTGGCTTCCACAAAATCAATACATCTTGGGTTGATCTGAAAGTTTTACCACACAAACTAGAAGAAAGAGTGCAAATTTCCCAACAAATTTTATTGAATTTAGACATTGAATGCGAAAGTTACAATACTTTAAATTGGACTTGAAACTATGTGAGGACACTTTTGGGCTCCTGAATGGTTTAGAGGTTACTGCCATGAGTTTAAATATATATGCTTGAAGGATAACTAATAAATTCTCATATTTTGTGAAGCTTAAAAGACTTAATCTTAATATCCTCTAATAAAAATCAGTTTCATAAATAAGTAGGATTCAATATTACTTTATACATGTATTTATTATCAAAGTCCCTACTCTACATCTAGATGACAAAGACAAATTGTTTTATCTCTAAGCTGTGACATTGAAACTATTATAATAAATTATAAAGTCATGTTTAAATCCAATTTAACTATTTATTCTAAAAAGCAAGGTGGAATCTCTTTCAATTTTTATTCTAAAAAACATTTGAATTCTACTCCAATTTGAATTTGATTGGAATGACAAAAAGTTTAGCTTGCAGTTGGAATAGGCTTTTGTGCTTCATGGCACAGTCCGCGTAGTTCTGTACAAAAAACGGACAATTTCCTAGCTTCTAGGAGGTGGCTCAGTTTTTTTATTTTTTACCCGGAAGTGGGCCTAAAGAGTGCAAATTTATCAGTTCATATCCCCCATTTCTTAATGTACTTAGACAATTAGCCCCCATTTTTTATTTCAATTATCTACTTTCCTAAATGTCTAAAATGGGTCCATTTTTTTGTTTTGGTGGGGGATTTTTATTCCCTCCCCATTTTTTTTTGCTTTAGTTTCATTGTCATTCATTCCCCATTTTTTTTGGCTTTAAGTTTCCTTATCATTCATTCCCCATTTTTTTTCACTATCTATTTTTTTGTCTAAAAAGTATCCTTGGCAGGAGTTGAACCTGGCAAAGCCCCTACCACTTTAGGGCCAAGGATGTAGCCTTCAGAAAATACAAGGATCCATAAAGGGTCCAAGTATTTTTTGGAGGCTGGTTAGTATGTTAGTATTAGAAGTCAAGAAATTTGCGTACCATTGCTGTTAGTATCAGCTGCCCCAAACAATCAAGATGGATCACTCGCACTCGGTTGATTAGGAGAATTCAAGTAAGAAGACGGGTTAGCATACAAAAAATGGTAGTTACTATCAACGAACAACGACGGAACGGCCAAATCTCAGCTATTGGTTCATGTTCGGATTGGACGGCCTGATTGGACTAGGGTTTTTTTTTTTTTTGTGCGTCTAAGCGAGTCTGAGACTCTATCTGATTCGAGCCAGGAGGGCAAGGTTAATGGAACTAGGCCATAGGGCGTCTTTGCCACTTGTATTTAAGATTTTGAGTAAGTGGGCAGGGCAACGGTAAGTCTACAGACTTTCAATAATTCATTTTTCCAGAATCCAGCGTCCAGACTTCCAAAGTTCCCAAACCCAGGCTGTTCCAATTTCCACGAATCCAAGGCATATAGTAATTGTGAGAAACTAAGAATTGACTCAACTGAGAACTTCCATAGTTCCATATCCCCGCCGGATTCTACTATACATACTACATAGTATTAAAAAAAATTCCTAAAAAGTATATGCCTGGTCGGCTACCCGCCGTGAAAAATGCCTTTCAATCGGTAATTTGCCATGGGTACTCCGAGGGCAGCTTGCCAAAATGCCAACATTTTTTTTTCTAGTCGGCTCATTTCCAAAAACCTTCATTTCTCTTCCGGATCCCCTTCCTAAACATTTCTATTTCATTCGGAAATTCTCAATATCAACCGGCTAACTTGTAACTAATTGCCGGCACTCCGTGTTCATTGCTTCATGGATGTGCTTTGGGGATGTTAGAACTATCAAATGCTAGTTTTAAAGAGAGCAAGTTTGATGTTTTTTACTTCTTTAAAACTTGACAAGTGGAAAATGAAGTAATCCACTAAAATACCAAAACGAAAATCAAGAAGTTGAAGTTACTATTGAATCTACCCAAAATTACCAGTGCCCTATTTCTTCAGCAAAAGGTTTACTAGGGGTTAAGATTCTAATAATATATACATTTTGTTTCTGTTTTACACAATCTTTGGTCACATTGGTAGCATGGTTTATTTATTTTTCTTTCTTAAAGTAAGGCTATGGAATGACCTGTATATACTATTGTTTCTTTGGTCACTGCACAAATTTAGGTTGATCAGATTTACCATTTTTTTTTAAAACAAAAATGAAAATTAGAGAATTTTTCACATGCACTTTGGTCAGCTCATTTTTTTAAAAATATACCCATTATAGAAAATATATAACAAGGCAAAAATATATAACAAGGCAAAAATATATAACTTTCTATTATAGATCCCAGAGGACTATATACTCTTTAGTGGTCCTTTTGGATGCTACTGCAATTGTTTTAACTTGCTACACAATTCTTGTGACAATCTAAAGTGTTGTGGATTCTCATGACAATCCAAAGTATTCATTGTGGAATAATAAATGAAACTTTTGCCTAATGTAAAAGCAATATGTAATGGTCATTGAAGCCAATTCTCTTGCAATTTTCTCTACATTCGGATGCTACAAATGCAATTGAGTTAAAACGTAAGGGGTACAATTGGATTAACCCCTAAATCCCCAAAGTCCCCTTGAGGAACACTTGGGATTTCAGGCAGGCTCGTGTGACCTGAAATTTTGACCTGATTTTTTGTATTCTTTTTTGAAGACAGGAAATCACATAAGCTTTCTAAAAATATAATTTTTTTTTCAATCAGTGCTCGGGAGCAAAAGTTATGCCATCCAAAGTCAGAAAAGCAATTCACCAGGCAGAAAAAAAAACTTTAAAAAATTGAATTAAATTTTTTTTTCTCAAAGACCATGTTTTTTTCTACATTTGAAGCTTTGATTCATTCTATTTGGACTTAGAACAAGAAAGTTATAGACAATCTTGTTTTTTGGGCAATCTAAGCATCTTAAAAAAAAATGCTTATAGAATTCATTTTTGAATGCAATTTTCAATTTTTTTCAATTTTTTTTTGACAAAGTTAAGTTTGTTTGCAAGAACAATACCACCATTGGAATGATGGTGTTTTAATTCCACCTAAGAGCTATTATCAATTTAGTGTTTTATTCAATTGTAGACCTACTTCTACTTAACAATTTTTTTATATGTGAAAATCAAGTTTTGACATTCTAAAATTTTTTTCTATGACTTCCAACTCAAATTTTCACATAAATTTCTTTAACTTTATGGTGTGTAGTGCAAAAAAAATTGGTTGTCAAATGGCAAATGGCTGTCAAAGTCATCTAAAATTGCAAGCCACAGTTCAAAAAAACTTCTTTTTTAACTTCAAATGATAATATCTTCCAATCTATACGATCAAACTTCATGAAATTTTTACCACATGATCTAAAACAAGTGAATTATAAGACCCTATGGTTAGATTTTTTTTTAAAGTTTCTTTTGGTTTAGCAAGTGATTGCAGTAGAAATGACAATTTTCTGTGGTTTTGGAGCCAGAAAATGCCTTGGGGATTTAGGGGTTAAGGACCATTTTAGATCTCCACATTGAATTTATACCTTAGATCCTAATTTTTTGGAAAATATAGGTGTCAATACCTACTTACAAAACATTGTTCTTTTGGACAAATGGAAGTATTTACATGGAACACAACCACAAGAAGCTAGATAGAAGTGCGTATGGTAGTGTCATTGTATATTAAATTTGGTGCGCATCTAACATTGAATTTTGCAACAAATTTTGTGTCTTGTAAGGTATATAATTGGATAATATGGGCATTAGTTTGTGAACATTTCAGGTTCAGATTCATATAGAGATCATACCAATTTTGTTTCTAGTGATGCAAATGTGGATGTGAAATTAGGCAATTTAACCTTTTCAACGACAAATTACAAACAAACACACATTTCTTTTTTAAATTCTTAGTGAATTTTAAAGTAGAAAATGCAATTCATACACAATTTAAGTATAAGCTTATACTCGCCTCTAGAACTAAATAATTCATCACAAGATCAAAAGGTCAATTGTAATAGTAAAGCAACAACTCTATGATCTTCAAAAAACAAAAGATGAAAATTGAATTTGCATACGTCATTGATATGCAAGAGTATGTTATTATATATTAATATACATTGTGGCATATTGGTACACTTTTGGCATATTGCTAGTGTATTTGTGGTGTTTGAAGATCGTCTACAACTTGGAATGCAACAATTCTTGTACCATTTGATGCAATGCAAGATTTCTAACATTTGTCCAATTTGAGATTTTAAACAAAAAGATTTGGGATTCATGTGAGTTTGTACAAGTGAGGGAATATGTCTTTTAAATTTATCAATATTTTAGTGAGGTAGGATTATATTAGTTGGTAGTGGTTGGTTATTTTCTAGTCTAAGTGCGAGTAGATAATCACATGTTTCTACAAGTCATAAAAATTTCAGTTTTTGTAGAATTTGAAATTACTGAGAAACTTTTACAAATGAAAAGTGAAAAATTCATAAAAATTCAAATGCATAAGTTCAATAATAAAAATCCATAATATAAAATTCACCAAATATAAAACATGTTTAAAAATTCCGAAAGTTTCTCCATTAGTATACATTGTACTCTAGAACGTTGCGGTGCAAATTAATTTATTATATCACTCTAAAACTAGAAAACAAGCGCCCCGTGGTTATAAGCCCAAAATTGTAGTTGCAATGAAACATTCAAAATTTCAATTGGAATAAAAACTAGACTTGATAAGCTTCATTTTATTTGTTGATTTCAAATTCAAAAAGGACCATTTTTATAATTTAAATTTAGATAAAGAGAAAGGAATTAAACTTGCCAAAACACTATTAATATAGTGAATCATTTTTTTATTTCAAAAAGTCAAAAAAATCACAAGGAGGAAGTACCCATCACCTTTCATTGAAATTGTATTTAAGCAACTCCCCTAATCTTTTGGATGAAAAATTATTTTTTTCCATCTTTGAGACTTTACAAAAAATCATTCAAAGGACACAAATCTTCTTCTCAATTTTTCTAAGGTTAACCCCTAAAGGTTCTGAGTCCTTGAGTCCTTGAATGTAATCTTTTAAATTTTTTTTTGAAAATAAGGGAATGCATTAGCTTTGTGGGAATATAATTCTTATTTCATTTGGTACCTAGGAAAAAAAATTATGCCCTTCTAAGCTCAAAATGTTCAACTCCGGGCACCAAAACCCCCCTTGAAATTAATTTCTAATTTTTCCATATATAGAAAACTTTTATTCATGACATTTGGATTAGTGGTCTGAAACTTATAAAGAGTCTTGTTTTTCAAGTAATCAAGGCAAACTCTTGAAAAGACAATATATAATTTTCCTTTCTGAAATCAATGTAATTTTCACATTTTCTAAAATAAAAACATTCATTGGGTACAAATTACTTGCTACAATACTATATCACCATTAGGATTGACATGTTTCAATTCTACTTTAAAACTATCAAAGATTTAATTTTCCCTTCTATCACGTATCTACTTCTATTTAACAATTTTCTTAAGAATGAAAATGATTATTTTTTCTATTGAATTTCTTTGATGGATTCCCAAATTAATTCCCCACCAAGAAGGTTTAAACCTCCTAAATTTGTAATGCAAAAAAATTTAAGTGAACGGAATTCAAAGTCTATCTTTTTAAGAATGAAAATGATTGTTTTTTCTATTTAATTTTTTCTTAATAGATTCCCAACTTGATTTTCACCAAGAAGATTTAAACCTCTAAAATCTGTAGTGCAAATTTTTTTAGTTAATGGGATCCAAAGTCTAGAAACCTAGTAATGAAGGTGGAAAAAAAAAAACTTTTCTTCTTTACTTTGAACACTGATATCTTACAATCTATATGGAAAAATTGTCTACAATTTTTCTCCCACATTCTCATACAAGTCTAATGCAAGATCCTATGGTTGATTATACCAAAAACTAGTTTTTATTCATGGTAACTCTTTGCACTAAGATTGACACTTTGGGAGCGTTTTTTGAAGAAAAGTAGCCACAAGCATAACATTGTATAACGAGGCAGTGGTCCTCCTCATGTTGGGAAGGATTATGCCTCCCTACATGCCTCGGAGAGCCTTTCAGCATAATTCAAGGATTAGGGTTGGCTGAGGAGCCATGTAAGACAATTTTGTGCACTTTCGAGGTCCCCTGTTCAAGAATGCAACTGTCTCATTGGTAAGCATTGTTATGATGAACCTCTAGGGGTTACCCAATCGCCTGAGCACCTGTCCACTTAGGTGTGCTTTTCACACTTGAAGAGTATTTGTGCTGACAAGTGTGAAAACGAAGTTGAAAAACGTGCGTTCTTGTCTGTAGGTGAACCTGGCCCAACAGTTTGGTTCTTGGTGAAAGAGAGAACAGTCTGTAGCTCTGGCTGATATGGGCAGGGTTTGAGAAGGAAGGACCACAAGCGCCGGCGCCCGGGGGGTGCAGTCGTGTCCCAAAGTTCTAACTTACATGAGCCCCGCAGTTGGTCAGGCTAACTTATGTGGGGACATTCAAACCAAAAATCTGCCCTTACCGCTTTAGCAACATGGTCTACTCATGGGTAGCACAATAGGACCAGGACAAAAAGCTGGTGGTATCTGAGCACGGAGTTATTAACACGGGGAAGCGGAAGCTTAAGCTTAATTATCTAAGTTATCTTGGAGTCCTGGAGGTGGACGGAGAGAGCAACCATACCGCGTCATCCATTTAGAGCGTTAAGTTCGTCAGGGAGTGAGGAGTGGAGCAGACGACAAGCAAGGGAATAAGTTCAGTTATCGAAGAGCAGCCTCACCAGTTTCTATTTTGCTGGAACAGAACAGAAACACTAGTCAGAAAAACTTTGATGTTTTCGGCACTTTATATCGACACTCTTTTGACACGAACTGAAGGTGAACGAACAAGCCTACTACCACTTTCATCTCAATTCCGCCTTGGTGTATCCAAAGAGTACACTTCAGGAGAAAAATGTGCATCACAAGAACACGGGGGTGAATGGGAATTTTAGTGGTAAAAAAAGGGGGGTGGGTTCCCCTGAACGGCTCTTTTCTCACTGTCACTGTTGGTGGTAGGTCTGTTTAGTTCAGCTAAGGTAAATGACCCCATTGCGGTCAAATGACCCATGATGGACAACTAATGACCCCATTGTGGTTTTTTAGACCACAATCAATGCCTTACATGGTAGTTATGGAGTAATTAGTGACCTCAATAGGTACTTCCAACTTTTCAGTGTAAAATTCTTTGTAAAAACTGACTTTTTAGGTCTTCCATGCTTAAAAATGTTGTGACTACATTGGGTAAGAAGATGACCATATTGGATTCAGATTTTGTTGGTCATGAAGTAGCCTACAGACTCCTATGGGCTGATCACTTCAAAAATTTAGAACTAATTCATACTTAGTCCAAAGAATATAATTTCAAATGCCCTCACTGTCTCTCACACTTATCTTTGTGTGGGAAAAAATTTGAAAAATTTCAGCAATGGGATGTAGGCACACTCCTAATTCTGACCGCAATGGGGTCTTTTACCTTATATGTTTGAAGTTGACAATTCTTTTGCAACTGATACAAAATGAGGTGTCTGTATAGCATTTCTTCACCTCTGATTTTTATTTAAGAAAATTTTTATTTTTAAATTTTAAATTTTATAGGTGTAGGAACCTTCAAGGCACTTGTTCGTAAATTTTCCTGAAATGCAAGAGGCAACCAAATCCAATCCAAATTGTTATGTATTTTTAAATCTAAGTGGAATTAAATACGGATTTCTAAAGTGAAGGACATGTTTTCTGACAAATTCTTTAACAACATTTCGATGCTACTTTTCATGCTTTAAAAAAAAAAATTCTATTTGAGAATTTCTTTGATATAAATTGGAACCACCATTTTCTTTGACATTTTTTTTCAGTAATGCAATGTAAAAAAGTTGTATATTTCATGGCATTTCACTGTCTTAACACTTCAGATCAATAACGGTGTCAAAAGGAGGAAAAACACTGTCCACCACTCTTTCTGGGTTGGGTAGTGTAAGCCCTCCCATTGTCATCATACCATTGGGGAATATTACGAGCACGCAGTCTGCCGTAGTAGGCAGCATGTGACGGAATTGGAGAATTTTCACTGGAAAGCAAACTTGTTGATTCTATCCGGCATTTGTTCCTGACCTGCCTGCATTTCAGGAAGCAATTCATACTTTGTACTCCGTATAATTTAATCGTTGCCTGCCACCACTGATGACAATGGACGTCATCAGAATTGTAGTATCTTCAGTCAGTCAGACTAGCACTGTTTGTAAGTTACTCCGCAATAAAGCGGGCACTGCCGCACAAAGCTGCCTGCAATCGCTCTCCACCCTGCACACTGCGCACAGTGTGAGACTGCGAGCCCATTCTCGGATTGCACAGTGTCCGATTTGCACTCGCCATCAGGACGTCCGTCGTAGAAATGGGGAAACGTGGCACTGACAAGCACCGCGGGGCCGGGGCCGAGGGACGACCGCGCAACGTCCGAGCACGTTCCACGACGTTGGGAACACGACACATTAGAACTTCGGAAGCCAAAAAATCTGTAACGTAAAGTTAGTCCTGAACTGAGTGAACTGAGGAAGCCGTGAGCAGTGGGGCCGAGGCGAGGTGGGGGGAGTGGGGGCCTGGGCCACTGGGGGGCGAGAGCTGGGGGGCGTGGGCCGTGGGGGCGAGAGAACAGCCAGGAAATGGGGAATCCGGACGACTGTCAGACAGTCGGGAAGACAGGACAAGCCACGGGGAACACGCGCACGCGTTTCAGGCCTGCCTGCGCGTCAGGACGTTGAACGGAGAAGAGAACAGCCCGCGAGACGGGGAAGTATTAATTCAATCAAACACAGGTACAACTTCAAAACTTGGTAGTTAATTAAATGACTGAGCAGACCTCGACAGGACTGCAAGTTTGCAAACTCTTAATCTCTGTGAATCCCACGTTGCATTTGAGATAAAAATAAAAAAGCAATGAGTGTGAAACATAGAACTTGAAGAATCGATCAATTTGCTCAATGAGTTTGATCACACAAATCTTTAGTCATGAGAGCCTGAAACTCTCGGAAATCCACCATGTGATCCCCATCCTCATCCACGCACTCGATCATACCTCGACACTCCTCCACAGAAATTTCCTCATCCCCCAATTAATCCCACCAACACACGATGAAGCTCTATCGCAGACATGAATCAATTGCAGTCGACATCAAATTAACACATGAAATTAAAGTAGACAACCAATCGTCGGAAGCACTAGAAAATTGCAAACATTCAAGCCTGCATTTGAGTTGTATTGCTCTTGTGTTCAACTGAGTGAACTCGTGAAAGTCCAAGCACCCGTCGCCATTCACGTCCACGTCGTGCATTAGAGTATCCTGGTCGGCATCAGTTACGGGAGTCTTTCCGAGAGAACACAACACAGCGCCGAGCTCGGCTTTGCAGATTTGGTCGTCGCCGGTGCTGTTGACAAAAGTGAAGGAGTGTGGGAGCTCTTAAAACTGTTCCTCTATCGAGTCAAATGCCTCCAGTCCACTGCATCAGCAACCTCTATGACCACAGAACCAAGGAATTTCTCGGCACTTGAAAAACAGTTAAGAATGCTACAACCCGCTCCTCAACCCTCCATGACTCCAGAAAATGGGAAAGACCAAGCATACAAAAAGCACACAATCGATTCTTCGAAGTGAAGACGCAGAGTGCCGCGGCGGCAAACTCAAACGGATCATTCAGATGAAAAATCGATGAGAAATGAATGGATGACAAATCGGAGTGGGCACTCACAGTGCAGTTGGAAATTAAGAAAAATAAATTGCTGCACCTTGGACCATACCCTGCGTCCGGGGCTCCACTCCTGCGGTGCTCAAGGCCAGGTCAGGGAGGACATCCGGCGGGATGAGTGGCCTAGGGTGCAGTGCCCGCCAGAGGAGTGAGAGGACCCGCCTCATCTTGTCATTGAAGTACTTACCTTGGATTTTGTCTGGCGTGGACTGTCGGTATGGCGATGAAGCTGCACAGCGCCCGCGATGGGAGTCAACACGCGTCAACCGTGATCGTGTTGACTGTGCTCAGGGGGATCAACTGAGCTCAGCCATCGCTAAGTTTAACCAGCGTGAACGGAGGTGATGAAGGAGGCCCCAGATCGACTGGACCCATAGGCCATCTGCCACAGAATGAAGACTTGAATTGGTATTCCGTTTCACTTGTGTAAAAAAATACTAAACTTGAATTGATTAACTTGAATCGAATTTAGTGCAGTCCCTCGTCAGCCCTCCACCCTCTCGATACTGGAGGCGACCGCAGTGTCATCGCCAACTCACTCAGATTTCCCCTTTCAGATCCTATAATTCGTAACTGCCTGCCTTTTGGGCCCCAACGCAGCCAAATATCGTTGCCACCCCCGAGTTCATCCGTGCTCTTTCTCCGCCCTTTCGGTCTCTCCGCGGTCACTCTGGATCGCACGTAACTTACTTGGCCCCCATCATGCCCTGCTCTTTAATACTACACTTGCCTCCGTCGCCTCGCTCATGCTCTCATGCGACTTCCACGGAATTGTTCCTCCTTCCCGACTCGATCGATACCCAGTGTTCCTCTCTACTGAAGTCTGTGCTTCACCTATCTGTAACATTCATATGTTTGGAAGTCGATCGAATTGATCTAAATTGCAGTCGCCCGTGGTGACCCCGATTCAGCGATTTCTGCGGTCAGAGCTGTGAGGTCACCGAGTTCGTGAACGAGAACTGGCTGGGCGTAGGGAGCCAACTGGCTCTCGAAGTTTGGGATTTCGAGATCGAGTTTGGGATTGCGGGATTTTGGGTCGATCTGGCGATCTTGAGTGTGGCGCTTCACTAGTAGGGGGTTCTGGACTGCATATTTTGCTGGGCACTGCACTTTGTGGCTTGGCGATGAATTGAAGGTGAATGCGAAGTTCTCTTGCCAGATTCTAGTGCGCGGGGGAAATTTCGCCCGTAGCAGAGGTAGTTCGGGTGCTCGCATCAAGTACAACGTCAAGATCGTGAGAATTAAATTGGGCTTACAAAGAGAAAGTTAGTCTACTCTGAGGGCAGGTAGTAAAGATTCTTCTACTCCAAAATACCTCTACTATTGGTTTCGATTTCGTAGTCGGAATTCTGTAGCTTCATTGGTATGAGTGTTGACCACCTTAACACGGTCCTAGTACTGCTTGAACAGATAGATTCTATTCACGAGTCGATCGTTTCAGTAACTGAAATATTGTCTTGACTTCCTTGTCTGTAGGGAACACAGCTCAGAAGGTAGAATGCAAGTCCGTAGGAATGTTCAAAAATGTGATTTCAGTGAGAAGTTGTCGGCTTAGGAGTTGGATTCTGAATTTCTTAAGTAGTATTAATCTGCGCCACCAATTGTACTCTCATTTCTATTCCACTCGCGCAGATTGAGAAGAAGGGAGAGAGGGATTACCACGGAAAGCAATATGCAACAAGTGGAGACCGTGTACAGCGTGGGCAAAGTAGGCGCCTGGCCAGCGGCGTCCCCCACCAGCGTGCTGGAGGAAGACCCCAGCGACTTCATGGCCGATTGTTCATGGGAGGCGTCGACCCCTCCCTCCATCAGCCAACCAAGCACCTCCTCATCCATTCGCGGCTCTCCTCTCAGCCGCTCCCCACTACAAGGCTCTCCAGTACGCTCCTCCAGCAGCAGCGACGCTGTAATGCAACAGCAGCAGGATTCTCGGCCAACAAGCATGGAGGGGCACAAGACCTCTCGATCTCTCGTTCAGACGCTACAGGACTGTCTCACGTCGCTGCCGCAATCCACCACCTCGGTAGACAACACTGGGCGCTCGTTGAGCGATTCAACAGGAGCCACGACGTCGTCATCGCTGCCATCCTCATCGCGCTCCGCGAGTAAACGGCGCCCCCGCGCATCTCGACGCACACCGACGACGATTTTGGAGACCGATCCCAGCGACTTTCGCGACATGGTGCAGAAGCTCACGGGCATCCCTAGCGCCATCCCAACGCCGGGTGCCGTGCCTGTGCGCCCTCGCCCGCAGCGCGCCAACTCTAACGGCAATTTCATCCGGCCCGAAACCCTGCGCTCCATCCGCCGCCTGCCGGCCATGGCCCCCACGCCGCCCTTGCCCACGCCGCTCCCGCCCTTCCTCCAACATTTGCAGCGCAGGCGCACATCCGAGATGATCCATCCCACCACCGTGAAGCCGGCCCAATCCTGCCCCTTACCCTTCGCCCGCTCATGCAAGCGGGAATTCGACCAAACAGAAGATCACATGACGTCGGACAGTCCATCATCGGCATTGGGGTCTCCGGAGAGCTTGATGAAGCGGGCTATGTCGGCGCCCACGACCTCAATGCCGTCGTCTTGGTGGGAACAGGAATTGGAGACTCGCAATATCGACATGACCGCCGATGCCAACCCTCCCTTTGCCATGTCCAGTTCTTCCGAATCGCCTTCTGCTTACAATATGGGCAGTTTGGGAATGGAAAATCTGCTTCCAGTAAGCGAGGCACCATTGGAATACGTCCGCATGGATTCTGCGGGTGGGCAATGGGTGCAAGAGGAGCAAGAGTTTACCTTCAACCAGATTGAGTCGTGGTTGGCGGCAGAGTCCATGCGCGGCTAGCCGTTATATATATGCTTCTTCATTCCATTAAATTGCATTCGTTTCTTCAGTTCGAATTCTTTGGTGGACTTTGCTTTGGAGGAATTTCTTCTTTGGCCTTAGCAAACAGACAGACTTGAGCGAGAGGTACTTAGTTGAAATCCAAGGATCCCTGGTGTGGACGATTGAGTAGCTGGGTTCTAACGTTCTGTTAATTGCGTTGTGAGACCTGTGTAGGTAGGGTTTGATTTTTTCCTAGCTAGATTGATTCCATGTTGGAGACTCTGATAGAAAGTGCAGGCAGCTTTCTAAATTATTCGATTCATCTCTGTTGAAGCTCATTGCTCCGCGATCGATCGAGTAGCTAGGTACTGTCGCTGCATGTAGGCAATAGGCGATGGTGAATAGGTGAGTGGATTAGCTGATTTTGGCAGGCGCATGAGGCAAGCATTGAGCTCGAATCCCCGCCGCTTCGTGTTCTGTACAGACTATTCACGAATGACAAGAGTCCTGAACTCGATCGGCCTTGTGCATGCATGGACTACTACTGCCACTACTATTAGTCAATGGTGCTTTAGATTGTTTGATGTCGTAAGTTCGTTAGTTTGATTGCTGCTATTTAATTAATTCACAAGATGAAACACCTTGCTTGCATCGCTTAGCTTCTCTACACTTGCTTTAATCTTGTGTACGTGCGGACCTTAATTGTATGGATATGGACTAATCAAGTGGGTCGCGTCGATTGGGCTGTCTCCACGCCACTTGATCTCCAGGAAATTTCCACTGATCCAGGCAATGTCATAACTTGTACGGAGTAACATATCTATATTGCAATATGTCATGCAAATTTTACAAAGCTTAATTAGTTTGTGAACTTGTCCCCCAATTATGCCACTACTAGAAATTAATTATGTCATGAAGTGCGATCGACTTAGGTGTTTGGTCGAGCTTAAAGTAGCAGTCGACACAGGATTAGGCAGCTGCAGGTTACGAAGGAATCAGCATCGACACGGCACAGGTATGTTTCAGATTTAATAAGACATACAGAAACCTTGTGTGAGTTGTAGCTTCACTTTTCGCGCCTACCAAATGCTCCCACTAGCTCTACATGTCGTCCAGGATTTGAGGTCAAATAGAAATTCTTGACATTCTTAGACTTATTAGTCACGGAGTTGTTCTTCTTCTCATACTGTTTTCAACCATATCTGATAAAAGGCAAAAGCAATCCCAGAAGTCTGTCCGCCCCTGGCTCCACCTCTGGTGCTTGCATTGTATATTAATTTCTTGCCTTTTGGGATAAAACTCCAAATGTTGCTGGCCAAAAGTAAACAAGAACAACAGAAAAATAATTTTAAAATACCCCAAAAGAGTTTTAGCACCTGCAAATCCAATGGGATTCCCAATTCTTTGGAGAAATTCAGAGTGGCTTGTATTTTTACTGACCAGATAGTAATCTGTCTCCTCCAAATTATACAACAATAAAAGTGAATTATACCCTCATTTTGGCATAAATAAAGAATCATTTTAGTGATAAGAATATTATTATTGTTCAGACATAAACCTGCCTCGCTGGAGCCCAAAAGCTTGGACCATTCAAAGCTAGGTAAGTCTGGCCAGTTCAGTCAAACCATCATTGTAAACAGGCTTTGGATGTGAAATTACCTCAAAATTGAAGTCTTCCAAAAATTCTTAGACTCAAGAAGCCAAAAGGAGTTAAAGTGAGTTAAGTGGACCATTGAAGTTGAAGCGTGACCAACAAAATATTACATTTTGGTCATCCCTTTAAGTACTGACCTTAAATCGCACAATTAAGCAATTCAGCATGATTTAGCATGCTTTTCACTATTATATTGAAAAAAAATTGCGGGGTCCCATTGATAGTCAAAAGGGGATTCTAGATTCTCTTAGAATGCATTTTTTGGACTATGTGAATAAACTACGAATTTCCAAAGTGCTGAGAATAGGTGTAACCAAAAGCAATCATAGAGTCAGATGAATAGTGGGAGTACATTTTAGGTAAGAATATCCACTATGCGATTTTAAGAAGCGTGAGATTTTAGGTGTAGTTACCTTACAAGGTGTTGAGAAAGAGACCTGCATCCAGACTCCAGAGTTGTTGAACCTTGTGTTCCAAATTTCATGGCTCCAGTACTGTAGTGCAGCGCCGTACGGTACAACTCATATTGTCTGTAAAAATTCAACCATCTAGAGGCTGGGAGGATGGTCAAAGCAGCTCTCCTTTCCAAGTTGGAGGATGTCGTGCTGGACTGTCAAACTTCTTCTCAGATCTGAAGTTAGGCTATCTTGTAAATGGGTCTCCTTTGAAAATCGCCTAATTATATTCCAGACTAGACTTTGGGGGCCTCCTCTTGAGCATCTCGTGAATGTTGTACAGTACAACACGACCTTGTACGTTTGCGGCTCTGTTTCAGTCAACAATCCAATTATAATCAGTTTCTCCACAGTTGAAGTAATCAAGATCACAATCAATCCATGAGTGCATGCAATCCTACTTGTTCAATGATAATAATTCTGAGTATGTGTACAATGGGGGGACAAAAGTATTGTCGCCCCTCTTTGTTCCCACACACACATCCATTTTCAAACATTGTTTTTTACAATTTTTATGTAATTTGTAGATCATTACATTCCCACTTAGTCCCAATCATGCATACCAAATTTCAACTTCAAAAAGGTAAAACTCCATTTATGGTCAATTTTTAAAGTCAATTTTCATGGTTTTACATAATACTTTATTGAAAACAAATGATGAAAAACTTTTTTAATTTGACTGCGGAAATATGTAGGGAATATCCATACGCACATCTTATTTTCAACAAGCTTCTCCAAAAAAATTTCACAGCTCCCTCTATAAAAAATTCAATTTTGGGGTGACAATGTTCTAATTTGGAAATAGATATCTTTTAATTGTAATTAGATTTTGGCAAGGCAATTGTACCATCATGCTCAAATGTTCAAAATTAGTTACAATGTGATGGTTAAATAGAGAAATCTAATTACAATAAAAAGACATCTATTTCCAAATTAGAACATTGTCACCCCAAAATTGAATTTTTTATAGAGGGAGCTGTGAAATTTTTTTGGAGAAGCTTGTTGAAAATAAGATGTGCGTATGGATATTTCCTACATATCCCCGCAATCAAATTAAAAAATTCCTCATTAATTGTTTTCAATAAAGTATTATGTAAAACCATAAAAATTGACTTAAAAAATTTACCAAAATAGAGTTTTGCTTTTTTGATGTTGAAATTTGGTGTGCATGATTGGGACTAAGTAGGTCAAATGCAATGATCCAAGAATTACATAAATTTTTTAAAGATAATAGCACCATGTATAGCATTCAGGAGTATGCACTATCATTACTTGGGCTCTACAATTAATAGATGGTGTGGAATATTTCACACCCAACAATACTTCATCATTAGCCTAAGTGCATCCAAGTGGAAGCTGGATTCTCTAAGATAGAGGCACCTATTGTCAATCTTTTAAGGAATTTTCTGGCAGATCATGAGCAGTTTATGACAAAGCAAATTTTTCACATGTAGAAAGATAGGAAATATAAAGATTAAAATTTTTTCATAATTTTATTCCCAAAGTTGAAATTACTATAAATTTTGAGAGTCAAAAAGTACTCGGGACCAATTACCAATCTCTAGACTCTTTCAATTCCAATCCATCAAAAAGTGCATTTTCTCTTACTACTTTGAAACATGTGTCATAACCTTATTAGTCCCTACCTTGAAAAAACACATTCCAAGCTAAGATTGGATTTGTTTAGGCTTGTTCTAGCTAAGATCGGAAATAATACCCCCTATGGATTGGGAATGGATCTAGATCGACAGTGGGTGCTTCTACCTTATGTGATGAGCAGGTGCATGAAGAAAAAGCAGTGGCCATGAAGGCTATTGAATATGTGTGCTACTAGCTTTGTTGGGTCTTTACGTATTATACAAAGTATATGTAGTTCATATTGTTTGTGTCCCCTGGGGCCTCATTAGACATTCATTGTTAAATAACCCCTAAGGAATCAAGGTACATTTGGGGCAAAAATTGTGAAAAATTGTCATTTTTTAGGGTAGTGGAAAAAAATGAAAATATCCATTAGTTAGTTGTTGTTTTTTAATAATTTAATTGTAAAAAATAATAATAGTCTAATGTAGGAATGTGTAGAATTTCTTTTAGAAACTTTGACCATACATAGAGATTGAAAGGTTATAATGTTTGAAGTTAGGAGAATTTTCTTCTATAAACTTGTCCAACAGGGCCAACAAAATTTAAATCCACTTAGAGTGAAGTTTTACACTATACATGGTTATTTTTTTGACATTAATTTGCATCTTGTATCAGATAAGTTACACACTACCAAATTTCAAAACTAGAGGAGGAATTTTGCACAGGCTACCTTCAGCTATCCTACTTGCCGAAAAAATTTAGAGCAGTATAACATTTGATTCTAGGCATCTAATGGAAAAAAGTTATATTCCTACTAATAAGGGGTATATGTTCATATTTTGTGTCGAAGCTTTATGAACCACAAACCAATATTGACTTTGTATGTAACTACCTAAAATTGCTTGTGTACATTGAACAAAGACAACTTGGTCTTTTAGTGTTAATACTTAACATTACACTTGACCATCATAAAATAGATTTAGAACAGATTATATGTGCAAAAATTGCAGTAGTTGGAGCATTATTGCTCGCTTTTGGCATGATATTATTTATCTAGGTAGCTTGCCATTCACAAGAGTAAGTCTATGGCTAAAAAAAATCAACAATGAAACAAGTTTACAAGGTTGGAGAAGTTGGTTTTCGAGAATTGAGTTGTAGACGAAGTTGGAAGAAGAATGAGTTACAAGAAACTTTAGGAGGAAACCTAAACCCTCAAGGGACTATGGGTTCAAGAATAGACCATGTCAGATCCTACCTACACTATGTTAGTTCCCGTGTCACGTCATGTGTACCATGTGGTTCAAGAGTCGACCACGTTAGTTTGAGAATTAATGAATGAATGTACAAGGTTAATTTTTGTCACTAATCCCGCATTCTATCGATGAACTTTGTCGTCGGTGCTCCAGATCATCTTTACATTGCATCTACTTTGCAACAAAGGGGAGCAACGCAATGCATGGCTCAATTTTCTTCGAATGAGTTGCTAACTGCTATACCATAATATGGCACATGTTACATCATAAAAATTAAAAAGAAGCCTTAATCTTACAAAGATTCCCCAACCTGAAAGTGACATATGAATGTTTGAATAGTTCTTGTTTATTTCAAAAAATGAATGGTTTTCATATGAGATATTATAGAAAACGTCAATTTCATTAAATTGGTGATATTTCATGTGTCAAAAATTGTGACTCACATCTTCACAAAGATCTAATTTCAGGTCACAAACTAGGACATGTATAGATTTTGGGTTCAGGCACGCATCCTGAACTGCTCCAAGTACTGGGGTGAATATCACCAATTTAATGAAATTCAATTGGCACTGCAATGAATTAGTTGCTATAGTACTACTACTAATTTAATTAGTGGGAGTATGCAACAAATTTGGTAGTCCCAGTAAGCCAGTTGCAAACCCTTTTGCTGTAACTTCCCTTTCTATGGCATTTTTTCTGATCAAAATCTCTTGCAAGGAGTTGAGTTTGGTAGAATTACTCAGTACCTTTTGGTTGACTGTAATTTTGGACATTGTGATTATTTTAGTTATGTCAGACAAATTCAAACCGTTTTCCACCAGTATATGGAAATTTAGAAAAGTAAAACCCTTAACCTCTAAATGCCCGAGGCACCACATTTTGGTGTCAACAAAACTTTGAAGTTCAATAAGACCTAACTATATTTCTATTTTTAGTAGTTTTTGTTTTTGACAAATTCTTCTTGAAGTTTAGTTTTAGCATCAAAATCTGATTTTGAAAATGAATGATTACGATTTTTCTGTTTAAGATTTTGTGCAAGGGTACCATTGTAATCTTGACTTTCCGTAGTGTTGAGGGCTCTTGGAAATGAGCCTCAAATACACTAGGTCTTGGAGAAAAAATCGCACTAGAAATTCATTTAAAAAAATTGTAGAATAGATTTTGAGAAGACATAAATTGATTGGGATTATGCATGATAGGCTCTTCAACCTCATATTTTTTAGGGGACCAAGTTTTTAGATTTGACATGCAAAAAGAGAGCTAAAAGATTTTCATAATTTTAACACCCTCATGATTAAACATTATAATCTTTCAATTCTTAGATGAAATTGTTGTGTTTCTTTTTCTATGTGATCCCTAGCATACCTGCTTTGAATTTGTACTGTTACAATTCACAAAAAATGATTCAAATTATTCAAATGTTGGATTTTTGTTCAATTTCGAGCAGTTTTCAAGAAGCTCAAAACAAGCCTTAGGCATTTAGGGATTAACATGACAATCATGCTAGTTTTTTGAGTCAACCAAAAAATTGCAAACGTACTGACTGATTGCTAAAAAGTAGCATCTAGGGTCGGTTCAATTACAATGCACGGAGTAATTCCCTATATAATATTATTAATGTTCGTTGGAGGGCTCCCTTTTGCTCCCCCAAAATCAGGAACCTCCCAACAAATGACATTTAGAATTTTGACAATCCTGTCTATAGTAAGGGTACGTTCACACCGCGCTCTTGAGGAGCCATTATGGAGGAGATAGAAAGCACTGTTGAAGGTGGTGTCTACACCACTGTTCTTTTGGATCCACCGAGCCTACGTGTGGCGCAGCTGGCATGGTAGAAAAGTGGTGCTACGTACTACGGCAGCCGACTGAACTTGATGACAATGTAGTTGGGTGGTAGAGTATAAAAAACATTGAGAACTTCTGAAAATGTAGATATGAGGAATCTAGGACTGGTGACATTTAATTGGTGTCTTAGAAGTCGATTAAGCTAACAAGGCGGCTTAACATAAAATTATATTAGAATTAAGTATTAATAATGAAGAGGACGCCTTTCCGGCCATGCCATACAGGTTATGGAGGCGTACTGCAACTCCGTGAACATTGAATTCCGGCGGCTGCTGAGTTCTCTGCGATGAATAAAAATTGATCAGTTCATTGTAAAACTCGCATTCCACACTGCTAGACGAAGAGTGATCTCAAGTGAAGAGAGTTTGTAGTTGTTCGATTCAATTGAGTTCTTACTAATCTACCTGTCATACTGTTGTACTGTCCTCTTGGCAGTGGCATTCCCGATTTCCGGATCTTTGATTTCTTGCAGTTAAACATCCATTTCTTGCTTTGTCGATTCCTTCCTACGGCTCGCATCACTGCAGATGGACAGTCACGTGGCACTTGGATCAGGTGGCAGACGACCTCCTGCAAACGCACGTGCAAGTGCCAGTAAGTTTTGCGGACGTTACTACGTTTCATGTGATTCATGCATGCAACGTTCTTCACTGTGACAATGATGCGTGCCTTATTGAATTCTGAAAACTTCTTTGAATTATACGCGACTGACCATATTCTTGGTTGTTGTTACCCGCGCAGGTACTCCTCAGATTCCTTGAACGCCGCCAACAATGTATCCCGCTTCACCAGCCAGCGAAGGTTATTACTGACCACCTTGTTGGCATGCATTTTCACGTCTGTCTTACTGTAGTCAATATGCTTGTGGTTGTCTATTACGTGTCCAGGGTCCACATTCCGCTACTGTCCACGTCATTAACAAGGACCTCCTCTCCAATTACGCAGCAACCGTGGGCACCGTCCTCCGGAATTCTCTTGGCCGTCCAGTCGATGAAGTGGGCACACGTCGACCACCCGCAATAGCTACTATCGTCGACGTGACGAACCCTTCCAAGAAAGCTCGTAAGGAACAACAGCCGAACTGGAGTCCACAGGAGATTGCCGCACTGATTGAGGCCAAGCGGAATCTATATGTACAGGAGTTGGAAGCTGCTGATAGTCGCGAGCTCATGGTCCCAAACTCCCGAAAGTGGCTGAAAATAAGTACGATGGTTATGAAAGTTGATTTGTCTCCTTGCAATCGTGATGCAGGTACTTGCAAAAGTAAGTGGAATCAGAATATTCCTGAATACAAACGCATTTCAAACTTCATGAGGCGTAGTGGCAATGATGACCTCTCATTTTGGGATCTTCCAACCTTTGGACGCTGAGTGGAAGGGCTACCAAAGTCTTTTCATAAAGACCTTTTCTACCTCATCAATGACTGGTATGGGAATCGACCTTCCATGAGGCCGCCGCACAAACGTGACTTGTAGTGCATAGATGACTTCCATTACAAGACTCCGCTAATGTGCAGTGACAACACAGACAGTGTTGAAGAAAGTGACGATGAAAGTGACCACTTCATGGGCGTTCCCACCGCTACTGCTAAGTCCGACTACATGACTGACTCGACACAGTCGCCCATGTGCATGGCTGGGAGTAAGGCTGCTCACAAAGCGAGCATGGGATTCTTTGATGACATCGGTTGTCCTTCTCCGAGTCCTGCACCAATGACCTCCATTCCAACCGCTTCAGTGCCCGTCCTGCTCAGCTCTTCCGACACGGGTGACAATGCCGGAGGACGTCGACTTGCCAACACCGCCGTCCGTTGTAAGAGTTTGTCCGGCCACTCCATCATTGCTGAGGCCACTCAAGCAATGGGCGATGCAATGACGGAACAAATGCGTGACATGGCTGCTACGACTTGTGAGTTGAAGAGAACTAAGCTTGACGTACAGTAGAAATTGTTTGGTGACCAAATGGAGTACCAGCGTGACAAAGATCGCTGCCTCCATGAGAATGCAAGACTGACGAATGATAACGCAAAATTGTCCATTAAAAAACAAGGCGATGCTGTAAAATGTTTGACGGACTTAACTAATGTTCTAGCTGTCGGCCTAGACAGATGTGCTAGTGCTAGCCATTCCAATTGGGAGGAAGACCACAATGGAGGTGATCGGCTTCCACCGTTGAAAGCGCGCGTTGGAATGCCCTCTCCGTCATCTGCTCGGACTGACGATGAAGGCCGTCAAGAAACCCCAGGAGCGCCTGCACCGTGAGCATCACCCACTTTTCATGCTCCGACAAAATTGTGTCTCCTCTCCAACAGTTCCAGAGGTTGTACATATTTTTTACGCCCGAAGTGTGTCATTTGTAGTAGTACTTTCCGCATGTAAAAACGACGTTCTACTCAGACATGCAGCATTTTTACAATATTTAGCCGCTACTTAAATCGAAGTGGGATCTTGTCAATGTACATCCGCTGTAATTACCTACTGTGCTAGTGCACGTTGTTTTGGATTTCGTCAATCACCTGCAATACAAACATGACCAAGCATTCATGACTATATGTATGAAAAGCATCTGAAAAGAAATAAAAATAGATTATATGTACACCAGTCTTTTCTCTTGCAAGAACATAGAAGAGAAAGGGACACAGAGCGGCAGAGAAATTTCAGTAAATCACATGAAGCAAGCATACACGTGGCACAATTCATCAAGTAGTGTCGGAAATCATGCACAACAAAAAGATATCTATTGTTCTTTAACGTATCTGCAATACGACACTCCTAACAAGAACTAGAATCAGTGCATGCATGAGAAAGCGACAGGTTTTGGTGGGGTTGTTTTGAAAACCATCGTAGGCACTCGTTGAATCAAAAAGGGATGATTCATTGCAGGGAAAGAAAACCCCCGAGATTTGATCGCTTTTCCTCGCTCCCCTCCACATCCGGGAGATCCTCAAATACTTCTTCTTCCTCGGCAGGAAGTGCGTGGGGCAAATGCCGATTGTCCTGTAGTCCCTCGCTTCGCAGCACTTTGAGGAGAGCTTCCACGTCTTCATGCAACTGCTGCAAAAGCAAATTATGCAGAATTCTACAGGCAATCACCATGTCTGGGAGAAAAGTGACATGTAAATCGGATTTCCGATGAAGTTCTTTGAACGTGAGCTTCAATTGTGCGAAAGCGTTTTCAACAACCGCCCTTCTTTACTTAGTCTTTGGTTGAAAAGCCTTGCCGCAACGCTAAGGTTCCCTTGTCGTCGATGCGGAACCATCAACCATGGTAGCAACGGGTATCCAGCGTCCCTAAGTAAGTATAGTGAGTAACCATGGAAACTGTGGTGGCCGTTCCACAGAATGTGCCGTTGCCCGCAATGAAACAAGGAGGAATAGCGAAGAATTCTACCGTCATTCGTGGATCCGGGCATTCCAACGTGCATGTCAAGGAATCGCTTGGAAGAATCAACCACAGCTTGGCACTGCATTGAGAACCCTCCGATTTTGAAGTAGTAGTAGTCAGTGGGGCACACTCTTGGTTTCACGATACTGAAATGGATTCCGTCTATGGCCCCCAGCACACCTGGAAGTCCGCAAAGTCGCTCAAAGCCTGACGCTGTAGCTGGAATTCTGCCAACAGGGGGCCACTTGATTTCATTTCGTAGGACAACATTGATGGCGTTGATGACGTTCCGGAGCATGATGGACACTGTGCTCCGCCCAACTGCGAAAAGCTCGCTGCAAATGAAGAGGCTGCTCCCTGACAAATCTTGAAGAGACTACATGCAACACGCACTGTGACAGGAACCACTTGGTGGTAATTTGTATTCCTTCTTTGAATAGATGGCGCCAGTAGAGATGCCAAAGAAAGAATAGAGCGCTTGCTCATTCGTAAGAATTTGATCCAGTGTTTATCATTGTATTCTTGCAATAGAAATTTCGTGAACCATGTTGTAGACCTGGGCTTCACTCAATACCCTGGCTCATCATCCATGGCAGTCAAACTCGTCCACTATCTCCAGTGATTAAGCGCAGCTCGAGAGACGGTTTCCTGATCAACTGCTCCCTGATTTGCAATTGCCAAGAAAAAATTGAAGTCGATGGAGCCATTGTTGTCGTCTATGTCTCCTGTTGTGAGCTCAAGTGCACGATGGGAATTGAGGAGCATCATCATAATTACCATGCCCAGGGAAATGATTTCAAGTGGACTCTTGAGAACACCCATGGCTCGAGGAAGGACAGTAGAAGCGGATAGATGACTGGAGGACGGGGAATCCAAAATTAGGTCAGTCGGACTTTGTGGAATGGCACTGCATTGCACACCAAGAGAAGGTCAGTACGATGGGAGGCAAAAACCAAAAACATTTGAAAATAGCCCAATACAGAGAAGGAAGAGGACAAGGTGGGTAGGGAGTCTGCTTAACCCCTAAAGGCCCAAGTGTCCGTTCAACGGACAAGTGGGATTTCGGGCAGGTACCTATAGGCTGAAATGTTGTCCTGATTTTTTGAAAAATTTTAGAAGATAGAAAAACTAATAAGCTTTGTGGGAGTATAATTTTTTTTTCAATCGGTGCCCGGGAAAAAAAGTTATGCCCAAATAAGCTCAAAACAGGGGAGAGTGGGCAGCAAAAAAATTCTGCAAAAAATAATTTTTTTTTTTTTGAAATTTTTTTCCCACAGACTATATTTTCTTCTATTTGGAAAGCCTTGATTCATTTCATTTGGATTTGTTATGAGAAAGTTATGGACATTCTTGTTATTCGGGCAATTAGAGCATCTTTTTGAAAAAAACCCTTGTAGGACTCATTTTTTAATGCAATTTTTCAAATTTTTCGAAATTTTTTTTTTTGGCATGGTTTAGTTTACTTGCTAGAACAATCTCACCATTGGGATTAGTGCATTTTAATTCCATCTAAAATATATGAATATTTTAGATTTTCCTTCTATCTCGTACCTAATTCTACTTAATAATTTTTTTAATAATGAAAATTAAGTTTTTTTGAATTTTTTTTTTTCCCCTAGATCCTCAACTCAATTTTCTATTATAAAGACTGAAAGCTCAAAACTCTGTAGTGCAAAAATTTTAAGCTAAAAATGTTCAAAGTCAAAAAATCCAATCCCACAATGTGCTGAAAACCTTGTTTTTTTCACTTTAAACGTAGATATCTTGCAATCTATGCGGTCAAAAATTCTGAAATTTTTTCCACACACTCTTATACTAGTTAGGTGTAAGATCCTACGGTTAGATGTGCAAAAAAAAACATTTTTAATTTTTTCTTCACTCTTTGCTAAAAAATAGCAGTTTTTGGTGTTTTTTGGCAGAAAAAAGGCCTTGGGCCTTTAGGGGTTAAAGCCACATGCAAAGCGAACGGTACGGCTTCAGAACCCTCTTAAGTAACAGCGGAAGTGATCCCTTTGCAGGCAGACGAAGAGGGACTGAACTCTTGAAAGGAAGAAGTGGGCAACTGCGCTGTCGATGAGTTCCTTCACGTGATCAGAATTTTCGCATTGAGGACATTCAAAATGAAATGAGAGATAGGACAAAAGCACTGACCTCAAAGTTCGACAAAGTTGTTACCACAGCGATGCGTTAGAAACGTCCACCGGCATGCTCTTCTTTGTCACAAGCGGCGGTGAAAAAGCAACCGTCCTCTCAAGTACTGAGCAGTGAATTCTAGAACTGCACCACGACGATGCCCCTTCCTCCAAAAGCCTATCAAATTTGACGTAAAAATGGCAGTTTGCTAGTTCGGAAGAGAAAAAGCCCTTCGCAGTCAGGACAGACAACATTTTCACGGAAACAGACACTTTCACTCCAGCCGTTCAGTGCAAAACCCCCGACAAAAGTTTCCAGTATTTACGGAACTTGTCCTCTAAAATTAGATCTAACAAATGCTAGTGCGGACACCGGGGTCATTACAGTCCTCCGATATACCCTCCTCAGACAAAAAAGTGGGTCCACCGAGCTTGCATCACCACCACTCCTGCAGTCCGTGCAGTTTGACTGCTTCACGTTCTTTAAATCGCTGATTTGTAATTCCTGGTGCGAACGTACCCTAATTGTGCTTCACCAATCAAATGCTCAACATTATAACTAAAGCTCCCCCCCCCCAAATATCTAGGGGGCATTATACTTCCACCTGGGGGGGAGGCAATTGACAGGTTAAATAATGTTATATACATAGCTAGAGATGCTCTAAAAGACCCTGCAAGGTAGATCTCCTATTTTTGATCACTTAAGCATTTCAGCATCTGTGAGATTGAGCAATGGTGGAGGAGAAAATTTTCTCTATTAAGGAAATAGGAATAAGAAATATTGCCATTTTTTGGTACTTTTTCATCAAGTGTAGAATTAGTAAAGCTTAAAAAAGTGGAAAAGTTAGGGTTTCCTATTTTCGATTAATAGGCAAGCCATTCTTGATCAATGGCAACTTTATTAGGTGTCAATGTATTATTCATTACAAAAGAATAAAATAAAAATTGCATGGCCTATAAAGCTATGGCTACATTTGGATCAGGCTATTGATCGGAAATGGGAGGGTGATCGGAAAGGGGTTGGCTACCTTAGACTACATTCATATCGACATTGGCAATAAGAATTTAAGTCTACAGAGTTAAGACAGCTTTAAAATATAACCCCATGTTGAGATGAATACTCTTTAAGAGTGAGAGCTTGTTCACATAAACTAACCCCTAAAGGCCCAAGGCATTTTCTGGCTCCGAAACCACTGAAAATTGTCATTTTTGTTGCAATCACTCAAGAAACCAAAAAAACTTTTTTTAGAAATCTAACCATAGGATTTTGTACTTCACTTGTCTTAGATTATGTGGTAAAATTTCATGAAGTTTGACCATACTGATTGGAAGATATTAGCATTGAAATTGGAATAAAAAGTTTTCTTGAACTATGGCTTGCAATTTCAAATGACTTTGACGGCTATTTGTAGATTTTTTTTGCACTACACGCCTTTGGGTTAAACTTTTTTTTGTTGGAAATTTGAGTTGAGAGTCGGGGATAAAATTTCAGAACATCACAAGTTGGTTTTCACATATAAAAAAGTTGTTAAGTGGAAGTAGGTCCAAAATTGAATGAAACACTATATTGCTAATAGCTCTCAGGTGGAATAAAAACATCATAATCCCAATGGTGGGATTGTTCTTGCAAACAAACTTAACCTTTTCAAAATAAAAATTGAAAAAATTTGAAAATTGCATTCAAAAATGAATTCTATAAGTTGTTTTTTGAAGAAAATGCTAGATTGCCCGAAAAACAAGATTGTCTATAACTTTCTCATTATGAGTCCAAATAGAATGAATCAAAGCTTCAAATGTAAGCAAAAACATGATCTTGAGAAGAAAAAAATAACAATTTTTTACAATTTTTTTCTACTTGGCGAGTTTTTTTTTTTACTTTTGGTGGCTGTGAGTGAATTTCACCATGAGGTAAAACCCATCCACAAACTTGGCCGAAAAGGAGTGTGTGGACTCTAATCTAAATGCCTCTAAGCAATGGATTTCCCAAATTTTTTTTTTAGTGAATTTTTGATAAATCAAGCCTAAGTGAAAAAAGGGCAGCACCTCAAAATCATCCCATTATGTGCCTTAAAACTCCCAATTCATCTTCATACATGTTTTGAAAGGACAAGTAAACTTCCTAGGTCAAAATCACCTTAAAATTGCCTAATTTAGGCCCTAAGTGAACTAAATTGCACCCTAAAAATTAATCACAGCACAATTCACTCACACCAAGTGCCTAATCTAGACTCCCTTTGGGCAATGCTTCCACATGTGCCCTAAAGACCCTAACAAGTAGAATTCACTAATGACGCATTCTTTTTAAACATCCAAATCATACAAGCCCACGAGAAATGTACTCCAAACATGCAAGACCCAATCTAAATTGTAATTATCATTACATTTTTATTCATTTGGGACCACAAGAACCATAGTAAACACACACAACTCACAGCCGATAGGGCAGCCAACCTCTTCCTACTAATCTGTCCGCCCTGTCTTCATCCTAGCTCCAAATTGAGCGAGCCTTATCTCGTTGGAAAGCTGACTTCTCCATCTTCCTTGCGCCAAATATTCAGCTCATTCCGCTTGGCCACACTTCTGCAATCGTCCGTCAAGTTGCAGCTCCGAAATTCCTGCGGCAGTAGGCCTTCCGCCACAAAAGCGACCACCACTGCCTCATCTGTGCTCCAAATCGGTCGAGTTGAGTTTTGTTGGGAAGCTAGCTTGAAGATGCACCATTCCACCAATTTTCAGTTCCATCCGCTACTCCATGCTCTCGCGATAGCTCGCCAAAGTTGTTGCTTCCACTTGCAAGGGCAACGGACTTTCTTTCCCAACACTTTTTACATCTGACCTCCACAATCCTCACTTTTCACTCACTTTCTATCCCACAAGGTGAAAACCTACTCAACAAATTGACTATCATCCTAACCTACCTCCTTGCAATCATTGTTCTCCTATGTATTGTCCACTTTCCACCTCTTCACACATTCTCCCCCAAAACAAACAAGAGAGAGAGAGTGAGCACCAAACCCTAATTCGACTAATACCCCAACTAACTAACTAACTAACACTCCTAATCACTTTCATCTACACTAATTTACTGAAATTCCCTTAAATCACTACTTATTGCCTAAATTAGAGTTTCTACCACTATGTTAGTGTTCTCATAGTAATTTTAAGTTTGATCACTTCTTTTGTGCTTTTCCATATTTCTTCTTTTTTTATTGGTTTTCTATTTATGTTTAGATCCATTTTCAACTTCTCACCATTGTTTTGGATTCCTTTTTGTATCTTTTATCTTTTATATATTTTAGGGTTGCAATTTTAATCTAGTTTCTCTTCCTATGCACTAAAAGCCTTTTACTAATGGTTATAGTTTAATCTAATGTACTAACACTTTTGAACTTAAAAACTCATTCATAGTTTTTATATTTTCAATTATCTGAAGGGTGAACCAATATAGTGGTTCACAGTGGCATAACTTTTGCTCTTGGGCACCGATTGAAAAAAATTATAGTTTTAGAAAGCCAATGTGATTCCCATTAGGAAAAACTGAATATTTGAAATGCGACCACGTCAACGCTGTCAGCACCACGTTAGATTGAAAATTTTTTAATATTTTTTTTCGATTTTTTTTTTTTTTTTTTTTCTTTCTTCTGTAATTGCACCCTGCGGGTGCCAAAAATCACGCACTTGCAGTCTTGTTGAGGCTTGAAATTTTCTGTAATGCTATCTTCCAAAAAAATTTCAAAAAACAGTCCAAAATTTCAAGTCACACAAGCTTGCCCAAAATTCCAAGTGTCCTCCGAAGGGAACTTATGGCCTTTAGGGGCTAAGGTGGAAAGTGTTATTCCGTTGGCAATAAATGCTACAATTACATATAGCCTTCAAGGTCTAAAGAAACTCCATTCCTTTCCTATCATTTAAACCCTAAAGGCCAAGGCCCTTTTTCTGCCAAAAAACTTTCAAAACTACCATTTCTAGAGCAAAGAGTAAAATAATTTTAAAATTGTTTTTTTTTGTACATCTAACCATATGATCTTTTATCTAACTAGTATGACAATGTGTGGAAAAAATTTCAGAATTTTTGACTGCACAGATTGCAAGATATTTGTGTTTGAAGTGAAAAAAAAAAGTTTTTTAGCACATTGCGGGACTAGATTTTTTAAATTTGAACACTTTTAACTAAAATTTTTTGCACTACAGAGTTTTGAGCTTTAAATCTTTCTAGTGGATAATTGAGTTGAGAGTCTACGGAAAAAAAGAAATTCAAAAAAACTTCATTTTTATTCTTAAAAAAATTGTTAAATACAAGTAGGTATGAGATAGAAGGAAAATCTAAAGTATTAATATCTTTTAGATAGAATTAAAATGCACTAATTCCAATAGTGAGATTTTTCTAGCACAAAAACTAAACCATGTGGAACTTTTTTTTTTGAAAAATTGTTAAAATTGCATTCCAAAATGAATCCTACAAGTTATTTTTTTCAAGAAGATGCTCTAATTGCCCAAAAAACAAGATTGTCTATAACTTTCTCATAAAAAATCCAAATGAAATTAATCAAAGCTTCCCAAATAGGCAAAAATATAATCTATAAGGAAAACAAATTAATTTTTTTTGCAAATTTTTTGCAAATTTTTTTTGCTGCACCTTCTCCCCTGTTTTGAGCTTGTTTGGGCATAACTTTTGTTCCCAAGCACTGATTGAAAAAAAAATTATCTTTCCATGAAGCTTATCATTTTTTCTATCTCCAAAAAAAGTTTCAAAAAATCACAAGAAAAATTCAGCCCATAGATACCTGCCCAAAATCCCATTTGTCCCCCAAAGGGACAATGGTCCTTTAGGGGTTAAATATCTTCACTACTCCATCGCAACAATTGTTTACTTCAAAGTCTAATATGATAAATCTATAATGCTAAATTGAAAACTTCACTACCAAAGAAGGTTATTGTATTTGACACTTTTTCTTTACACCATTTTTGACACTAAAGTGTCAAAAAATGAGATGTCATGAAATTAAAACAATGTCAACATTTTTTTGTCAATATAAATGTCAAAAAGGTTTCAATATAAATGTCAAAAACAAAGTGCATCACTTTAAAAATTTATAATCAATTTGACAAAGGTCCAAAAAATACAAAACAACTTTGGTTTGATTTGGCTTCTTTTGCCTTTCAAAGAAATTTAAGTAAAAAACATTTTGAGTGGTTGAACACCTTTAAATAAGGACATCAATATTCCAAGAATTGCTGAATATACAAGTTCTTTCATATAAGTTATAGGAAAATCTCCAATTGCACAAGTGTTGTAATATAAGACACTAAATTTTTTCACTATTAACCATAAGGTGAGGATTTGAGTCCCATTGCTTGCGTGTAAATTTTCTAGGGTAGAGTTGGGCAATTTAAAAGTTTTGGGTGAGAAATTCAAACACCCTTTCCAATCAAAATTTTAATATTTTGTTTTTTGGCCACGATTTTTTCAACATTCTTTTCAATATTCTTTCCAACACTCTTTTTGACACTTATTTTGACAGTCCTTTGGACATATCAAATTCAACACTTTTTCCAATACTTTTTCTAACACTAAAGTCTCAAAAAATAAGACTTTTGGGGATGTTTTCAGACGCTAGTGTGTTAAAAAACTGTCAAACAAATAGTCAAAAACAACACCCTTTTAGGGTAGTATATGATATTGGATCACCCATCATTAGTGTGATAGCCTCAACGGATTGTTACAAAAGCACAGGTAGAGCTTAAGCCCTAAATGTCTCCATTCCTTTTTGATTTTTTGCTCATTTTTGCTAATATCTTTGTAAAAAAACATCATTTATCGGAATTTCATGAATTTGGTGATTAAGGAAGGTTATCTTTTCTAGGTTCAAGTATTACGTTGGATAAATGAGAACTTAGTTGGACAGAACATCTCTCGGGAACTAACTCCCCCACTGTGTCAACGTTGTTGCAATAGTATTTCATAGGGCCCGCAATCCAATAATGTAACAATACTATTATAGTATTGACAACAGTACTGCAACATTATAGTTTCAATGGACCTATTGAAACTATACTGTTGCAGTACTGTTGTCGATACTGTAATAGTATTGTTACAATATTGGACTGTGGGCCCTATAAAACAATATTGTTTCAATGGGGGGGGGGGGGGGGGGGGGGGGGGTACTTTCATGATGTCGCCTTGAAGCCCTATGTTCATTGTCCAAAATATGGACGTCAGAGCGCTTCAAGATTAACCTTGATCATGATCTGTATAAGTGGTATACGCACGTTCAATTCCAAGAGCTAGGCAAGCTGTTACAACAGAGTGTACTGACTGACGATCTTTCAGAAAATTAGAACAAATCCATGTAAGGTAATTGCACCTTAAATCGCACAGTTAAGCAATTCAGCCTGATTCAGTATGGTTTTTACTATAATATTGAATTTTTTTTTGTGGGGTCCCATTGGTAGTCGAAAGGGGATTCTAAATTCTCTTAGAATGCATTTTTTGGACACCATGTGAATAAACTACAAATGTCCAAAGTGTTGAGAATAGGTGTATCCAAAAACAATCATAGAATCATATGAATAGTGGGAGTACATTTTAGGCAAGAATATCCATTGTACGCTTTTAGGAACCGTGCGATTCTAGGTGTAGTTACCTTAGGGGCAAAAAAAACACTGAGCTTCAAATTTCGAGCTCCTTAATTGTGCATGGTTACATAATGCTAAGTTGAGCTCTCTCAGTGAGTCACGTTTGCTTGGCTAAATAGCAGAACGTTAAATCCCTCTGCCCTTGGTGGGCCCAACAGGGTAAATTTGGGTTTCTCAAGGGTAAATGTAAATAAAAGCCCCCTATAATTGAACCGTGTCTCTAGATACTTACTAGCCCCCCTAGCTAATTTTGGGCCTCCGATTGCAAACATGAATTCAGATTTTGAAAAAAAAAAAAATTCTGGCAAATAAAAAATTCCAATGTTTTCCCCGAGGTAAATTAGGCCCGCGGGGCCCACAAAGGACGGGAGGATTTAACGTCCTGCGGCTAAATAGCCCATAATTCACGTGAGTCTTGAATGTTGGTAGTCCAACAGGGTGTTCTGGTATGCATTATGTCTGATCCCGGCGCTTGATACCTTCTCCCAGCAATATTGGAGAATATTCGTGAAACAAATAGCTTTGCAAGGGATAACACAAAGCCACCACAAATGGCCCGACCTTCGGAATCACTGCCAGAGGCCCACTGGAGCTGCTGCAGTCTGTTTGTACTGTACAGTACTGTACAGTACAGAGGTAGGTGAGGCGAATGGCTGGCGCAGGGGACACCACCCCGATCGAAAATAATGTACAGTCGTCACCTTCAACACAGGAAAGCCATGCTTTCAGAGTTAAAGGGAGACAGAAGAACTCGTATAGTTCCCCTGTGTGGTGCGATTACAAGGTAATACATATGAATCCCTTGAGAGATTACAAGGACATACATGCGAATCCATTGGGGGCTCACTTTCCCCTGTGAGGGTCCAAGAACTGTAGCAAATCCCCGGTGAGGCCGAGACAAAAATGCTGAGTTCAACACCTGGACTGGAGAAGGGACAAACCATTCCTGGGCAATAAGTAGATGTAATTTGAAGTACACGTCAATACCAATACAAACTCAAATGAGAACTGCTACAGCCACTACAATCCATAGAATCAAGCACCGGAAAGCATATTTGAAAGATTAGACAATCTACTTTCACTACATGAAACATTTGCACGCTCAAAAGTTTGAAAATTACATAACAAGAAACTTGGCTTCTTATTGTTGTCCCCCATGTTGTCCTACACCAGCCGGCACTAATTACAGGTGTGTCCGTCACCACCGATTCTGTCCCAATATCCCTTCCTTGGAAAGCTTTGATCGATTCTTCTTCTTTTCTTTTCAGTCTGCTCCGCATGTAAGTTTTGGTAATCCGGTCGGTCAGGCGGCGGTGGGGGCCGCGGGCTCCGCCGTCGGGGCGGCCCGGAAGGAAACCAGTGAGCGGAGCTTTTCCATCACGGAGGGCGTGCCATTGTCCACAAACAGGTGCACCTGAGGCTCGGACAGCGGGGCGCCGCTTTCCTCGTCGTCGACGACGAACTTGTAGGAGGACAGCAGCTTGTGATCTTGCAGCGTTTGCCCGTTGAACGTCAGCCTCTGCTTGGCCACGGCGATGCCCTCCCGCTTCCAAATGGCGTGCTTCAGCCGCTCCACCGACTCCCCCAGCGTGCACTCCACCTGGATGGACTTCGACAGCCATATCACCGTCAACTTGATCTTCTGCTCCACTCGCTTGCACTCCGGGCATGGACAGTCCCCCTTCCTCTTGAACGTCTGCAGACGCCGACACCCCACATCGTTCACACATGGACACCGGTATCCTTCCATTCCGTCCATCCCGTAATTGATGACAGTAGGATATTAATCACTCAAACATATACGGCATATGAATCCTCCCCATTGAGTTACCCTCACAAGCAACTGTCGTTGAATGGGCGGAGGTTCACGGTTTTGACACTTTTCAGGACGGGAGATGGAAGGTGGAAAGGGTTGTGGCTAACTTAGTGGCGACGTACCTTGAGGGTGAGATGGGTGTCATTGGTGATGCCATAGAGGCTGAGGGGCTTGTCCTCCTCTAGCTGGCGATTGTTGTACCACAGCTGCATCTCGTGGATGGGGATTCCCTTTTTCTTGTGCAGCTTCTGCATCATCTCCAGCGTGGTAGAGCCCGGCTGCACCAGGGCACGCACTATTTTCACCATGCTGGCTTGCTGGCTTGCACCACAATATCAAGTCTTCAATTTGATTCAGGACAGCACTATGAAATAACCTTGTCTCCCACAAGTATTAAGCCTACACAGCGTCTCGCACAGCGCCCCGGCCCCACCCACGTTAGCAGCCACGTACCTCAACCCAACAGATGTCCGTGCACATAGCGAAAAAACAGGGTAATACCGTAGTCTAAGTGCACGTCCGCTCACAGCTAGAGATATCACCGAAAAGCAAGCATAAGAGACTTCTCAGACAATTCTCCGGAAAAGAAAGTACTCAACGCTGTGGAATCTTCAAAACGGCAAGCTCAGGCGCACAGCAACCAACAGCTCATTGCAATTACAAAAAGAGGAATGAGGAGAGCGGAATCGTGGACAGCAGTAGAGCATCGTGCACTTGGCCAACTGAAGGCCGGGGTGGGGGTGGGTGTGGGGTTCGCCCCCAAGAGCCGACTACCAAATTTTCCATTGCAGGCCCAGGCCGAGTCAAATCCTAGATTGAAATCTAGCCCCTAAATGCCCTGAAGTCCCTCTCGATTTGAAGCATTGTAAAGATGAATTCTAAACAACAATTTTGAGAAATAACTTGGAATATTGAATTACATCCATGCAGTTCGATTTACATTTGCTATCACCAATTTCAATACATATCAAGACATGTAAGAGGAATTTGAAGATGAAATTTCTTATTGATAATAAATTTGCCCTATATATGCACGTTTTAAAGTAATTTAATTTGTTGCAAAGGATTTGTGATTTTAGAACCCTAAATAAAAGGATCTGAGAAAATCTAAAATTTACAATTGTGGAGTTCATCTTGGGAGGTCACTCTTTGAATTACAGACTTGGATTTGTTGCTCCTAAACTATTCGAAAAAAGTTTTATGAAAACCAAGTGTTACTTAACCAACTCAAGAACCAAGTTGGCTAGATGAAAATTGAATCTAGTGAAAAGCACAATGCAGTCGGCACAAGTCTGTTCATCGTCCAGGAGATGGAACCTACAGAGCGTTTAAGGGCTAGTCTTATGTCCGAGGTCTCACTGCGTACAAATGCCGTTCCTATACGATAAGCCCGAGGTCAGGCCCTGGAAACAGTCCAGTCCTTCGGAAAATTAAGGAACGAAGACAAGTATCGAATCATACCTGGCTGATCGACCGTGGCCACCGCCCACTTCGACGTGATACCGACGAGCAACTAAGGATGGCCGCTGCGAACTGAACAAGTTTCTTTGCAATTGTTTCAGAATGGGTTAATTGAACAAGTTTCTTTGCAATTGTTTCAGAATAGGGTAATTGGCAACTACAACGAAGTCTGTCACACCAATCCTACGGCTAAGAGCACGGGCGAGAAGGCAAAGCAGATTGCAAAATAAGGGTCACAACGATAAAAATTATTCTACACGACGTTCATCGAAATCAAGAAAATTTGGAGTACCTGCAGACATGATCAGTTCTTCGTTGCCAGTAAGCTCCTCCGCCACAATAATCCGAGTCCTCTACGCCGCGCCAAGGCAGCGCAAGTAGCATGCCGAGTGAGAGATCGCGGCACAATTCTCAATGGGAAAGAAGAGGATCGGGAGGAGGGCTATCTATATGGTGGCCTCGACCGTGCCGACTGAGGCAATTGAATTATATAAGCTGCAAGGTTAGTCGGTCGGCAGCCGAATGTTTCGTTTGACAAAAAGGGGACTCGGGAGGCAGCAGTGGCTGTCTGTGGCACTACTGATGATAAGCTTGTGCTTCTTTCCGCGAATCCCGTCAGGACTAAAGTTACAGTAGCGACCGGAGAGGACGAAGACGAGTGCTATTATTACGGAGAAGACGTGCACAGCAGGGGGCTTGTTCAGTTTGTTCTTATCCGGATTCCGGAGGGCCGCATACGGCATAGGAGCATCCTTGCAGCCTTGGACCAGTTTTTGTTTTATTTATATGGGCCGGGTGACGCTCTTCTAACGGGGGATCGTCGGCGCCGGGGAACGTGACATCGGGAACGAACGCAATTTCTTTTTCGAATGCTTGCACCAGTTTTCTTTCCTTCTAATTAATAGGCTTTGTTGCTGAATCTCGTGGATGTCGAACACCATGTTGGTTTGAATTTGGATTACTCGAATGCTCAAGCGATCTGGGACTCACAGTATAAACAATGCGAGAGGTTATGAAAATCAGGGTGTCGTGTCTTTTGAGCCGATTTGAAACTCGGGGGGCTTGCGGTACGGTTGCGGTTGCGTAGTCCAATCTCGCTCTTGAATTCATGTGAGATTGTCTCGAAATTGGAGGAGAAAGCGTTTAAGATCTTTGCGTAGGAGTATTTGGTTGAAATTCTAGGGTTTGTGGTGTGGCTCGTCATGAAGTTGGTTGCGCTTGTTGAGCAGATGGGAGAAATTAGTCGGCAGCGTGTTTAAGCGTTCTCCCTATGGCTCCGTTTATGTTCTGCCGAGTCTGCCGTATTAATCACGACAAGGGCAAAGGCTGTACGTTGTCAAACACAAGCAGTACTTGACTGAGTTTCATTCCAAGTCGCGGGCGAAGGTTCGAGATATTAGGTCATCACTGAAGGAGGTTGCAGTATTGCAAGGTGATTGCAAGATCACACCAAATTCTGGTGTTCCTTTTGTGAGCTCAAGGTCGACGAGAATGAGAGTGCGTTTGCACGGTATGTTTCTTTTTCCTTCGTTATAACAGATTTAAGCAAGGGTTGGGGCATTGAGGCTTGTCTTTAAGGCTCTTGCTACGAGTTTTAGGGTTGCAAGTGCCGTCGGCGTTAAACCATTATTTCAGCCTCGCATTCGATTTGTTTGTGATTGGCTTTGCTACATGAATCAGTGAAAGCGCCATCCAGCATTTAGGAAGTTCTTGACATTTCACGAACGTCAAGAATTTTTTATTGGAGCAAGGAACTAGTCTCGCCGATAGCTATCGGTACTGTATCTCTAAGGAGGAGTTCTTGAAGGTATCATTTTTGTTTGTTCGCGGGTTTAGGATTTTGAACTTCGAATTGCACGACGGTTTGGGAATCTTTGAAAGGGAGATCACTACATGGCGTAAAATTCTCGAGAGTATCTGCTGTTAAGTTTTTGTATTCTTTCTGGTGTGTGTGTACTTCATCTTTGTCTCCCGTTTCTTATGTTCTCTTATACTGCTGCTTGTTTATGCGTGTTCCTTCTAGGTACTACTTTTGCCTGATGTGATCAATTAAAGGCAGGGAACTCCTCCTTTTCGTGTTATTTAACTTAGTCCTGGCGGTATCAACATACATTGGAACTAAAGCTGGGTCGGTGGTGGCTAATTGCAGGAATTCAACATTGAGAAGCTACAGATTGTGGAAGCTGAAAAGAAGAAAATTTGGCAGTTCAAGTGCAAGGAGAAGCAAGTGGAAGTTCGCTGCAAAATGTTTTATTCTAACCTAGTACCTGCAAAGTAGTTCAGAATTGATGAATACATAAGGCCATTGGGCAAGATCTCGTGGTATTATTGAAGCATCAAACATGGTTGGCTTGCCTTGTTGCACAAATATTCGATTTATCAACTTCCTCACAATAACAAGGATGCTCTATGATGCATATAAATGAAAATGTTACGTAGTAATATTTATCACGTCTTCTTGCCTTGAGGAGCGTAGGTGTCTGGCACTGAGTGATTTACATTGTTTGATTGGCCACTTATTGAGTCAGCTGCCTGTCGATCAGTCTGGTTGTTGGGATTCTGCTACCGTGTGTACACAAACGTTCTGCTTTGTCTGGCCCCACATTCTGAGAATCTAATTAGAATATATCTTGGTTTTCTTGTTTTGCAATTTGAGGATTTGGAGTTGCGAGAGGGATCTAGAAAGAGTTGAAGGTAATTCATCAGGGTGCGAGATTGTTGCTGTTTCATTCTATGGAGTAATTTTCAGGATATGGCAGTGTCGACTTGAGTTTTTGTTTTAATTTGATATTGAGTTACAGTATAGGGTGTAGGAGCCAGATTAAATTATAGAAATGTTATCACCCTTGTTAGACATCGTTAGGATTTTCTACTATGGGCAACTTCAGATTTCATGGTTGTCGTATTTAATACCATTTAAATTGTATGATGTAACATTGCAGGTAAGGGAGGCAACCCATTTCTGATTAATTAAGCAGTTACACGAACTTGCAGGGCAGGTTTATTCAATGGGGAAATTTTCCCATGTGCAGAAATAGAGCTTGGGAGGGTTTTATAATTTTCCAGATTTTTTTTTACTCAAAACAGAATTGTTATGAAATTTTTAGCAGAAGATTCTATTCCTCCCATACCAATGATATAGGGCTTGCTATTTCCGACCATGGACTTAAAACAAAATCCACTAAGGGTTGGTTGCAATATCGAGAGATTTGTAGCCAACTATAATGCGCCACAATTGCCTTGGGAACTGCAACATAATTAATCTCCTCCATTGAAATTCACGGAAAGAAAATAGCCTATATAGTCAAAACAAGGGGGAGGATTAAGAATGGGTTGCCTCCTATAGTAATGAGCTACATAGATTATTGGTTACATAGGTGAATACAGCTACTTCTATATGCATTTCAATGTACAGATGTTAGGTCACTGCTTGATTATGTTGCAAACTAAAATTGAATACTCTCTTTGATATAACATCAGTGTACAAATTTTAAGAACAATTTTTAAGAACATTTGGCAACAACTAAAATGCATGATGTAGCCAGATTGAGAGGAATAAGTTTGTGTATGTTTTTATATAACATGAGTGTACAAATTTTTGTACATTTCTAACTCAAGTTAGAATGAGATAATTGCAACAAATAATCTTTCAATGGTTGTTTGGAGAAGATTGAATGTAGTAAATGCTGCTCACTAATGAAGATGATTTTAACCCCTAAAGGTCCAAGGCCTTTTTTCTGCCAAAAAACACCCAAAACTGCCATTTTTTTAGCAAAGAGTGAAAAAAAATTAAAAATGTTTTTTTTGTACATCTAACTATATAATCTTACAACTAACTAGTATGAGAATGTGTGGAAAAAATTTCAGAATTTTTGACCGCACAGATTGCAAGATATCTGCGTTTAAAGTGGAAAAAACAAGATTTTCAGCACATTGCGGGACCAGATTTTTTGACTTTAAACATTTTTAACTTAGAATTTTTGCACTACAGCATTTTGAGCTTTAAATCTTTATAGTGGAGAACTGAGTTGAGAGTCTAGGGAAAAAAAAAAATTCAAAAAAACTTAATTATCATCCTTTAAAAAATTGTTAAGTAGAAGTAGGTACGAGATAGAAGGAAAATCTAAAATATTCATATATTTTTGATGGAATTAATATGCACTAATCCCCATGGTGAGATTGTTCTAGCAAGTCAACTAAACCATTACAAAAAAAAAATTGAAAAATTACAAAAATTGCATTCCAAAATGAATCCTACAAGTTATTTTTTTCAAGAATATGCTCTAACTGCCCGAAAAACAAGAGTGTCTATAACTTCCTCATAATAAATCCAATTGAAATGAATCAAAGCTTTCCAAATAGAAAAAAATATAATCTATGAGAAAAAAAATATTTAAAAAAAAAATTCAAAATTTTGCAAATTTTTTTGCTGCCCTCCCTCCCCACGCATTCCAAGAAATGGCATAACTTCTTGCTCAAAGGTCCGATTTCAAATTTTTTTTTCCGCCACATACCTCTCTCAATTCTTCACCTTCTCAAAAAGTTTCAAAGAATCACAACAAAATTTCAGCCCGTAAATACCTGCCCAAAAATGCATTTGTCCCCCGAAGGGACAATGGGCTTTTAGGGATTAATGTCCACAAAGTTGGTGTCCTAGAATAAGGGTGAGTTGGCCTTCATTATATAGGTTTGATCAAACTCTATTCCAGTTTCAAGCCCAAACAAGTCCAACAATCATTTAGGACAGAGGAAGTCTCTAATATCTACAACTTTCATTTGACTATTGTGCTATAGAAAGTACACTAACCAAAGATACAAGCATAAAAGATGTTAAGGCCAATACTTGTTAGCAAACTATCATCATTTCAATCTATTAATTTAAAGTAACATTCAACTTACACGACAATGATTGAAAGGATTTATCTTTTGAATACATACAACTTTTAATTCAAGAAATGAAAGATTCTACAATTGAACCTATGCTAGACAATACTTCAACCTCTAGCTACCTACCTACAAGAAGACATTGCAGAGATTCTACCTTGCCCTCAAAGATCTAGATACTAAGCATTCATTTCAAATAGTCTGAAGATAGTCTACATTGTTGCACCTGTTTATTTGTTTTTAATATTTTAGTAATAAAGACAATTAATAATAATAATAAATAAATCTTTATAATTGATTGAATTTTCTTCAATATATGATTTTGTAGGCAATTCTCTAGGGCCTACACATCTTGTTTTCATTTGTTTTAGGCATTGTAAAAAGCAATCCATCAGTGGAGTGATGAAGCTCTTTACATCCACAAAAATGGATGAAACCTGCAATATATAGATGAAAATTATTTATTCATCAAAAAGATTGTATATTCATCCAAATTAGAATAATACAATCTTAAGATTTGGTAGCATTTGCAATTTCATCCACTAGAAAAAGAAAGAAAATCTCAACAAATATTCCCTATAAAATATTTTGTAGCGCTTTTTGGTGAAAATTTGCCCAAAAGAAATCCCTTACCTTGCACCCTTACCTTTATTCCAAGTTTGTTGAGCAAAAATGTTCCATCAAGAAAGAAATTAAGCCGCTAATATATCCTATAAATCTAAAAATGTTCCATAAACAATGAAATTAAGTTGCTAATGTATCCTATAAGTTTTACTGATGATTCCAATTGTAGTCTTAAGCAAGATTCAAATTTATAGGGATGAATTTATTTGAAAATTTAATGGACACAAGAAAAATCTTTGGATTTGTTTTTGAAAAGATTCAAGGAACAAAGTGATTTTATTATAATAATTTCATTTGAGGCATTTGAAATTGGGAGCACATCCAATGAACAAAAAGTTAGTGAGACACGATGATACTAGCTTAAAGAAACCACAACTAGAGTAAGTTTAAAGAAACCACAACTAGAGTAAGTGCAAGTTAATGACTTGGTGCATACTATGTGGAATAGACTATTAGCACTCAACTAAGTAGGAGAGTGTTGGAATTGATTTATTTTATATTCCCTCCATTCCAAAATTATCTTCCCTTCTTGTTCCCCTTAGAAAGTTAATATACAAATGGAAGATCATTTTGGGATGGAAGGAGTAGTAAATTTATTCACTTAAAAGTCTATGGACTTTGAGGTAGCTGATGCACCACAAGACATTAGTATCCATAACAATTCCTAAAGTTCCATGACAATGTTTCATCCAAAATCCTCAAAAACTACCATTTTCAATACAAATACCAAATTTTTGAAAGAAAACTTTTTTTGATACATGTAACCCGTAGGATCCTGTAGTATGCTGACTTAAGAACATGTGGTAAATATTTCTAATATTTACACCGTGTTGATTACAAGATATAAGCTTTCAAATTCATTGAAATCATTTTTTGGGCCTTGCAAAAAAAAAAGGCACCTGCACTTCACGAGCTTACTTTTATATGAAAAAATGTCCTTGAATTGTACAATATATAGAAAGAAAATAGTAAGTAGACAACAGTAGAGAATGATTCAAAATACAAAGTTGTTAAGAAGTTAATTATGGAATTGAAAACTGCCAATCCCAATGATTGCAATGTTGTTATAAAAAATCTACATCCTATGATTTTATTTTTTTCAAAAAATATTGAAATTTGAGTAAGATGAAAGACTTCAAAGTTTACTTTAGCATAGAGAATCCATAACTACCCGCAAACAAAAACTCCTCATAACTTTTGACTCATTGATCAAAATGGAATGATTCAAAGCTTTCCACGTATGTATAACTTTAGAAAGCCATTTCCAAATTTTTATTTTTGAAAAAAGAGATTTTTTTTATATATGCCAAAGCTTTCTATGTATATATAACTCTAGAAAATCAATTTCAAATTTTTATTATTGAAAAAAGAGATTTTTTATATATATGTCCAGACTACCCAAATTGAAAAACAAACTACATATCATGCAATAACTTTTGATTCATATTTAGTGCTTATGAGTATATGATATTCTTCATCCCCACCTTCAATTAAAATTTGGGCCAAAAATATGGAGATTCCATATTTTTGGAAATCTCTGAGTTACATGTACTTGCCCAAAATTTATATATAGCCAAAAAATGCATGCTAGTCCTTTGGAGATAACATAGGACAAAATTTCTATATAACCAAAAAACCCATGCTTGTCTTTTAGGGGATAACACATTACAAGAGATTTGAGGGCATTGGAGGGCCGTTTCAGGGCCGTTTCAGGCCCATCTTCCAATCTGGCCAGATCTGTGAACAGTCGATATGGGCAGATCTGTGAACAGTCGATATGGGCTGTCAAAATTTTTTTTTCTAAAAAAAAGTTTTTTTTTTCTTTCCCAAATATCATTTCAAGCAATTTTTTTATTTTTTTTATTTTTAAAAGTGATGTGATACTGTCTCGACCGCATTAGCCAACAGCTTTTTTGCGTTCCCGCAGTCTAGGAACATAAGAGAACTCACGGGGCTTTTCTGCGTTCCCGCAGTCTAGGAACGTAAGAGAACTCACAGGCTCTTGGAGGCCTCAAATCTCTTCAAATGTCCTAGAGGTCTCAAATCTCTTCTAATGTAGGACATTTGTAGCCAGACCATTGTGGGATTTAATTAGGCTACACTAATAAGTGCACAGTACACTAGTGAATCCTTACATATTTTATAATATGTAA
The DNA here is from genome assembly GCA_963969595.1 of Neckera pumila. NCBI lineage: Eukaryota > Viridiplantae > Streptophyta > Bryopsida > Hypnales > Neckeraceae > Neckera > Neckera pumila. The sequence continues at coordinate 1,399,237 of OZ018414.1, forward strand.
AAAGACCTTTAGGGGATAGCATTTAGGGGATAGCATAGGACATTAGTAGCCAAACCATTGTGGGATTTAATTAGGCTACACCACTAATAAGTGCAAAATACACTAGTGAGTCCTTACATATTCTATAATATGTAGAAAGACATTTGGATAGTATATGAAGTAGCTCAATTATTTAAAGGGAATATGGTTGAATTGGACATTTCAACTTATCCAAGATTTATCTTATAGACTTACCCAAGATTCTAACTTATCTTTTTCAATTTCACTTCATAGGAAGGAATGTATTTAATAATTTAATGAAATGGATTTGTAGTCCAACTTGTCTTTTTCAATTTCATTTCATAGGAAAGAATGTGTTTGATAATTTGATGAAATAGATTTGCACTCCAAATTGTCTTTTTTAATTTCAATTCATAGGAAAGAATGTATCTGATAATTTAATGAACTGGATTTGTACTGTACAACTATATGAGATTGATTGCACCAATATAACTTAATTTGCTAATCATATAAAGCATTCATATCAAGAGATATAGGGGTTCAAAGATGAAAATAGGGTTCATCCTTGATTTCCTCTTGCCTCATATAAACAAGAATGTATGAGAATTTATTAGAGTAAATCATGCCTCCCCAAGAGTAATTGCACCCTAACTCAAATCCTCAATCAAATCAAACATTGGGTTCACACAACAAGAGATTTAGATATAGGGTCTAGAATCAGAACAAGCAAAGTTTTTCTCATTGGAATGTATTTTTCCCATTCATTCTACAGTGATGTGCCAATTCACTTGACTGAAGAAGGGTGCACAGTCTCACTTGCTCCAGAACATTATTACCCCAAACCATACTCCCAACTCAATACCTCACTCCTTGATCTAGGAAAATGTTGTACCACTTCTGAACCGTTGAATTACTGGAAAATACTTTATTGAAGTAATGTAGATACCTGTTACCAGGCCTTCCTGCCAGAAACAATTAGCACAATCTGTACATGATGAGTACCAATGCGGCTATTCCAAACGAAAACTACAATACGCAATGAGCAACAGATGAATAGCACCAAAAAATGCAATCCTTCAGCTTGGGCTTTTGACAAGCCGTTCTTAAAAATTACATACACCACTCCACATCCGCATCCACACAATATTACTCGAGCCTAAACAACCTGGAGACAGGTTAATAGGTTACCTGCAGTAGATCAGAAGTGGCCTTCTGGGAGAACAGAGCACATTTCTTTTTTGTTGGCAATCTCTGAAGTACACCTGGAAAGAGCACACCAACTAAAAAACAATCAGGCTCACGTACTGTCCTTTGAAAGTTGGCTCTTTTGCCTGAACACATCTGTTGTAGTAAATCAATCGCAATTCTTTCCTCTACACCACAAGATCGGAATAGATTTAGCTTGCACACTATTTCAGTAAAATCCGGAAAAGACATGCATCAAGATAAAACTTGGGTTCATTTCATGCGATCATAAGAGTCTGTGGTTACCTGTGGTGGGGAGACGGATTGGCAGAGAACGCATACTGAGCAGGGCCATCAGGTGAGGCAGGGCGAGGAGCAATGAGCGTAAGAGTGCAGGCGTTGCACAAGAAAACAAGTAGTGCAAGCAAGGAGCGAGGAAGACCATACGAAGAAGTGCAGACATTGTGAAAAGAGGGAGGGAGAATTGCACTGCAGAAAGAGGAAGTCGGGGATGGTCTAATGAAAACAAAGATAAAATAGAAGGAATACGTTGCATGCAGAAAGAGAGATCAGTTACAAAAACATAACGGATGGGAAGGCCCATCTAACGACCTAAGCCCAGTATGTGGAGGAATTAACTCTGGGCCTCAGAAAGGTCCTGAACACCTTCAGTCTCCAATGTAGTCTCGACTTCTCTATGATCTTCGTCCTTCACAAATGCCCGATCCTCGCCCAAGGCCAATCGCTCCATTGGCGAAGTTGGTTCTGAGGACCTTTGAGGCTCCTCAGCTGTCCGAGAAGTGCCAGACGGCTCCCTCAAATCAATAAGGGGTGAAAATTTTCTTACACCATTGGGACTATGGGTCCCTTCAACGGCTTTACACAGAGCTACATATTTCAGTACAAGCTCCTTGTATTCGGAAAGGAGGTCCTCCACGTCCATAACTCTTAGATCCCCAGACCTTGTAGACAAGTACGGATAGTCTCGAGCCAATTCGCCACTCTTTTCTGCCTCCAGTACTTCAAGTAAGCCAGATGCTTCCAGCTGGGCGACTGTCATGTTACCTTTTTTTGATAAATCGTCTTTAGGACTAGCAGGGACACTTCCCGCAGACGGTGCATGGGTAGCTGATTCAACAGGCAACATCCGTGATTCCACTTGATCTTCCCTTCGGACGCTTAACCCACTTGATTCCCCTCTATTTACCGACTGCTTTGAGACTCGAGGTGAAACATGCTCATCTGATTTCGAGGTACGACCTTCACTAATTGGGGGATGCTTTTCTATGATGGAAGGTTGGGCTGACAAGTTTACATCAAGCAAAGCCCTAGCCGAGTGCATTTGTTTCTCGAACTCTGAGGAGTCCATCGACAATGACGTAGCTTCTAGGTTATCAATGAAGTGCTCAGCTGAGACAAGATTGGTATAAAAATACGCTGCCTCCGAGACCAACCTCGAGTGATGCCTGTATCGATTGATGTAGAGAAGATTCGAATGAAGCTGAGGTGGGTTCGCCTGCAAGCATTCATACATAAGTTAAGGATACAGAATACAAGTACCTTCTTCAGCCTCCCAGCCATTAATATGTTCCCTCAAGTGTCTATCTGTATACTGAAGAATATGAACGGACTCACTAGGCTTATAGGATGCCGGTAGTCTAGCCGTTTGGTGATATGACTACCTTAATCCTATGGTGCTCTTTCTATTTCAGAGTCCGTGGACTCTTGGTCAATTGATTACCATGAAGTAAATTGGCTCCAACTGTAGTATTGTTGCTGAAAGATATTCAAAAGACCACACAAATCAATAAGACACTTACTTTGATCACCACATAGATTAAAACTGGAAGAAAATCGTCAGCGCCAGGAGGATTCTCTTTTGATCCAATAGAAACGTTAAGAAGGAGATTGTTGATGACACGACAGCAGTTGAGGATGCACACAAGTTTGTCTCGAGGTGCTTTGTAAGTATTAATTTTTTGCAGCTCCTTCTGGGCTAACTGTTCAAGTCAAACACGCCCAAAATCGACAAATCGCACAAGTTAGCCTCGTCGGCAATAAAGATCATGGGACAAGAAGATTTCGGTTCGCGTGGTTACTCCCAGCAGTCAATGAAATCGTATGAGCGTTCAAGACAGAAAGCGCAGTTACCACTAAGCTGCGAACCAATACTCCAGCACTCAAACTTCACATTTATGAGCACAACGAAAGTATTTACGGACATACCAGCCATGAAGACTCATGAAAGTTTGGTGGAATATCAAGATGCTCAGGACGAATAAACTGTTGCAGCATTGCCATCTTCTCGGACAACCTTTGATCATGTTCCACTTCTTCAGGAAAAGGCGCAAATGCTCGACTAAATAGCTTTGTCATCAGATATTTTTCCAGACCCTATAATCAACAAGCACCAATTCATGCAAGAGGAAAGAAAACCTAAATCTAACGGCAGATGATGATAGTATAATAACAGTCTATAATCAAACAATTCCATCTCTTGAACAGCTTCCTGCACAGACAAACTCTCGCCTGTTCTCGTGTATTACATATGAGGTGGCGAAATCTTGGAGCTGGTACCATTTCCATTGGACATTTATTCTCGCACACCATGAATCACTCAAAATAGCACCAAAATGAAGGAAATGGTGGTGGGGGGGAACCTCGCCAGCACTGTCTAATTCTTCCTCGGTTGCATCGACGAAGAGAGGATGGGCATCGAATGCACCTTCGGTTGTAGTCAAAAACGCTTGAACACTTTCACTATCTTTTTCTGCATCAGGTATCCTGCTCGTAAACTCTACGATAAAGCTGCACACATAGTTCACGGCATAGACCAATGAGTTCGCACCCTCCACTTCATATTTCGAAACAAGAATCCGCCATGGGATCAGCTTGAAGCTTCCAAGTTCGCAATGTACACATACATTTGGATTATTTTCTTCATGTTTGGTTCTCCAGTATTCACAAGAGCAAGAATTCACGTGGACATTTCAATAAAGCATTGAGACTCTCGCAACCCACATGAAAGCACTCAAAGAGAATTGTTTTCAAAGTCGAGAGTATAGGTGTCACCTTTTAATGGACTTCACAAGATCTATGGCTTGAGGATGGCGCATCCGATCCAAGAAGTCGTGAAAGGTGAGCGGTGCTGTTGCCGCATTGAACATATCAACGTTCTCCATTGCAACTCTCTAGTCCCCCTTCAGAAACCACCCTGAATTTCATAATTCGTTCAATGAATACACGAATCCTTTGAACGGCCAACTCTACATCAAACTAGGTTCTATTTTATAACTTCATCGTCATACATTCACAAAATCTAAGCAATCAGGAACAACTACCTAATCCAGCACCTACCTCTACCTTCCCAAAGCCTTCACAACAACCCCCTCTGAGACAACAAGAGAAAGGCGCGATGCACGCTCTCGAATCCAGCAATGCGCTCAGGATCAAAGGGAACGGTCTAGGGTTTCGCTATTCGTCAGCACTGCTCCAATTTCAGCGGGCAGGAGGTCAATCAATTCTTCTCAGCAGCGTGCAATTCTTCTCGGCAGCGTGCGTGCGCGCGCGCACCGGAATCATACATGAATCGCATGCGATCGTGCAGCGCAAAGTCAAGGGCACGAGAGATTTTACAAGAGCGAACTGCGAATGGAGACCCCAAAAGTGATCGAGGAAGCGCAGAGGTGGAACTCAAAACGTATACAAACTGAGGTCCTCATCCCAAGTGCTATCTCAATTCAGGATCAGGTCTTCTAATAGTGCATCCGGGCATGCTTCCCCGGGTATCAGTGAGGAGCATGGTACCAGCCGAGGATTCACAGCAAGCTAACGACCTCTGTAAGACCTAAGAGCATCGCCACCGCAGACGGAACTACAAACGGAAACGCCACTGTTACGGGAAGACAAGACTTTGCGCTCCACCGCAGGCACGCGATAGGGTTTCCTATTTATTAGGGCAACGCTACCAGCCTCCGCCCACGCCATATTCCAGGTCCTTTCCGTTGACGCAAGAGCTCAGTTATTCTGTCCCTGTAACTTGCAAACCGTGCAGGACAAAACCTACAGAAACTTCGGAGCTCTCATTGTCAAGTACCACCGTTGATCTTGAAGACTTCGTAATTTCTGCAACTTCCGATTGTACAAACCAGATAACTTGTATTTTAAATCTAATGATTCAAAGAAATTTTGAGGAAGACTTTGGTTATGAATTGCTCATTTGCATTTGAGGCTGGATCCAGTTCATCATCTTTAGATTGTAAAAACACAGGCAACCGGACCTGCTCGTGTCTGTGAACTCAGATGCAACACAAATAACAAATTCCAAAAATGAATTTTGAATTAAATGATACTGCACAAAAGGTTGAGTCACGATTTTCATTTGCATACTTTGAACAAAAGATGAATTGGAATGATGTTTACAAACATTTTTTCGAATCATTCTGCGTTCAATTTAGGCATGATTTCAAACTCAACATTTCCAAATAAAAAGCAAAATCCTAAAGCACACTTTTTAGAATTTCAGTTTGTCTGATTTTCAATGAACTACTTTCATGCATCATGTAACGGACCTCTTAGATCTTAATTTAGTACTTGGAGATAAAACCAAATCTTGACAGACAACTGAGGCATCTAAACTGAAATTCATACATACCATTAGCAGCCAATTGACGTATATAGAAACGTTCGCTTCAATTCATGTATGATCGAAGATCTCCAGCACCTGAGTAAAGATTTGCAAGACGAACTTTGTGCCATTTACGGATTTTGTGCAATTTTTATAAACTGCACCGAGAGATTACTACCGGAAGATGAAACTTTCATAATAAATTGATCCTTGTTTAATTGAGCATCACAAGTTTCAGAGCCCTGTTTTGTAACAACCTGTGCAATTTCTGTAATGGAAATGAATGGAGGTGTAAAATATGGAAGTGTAATGGAGGTGAATGGAAGTGAATAAGGTGCCGAGGGATGTTACGTGCTTTGCACTGCGGCACTTACGAAAAAAGGGGAGACGGAACGGGAACTCCCTCGCGACTGCACACTGAGAAAGGATTTTTTCGTTCCTGGTTACGTGGATGCGGTGGAGATGCTCTAAGGCAGAACAGACCATTCTGGACAATAAACCCATTCCGGACACCTAGGGTATGACTGACCATTAAGGTAGCTGACCCATTTCCAACCACTTAACCCCTAAATGCTCAATTGAAGTTAAATAAAACCTAAGTTGCTATTTTTAATAGTTTATATTTTAGAAAGTTCTTCTTGAAGTCTAATTTTAGCATCAAAATCTGATCTTGAAAATAAATGATAATGATTTTTCTATTCAAGTTTTTGTACAAGGGTACCCATTACAATCTTGACTTCCCGTAGTGTTGAGAGCTCTTGGAAATGAGCCTCAAATACACTAGATCTTAGAGAAAAAAATCACATTCAAAATTCATTTAAAAAAATTGTAGAGTAGATTAACCCCTAAAGGATCGAGGCCCTTTTTTTGCCAAAAACACTCAAAACTGCCATTTCTAAATTAAAAAGTAAAAAAATTGAAAAATGTTTTTTTTTTCACGTCTAATCATAGGATCTTACACCTAACTATTATGAGAGTGTGTGGAAAAAATTTCAGAATTTTTGACCACACAGATTGCAAGATATCTGCGTTTAAAGTAAAAAAAATTAGTTTTTCAGCACCTTGCAGGACTAGATTTTTTGACTTTGAACATTTTTAACTTAAAATTTTTGCACTATAGAGTTTTGAGCTTTAAATCTTTATAGTGGAGAATTGAGTTGAGAGTCTAGGAAAAAAAAAAAAAAAAAAAAATTTAGTTATCATTCTATAAAAAATTGTTAAGTAGAATAGTTATGAGATTAAATATTCATATATTTCAGATGGAATTAAAATGCACTAATCCCAATGGTGAGATTGTTTTGGCAATTAATATAAACCATGCCAAAAAAAAAAATGAAAAATTTGAAAAATTGCATTTAGAAATGCATCCTAGAAGTTATTTTTTTCAAAAAGATGCTCTAAATGCCCAAAATACAAGAATGTATATAACTTTCTCATAACAAATCCAAATGAAATGAATCAAAGCTTTTCAAATAGAACAAAAACATATTCTATGAGAAAAAAAAAAAAAAATTTAAATTCAAACTTGTCCTTTTTTTTTTGCTGCCGAGGTTGCCAGCCATCCCCTCTTTTGAGCTTATTTGGTCATAACTTTTTTCCCGGGCACCATTTGTGAAAAAAATTATATTCCCACAAAGCTTATCAATTTTTCTATCTTCAAAAAAAGTTTCAAAAAATCACAACAAAATTACAACCGGTAGATACCTATCCAAAATCCCAAATATTTGCCGAACCGACAATGGTCTTTTAGAGGTTAAGAAGCCATAAATTGATCGAGGTTATACTTGTTAGGCCCTTTAACCTCAAATTTTTTTGGTCACCAATTTTTTAGATTTGGCTTGTATAAAGAAGATTGAAAGATTTTTGTAGTTTTAGCACCCTCATGGTTAAACATTGTAATCTTTCACTCCATAAGTGATATTGTTGTGTTTTCTTTTCTTAATGAGATCTCTAACATGTTCAGTTTGAATTTGTATGGTTACAATTCAAAAAAGAATGATACAACTTATCAAAATGTTTGCATTTTGTTCAATTTAGAACAAATTCCAGGAAGCTCAAAACAGGCCTTGGGCATTTAGAGGTTAACCAATTACGCATATTTTTAAGCGCAATTTTTTTGAGTGCAGAATTCTTCCTGTGTACAAAAAATAGAGTTTGCTAGGATTTTATTACACAAAATGTAATTACCATAAATTTTTTAGTAGAAGATTTTTTTTGACCTATAATGGTGATATAGACCTTTCTATTTTTGACCATAGGTTGATTGCAATAATGACTGCCTTATAGCCAATCATAATGTGCCACAATTGCTTCGAGAATTGAGCCACAAATTCATGGAAAGTCAACAGCCTTAAATTGGAAATGGGGGAGGTGATTAGAAATGGATTGGCTACCGTGTAGGCTTTTGTCAATATTGTACATGAGATTTGGGCCACAATCAATTACATTAGAATAAACTAGAAATTGTTGAAGAACATGTACATATTAGTGTAGACCATGTACATTCAGCCCTAGGAGTAGCATTAGTCACTTAGTTAGACTTAGAGTCCCTTGGGTATTGCTCATAGTCAAAGGCAGCCCATAGTGTTTAGTTATCCCACATGGTTTGTGGATAACTAGTGAAAGGCTTCTACTATAAGATCAGCCCACTCATGGGTCTTTGTATCTTTCTACCATCTAAGTAAAGCCTTTCTTCCATTCACTACATTGTAATCTCAATAGGTTATGGGCCCACGCACTTGGAGTTGCGCTTGAGGAAGAAATTCAAATCATTTGGAGGAGATCTTGGAGCTTGGAGGAGCAACCAGCCATTTGTCACATTTTCACCTACAAACCATATGGTATGAGTCATTTTTCAAAAAAAAGCTTTGAAGTGCATTTTCAAAAAAAAATTCTTTTGGGGCTTTTGTTGGCTGATTTGTGAGTTTTTGAGTACATTTTGGTGAGAGGTTGCTCATGGTAGTAATCAGACCTAATTAGGGCTGGTTGCATGCTCTATATTTGAGTTTGTGCTTAGAAGTGTACATCGGGAGCCATTGAGGGCTGATTGTGCACTTGGGTGCATTGTTGATTGTGATTGTGGCAATTGCAATCTAGTGAGAGTCCTTTGTGAGCCTTGGAAGCATCATTGAGTTGCTTGAGGTGTTTGCCATCCATTGAGGGCTGATTAGTGCCCTTGTGAATGAGTGAGGCAAATTTGAGGACTTTGCCATCCATTGAGGGTTGATTTGTGCCCTTGTGAGTGAGAGAGGGCTAATTTGTGCCCTTGTGAGTGAGTGAGGGCTGATTTGTGCCCTTATGAGCTTTGTTGAGTAACTGAGAGCCAATTAGGGTTCTTTGGTGACTTGGTCATCCAACTAGAGGTGTTGGAGGCCACTTGTTATCCTTGAGGTGCTCATTGTGAATAGTAGCTTCCATCTAGGGCTGATTGGAAGTCTTGAGCTCCTTGTAGGGTGGAGTACCTAATTTGTGAGGAGCATTGTGAGTTTGCTTATTGATTTGAAGTAGCACTAGCCCATGATGTCTATGTGGTGGCTTTGAGCTTCATTAGGGGTTGAATTAGTGTTGAGAGGAGGTGATGCACTTGTGAGGAGTGTTTGGTCGTTCTTAGGGCTTTGGAGAATCTTGGAAGGTCCTTGTAAGGGCTAATTGGTGCCATTTCAGCCCAATTGGCTTCCCAGGGATTGTTTGGAGGCTGAATTGAGTTTGTCAACTCTCCAAGATACTTGGGGTGCTGCCAACAAGTGGGAGGTACTTCACCATGGCATCAAGTGGAGGAGAAGGCGTGCACATCATTGACAAGTTCAATGGGGAGAACTTTGGCATGTGGAAGTTCAAGATGGAGATGATCTTTGCGGAGAAGGATTTGTGGGAGGTGGTGGATGGGAGTGAGGAGCCTCCAAGTGAAGATGCGGATCCCAAGACCAAGAAGGCCTTTGAGAGGGAGGAGAAGAAGGCCTTTGCTCTCATTGCCATCAACCTTGTGGACCGGCAAATTGCTCACATTCGACATTGCAAGGGACCAGCCCAAGCATGGACCACCCTTTGCAACATCCACGAGACCAAGAGCCTCTCCAACATCTTCTTTCTTCGGCGCAAGTTCTTCACTAGCAAGATGCAAGAGGAGGATGACATGTTGGATCACGTCAACAAGATCAAGGCTCTTGCAGATGAGTTGGCTTGTTTGGAGGCGCCCGTGACGGATGGGGATGTGGTGATGACCTTGTTGGAGAGCTTGCCACCATCTTATGAGTTCCTCATCACCGCATTGGAGACAAGGCCCACCAAGGAGCTCACCATGGAGTTTGTGACCGCCCGCTTGATGCATGAGATGACCAAGCGCAAGGAGAATGAGTCCCAAGGGGAGGGATCAGCCCTTGTCTCAAGATTTGGCAAAGGAGGCAACACCAAGACGTTCAAGGAGACAAGGATGTGCTTCAAGTGTAACAAACCGGGCCACATTGCCAAGCATTGTAGGAGCAGCCAAGCCAAAGACAAGGAGAGTGCACACCAAGCTTCCAAAGTGGAGGAAGAGGAGGAGTTTGCCTTTGCCACCCATGGAGGAGGGGAGAAGGCCAACATGTTTACTTGGATTGTAGACTCGGGGGCCACTCAACATATGACTAGCCATCGAGACGCCTTCCACACCTATCAACCCATTTCGGGGAAGAAGATTTATTTGGGAGACAATGGCATGGTGGAGGCCCTTGGCATGGGGGAGATCCTAGTGGAGGTGCAAGTGAAGGGAGAGACCAAGAGGATCCAAATCCGGGAGGCCCTCCATGTCCCCAAGTTGCATGCCAACTTGCTTTCGGTGAGCAAGTTGTCTTTGGGAGTTTTGAAAGTGCAATTCAACATGGTGGGATGTGTTGTGAGGGCACCAAGTGGAGTTGTGATTGCATTAGCCCCTCGTGAAGGCAACTTGTACTACCTCCATTTCACCAAGGTGAATGGCACTTCCGTGGCTTGTGTTGCCCAAGGATCAGCCCATGAAGACCTTGTGGAGCTTTGGCATAGGAGGCTTGGGCACTTGAATGTGAAGAGCATGAAGAGCCTCCAACACATTGTGAACCTCTCTTCTTGCAAGCATGATTGGAGTTCTATGGTGTGCAAGGGGTGCATTGAGGGCAAACAAGCAAGGCTGCCCTTCCCCAAGGATGGAGCAACCCGGGCCACCAAGCCATTGGAGCTTGTGCATTCGGATGTGTGCGGGCCGATGAAGACCACAACCATAGGAGGAGCAAGGTATTTTTTGACCTTCATTGATGATTTCTCTCGCAAGATTTGGGTGTATATGCTGAAGTGTAAGAGTGAGGTGTTTGGGCGTTTTGAGACTTGGAAGGGCCTTGTGGAGGCCCAATGCAAGTGCAAGGTGAAGGTGCTGCGATTGGACAATGGAGGGGAGTATGTGTCCAAGGCCTTTGAGGAGTACTTGAAGGCCCATGGCATTGAGCACCATACTTCAGCCCCTTACACTCCTCAACAAAATGGCGTAGCGGAGCGTGCCAATCGCACCATTGTGGAGATGGCAAGGTCCATGATTCATGCCCAAGGTCTCAAGTTTGAGCTGTGGGGGGAGGCGGTGTCGAATGCGGTTTATACAAGGAACCGGTGCCCCACACAAGCCTTGACAAGCAAGACATCCCAAGAAGCTTGGAGTGGGACTAGGCCCAATGTATCTCACATGCGCATCTTCGGGTGCATTGCCTATGCATTGGTTCCAAGTGCCAAGAGGACCAAGTTGGATGCCAAGGGCATCAAGTGTCTTTTCCTTGGTTATTGTGAGGGAACCAAGGCATATAGGCTGATGTGTGTGGAGAGCAAGGCCATCATCAAGAGTCAAGATGTGACCTTCTTGGAGGATGGAGGAGCTGATTCCAAGCTCTTGGAGATGAGCCCAAATGGGAGAAGTAGAGGACGAGCCCAAAAGGTGGGCACAACTCCAAGAGTGAACATTGAAGATGAAGGAGATGAAGATGAGGAGCAAGGAATGGAAGATGAAGACTGTGTAGAGCCCAAAAAGAAGGTGGCTACACCCCAAGTGAAGAGATCAGCGGCCCCTTCTCCAAGCACTTCACCAAGGGAGCAAGAGCATGATCAGCCCTTGGAAGAGCAAGATCAGTCCACGGAGAAGCCCCGTTATCCCACAAGGATCCGCAAGCCGCTTGGAGATTGGTGGTTGAATCACATTCTTCCTCCACAACATGAAGAACAAGCCAATGTGGCTTTCCTTGGAGATCCATCCACACTTGGAGAGGTGTTGCGTTGCAAAGATGCAAGCAAGTGGGAGTTGGCTATGCAAGAGGAGTACAAGGCCCTCATTGCCAAAGGGACATGTGAGCTTGCACCCCTTCCTCCTAAGAGACAAGTGTGGGTTGTAAGTGAGTGTTCTCCACCAAAAGGGATGCTTTGGGTCACATTGTGAGGTACAAGGCAAGGTTGGTTGCTAGGGGTTTTTCTCAAGTGGAAGGTGTGGACTTCAATGAGACATATGCCCCCGTTGCTAAGTTTAGCACCATTCGGTGCGTTGTGACCATTGGGGCAGCCATGGACTTGGAGATGCACCAAATGGATGTCAAGACGGCGTTTCTCAACCCCAAGTTGGAGGAGGTCATCTACATGGATCAACCCCAAGGCTTTGTGGAGGAAGGCCAAGAGCATCTCAAGTGCAAGTTGAAGAAGGCACTCCCCGGGTTGAAGCAACCGGGGAGAGCATGGTATTGAGATATTGATGCCATGTTTGCAAGGAAGGGCTTCCAAAGAGGCCATGCGGATCACTCTTTGTACATCATGCAAAGTAGTGAGCATTTGGTGATTGTGATCTTATATGTGGATGATCTCATCATCCTTGCAAGTAGTATGATCAAGATGCTTGAAGTGAAGACTATGCTCAAGATGGAGTATGAGATGACAGATCTTGGAGAGTTGAGCTATTGCCTTGGAGTGGAGTTCAAGAGGGATAGGGCTGCCCGCACCATCACCATGAGCCAACGCAAGTATCTTGAAGAGATTCTCAAGCGGTTCAATATGGAGGAGTGCAAAGCCATAGGTACACCACTTGACACTCATGAAAAGTTGCCCAAGCTCACCAATGAAGAGTTTGAAGAGGTGAAGGCTGAAATGCAAGGTGTGCCTTACAAGGCAGCGGTGGGTTGTTTGATGTATGCCATGGTAGCCACAAGGCCTGATTTGGCATTTCCGGTGAGTGTTGTGAGTCAACACACGTCCAAGTATGGCTCCAAGCATTGGACAGCGGTCAAGAGGGTGATGAGGTACCTTCAAGGCACACTTGGGCTGAAGTTGCAACTTGGAGGTGCCCGTGTGACCTTGCATGGCTTTTGTGATGCGGATTGGGCCGGTGATGAAGGGGATAGGAGATCCACCACCGGCTACGTATTTATGCTTGGATTGGGTGCCATTATATGGAATTCCAAGAGGCAGCCCACCATAGCTCTTTCTACAACGGAGGCGGAGTACATGGCCATGAGCCAATTCACCAAAGAGGCCATTTGGCTAAGGCAACTCTTGGCTGATGTTGGCCTTGTCCAAGAGGGGAGCACACAAATCTTGTGTGACAACCAAGGGGCCATTGCTTTGGCCAAGAATCCCACCCACCACTCTCGGACGAAGCACATTGATGTGCAATACCATTTCATTTGTGAACGAGTGGAGGATGAGGTGATTGAGCTCAAGTATGTGCCTACCCAAGCTATGGTTGCTGATGTGCTGACCAAGGCCCTTGAGAAGCCACAACACCACAACTTGATTGCAAAGATGGGCCTTCGAGCCTTTAACCACTCTCAAAGTGGGAGTGTTGAAGAACATGTACATATTAGTGTAGACCATGTACATTCAGCCCTAGGAGTAGCATTAGTCATTTAGTTAGACTTAGAGTCCCTTGGGTATTGTTCATAGTCAAAGGCAACCCATAGTGTTTAGTTATCCCATATGGTTTGTGGATAACTAGTGAAAGGCTTCTAGTATAAGATCAGCCCACTCATGGGTCTTTGTATCTTCCTACCATCTAAGTAAAGTCTTTCTTCCATTCACTACATTGTAATCTCAATAGAAATTGGGGGTTGATTAGAAATGGATTGGCCACAATAATAGAGTGATTTGTGACTACGGTAGGAACTTCCACCTTCTAAGTGTAAATTCATTATTTTTTCAGGCCTTCATGTCGTGGCCATGTTAAAAAACATTGTAACTGCTTTAGGTGAATAAGATGAGCATTATGGATACAATTTTTGATGGTTTTGGGATAGTCTAGAGACTCTTTTGGGCCATGATGGGTAGCACACTTTAAAAATTCATAACAAATCTAGACTTTGTAGAAAAAATATAATTGCAATTGCAATTGGTGTTTTTCACACTTGTCTTTATGTGGGATTTTTTTGTAAATTCAACAATAGCAGGAGGGCAAACTTCTAATTCTGCCCATGATGGATTGTTCTACCTTAATTCCTAAAGGACCATCATGATTAGAGGCTCAAAACCGCTTCAAATACTCATCTCTAAAACAAGGTCAAAATTTTCATCAATAATTATCTTTTTTAAAGTCCAACCATAGGAGCTTTCAATTGACTTCTTTAAGTACATTACCTAAATTTTAGAGTAAATATCCCCACCAATTACAAGGTCAATGTGCCTAAACTTCAAAATGTAGGCTTTTCTAGTCCTTCCAAAAGGTGAAGTTTTGTCTTTCATCATTTTTAGAAAAATTACTTATATGTTCTATAACTTGTGCATTTTGTCAATATGTTGAAAAATAGCATGAAAATATGTGAAAAAATTTAAATCCAAAAAACTTTCATATTCATCTTTTAAAAATTTGTAAAGTAATATGCTAATAACTTTTATAAAAAATTTGAGAATTGTTAATCACAATGGTGAAAATTATTCTCATAAAGAACTTGTGAAAGTATACAACAATTTTGGGCATAGTTCTGAAACTTTACATGGCTAGAACTAGTGAGCAATCATCAATCCTTTCATTAATACACAGCTCACTTGTTGTTATGTATAAATTCTTCACGCTTAGATATGATTTTCCAATTCGTGTAAAGAAAAAACGAATTGTCCATTTTCAATTCTAGACATGAGAAAGATTAGAGAAAGTGGACTACTGTACACTTGGAAGGTTCAATCCAGTTACTGAAATTGCTAGTAACTAACGTTATTTTATGACCAGGCAAACAATTCTTTGGCCACTAGACAGCTTGAGGGACAAAAACAAAGCAAAGAGAGAATCACGCTGGCGGTGTGCTGCAATGCAGATGGCACGAACAAGCTTCTTTTGTGGATTATTGGAAAGTTTAAGAAGCCAAGATGCTTCAAGAATATCAATGAGGTCCATCTTTGTTGCGTGTACAAGAGCAACGCCAAGGCGTGGATGACAAAGCAAATCTTTGCGGAATGGCTTGAAGCCTTTGACAAGCACACCAAAAACTGGAAAGTTGTTCTTATTCTCGACAACTGTAGTGTACATATTCCAGTGACTGAGATTTCTAGCTATGTTCAATTGCAGAATACTACGGTTTATTATCTCCCTCCAAATACCACCTCAAAGATTCAACCATGTGATGCTGGTATCATTTGCAATCTCAAGGCCTACTATCGAAGGCGTTTCAATCATCTTCTTCTCCAACGGCTTGAAGATGAAATTGAAAAACCAGAGAAAATTGACATTTTGGAAGCTATCCACATGGTTGTACTAGCATGGATGGAAGATGTGAAACCACAAAGCATCCAAAATTGCTTCCGCCACTGCCAAACTCACATGGAGGGAACTGAAGAACCTGCATGTACAGAAGAAGAAATTATTGATTAAGATGTCATTCAAGACCTGGAGTCTCAAATGCGCCAATTTTGCTACTTGAATCCAATGAATGTTCACAACTTCTTGGATTGTCCAGAGGAGCAAGTAGTTGCTCACATTCCAGATGTGGAAGACATTGTCCACGAGCATCTTTTGCAACAAGCTATAGCTGTTGATGACGAAGGTAACGATGACAGCCAAGAGTCCATGAAGGTCAAAACTTCCAAGGCTTTGAAGTCCTTCCAATCTTTAGAGACTTTCTGGTATCAACAAGCTGAGGTAGTTCCTAAATTCATGGCTGCCATCCACAAAATGAGGGACAAGGTCAGAATGCTGCGGACAAGGAATCTGGCACAAAAACCAATTTTGTTATTCTTCCACCCTCATTAGGATATGAAGGTACAATACCAGTGTTCACTAATGGTTGTTCAAGATTTCTGGCTACATCAAGTCTCTACTCTGCAAATTTTGTTTAATATCTCTAGTTCTTCAAAGTTTGTGGCCCATTTCAATTTTTTTTTGTTACAAATGGAGTAGCTCAAAGAATCACTTGTTTTGTATGCTCAATTTGCAGGTGGCTGGAGGCCTCATTCTGCATACATGCACACAGATTTGGTTGGTTGTTGAGGTATCAGACGGTGGGTATTAGTTCAGTTTTTGCTGTGCATTCAACCACTCTTTTGATTTTAGGAACATTGAATACTTTCAGTATTAAACATCAACACTTTTTGGGGAGCAAAGTGGGAGACCTCTCATCATTTGTATTGTCTGGCTACACCTGTGCCTTGTTGGGCCTGCATTTTGTCTTCTATTCACAAATTGCTTTTTGAATTTCAATAATGCTGTAACATGTTTTCAAGCTTGTGAAAGTCATCAGATTGGTGGACGTTGTCAAAAAATTCGAGAGATAACAGTTCAGAGTTACCAAAAAAACTTCAAGGGATTGGAGTAAGAGTTACCAAAAAGAGTTCCTTCTGAAAGATCCTGACAATTCAGGACGGGGAAGGTACCAGAGAATCCCCGTACTACAATAGCTCCCTAATATTTTAGGCATGAACCCGGGTCATTGAAGATAGTTCCCTATCTTAACCCTTAAAAGATGTTGTGTTCTTGGATACAAAGGCATACTCCACTGTATTCCAAGGACAACTGTTGTGCTATGATTGTTTTGGAAGCTAGGACCGTGTTTGTTCGAGGTGGAATTTTTATACAGCACGCACTTGCAAGTGTAGCACATAGTTGCTCAATCAAAACTAGATTTTACAAAAATAAGCTCCATCAAGAAATTTGTGAATGCAAATGGGTGCTTAACATCCTTATATGAAGTTTGTACAGTAGAGCACAGTTCAAAAAATGACAGATGTGTTAGGTGCAGAAGTCACACGCGTGGACTTGGCTTCTGCATCAGTTGCCAGGGTTTACATATACCGGAACCACCGGTCTATCGCCAGGAATGTGAGCTATGCTTCTTTGCATTCTTGATTTTGTCTGTGTTTATGCCATTACCAAGAGAATTGGAATGAGTAAAATACCAACATTCCAACACTACTCTGCCGATGCAACATCACAGTGAAGTGCAAGCTGGCCAAAGACGGATAATTTTTGTGCACAAAAAGTTGTGGGAAGTGTCAAAGTTGAAGAATTTTGTTGTGAGTGTCTTGAGCATGAACTAGCAAGAAAGGAATACTATGTTGTTAGCATCTGAGTTGGATTCTGGAACACAATCAAAATCTTGTGGAGTATGTGTTAGTGCAGATCAAAACATGTTGGTAGAGGAACTCAGTAATTATCCATGTTCCCTCAGTGCAAGTTTTTTAGCACTGACTTAGTTGTCGGCTTTTGTTGTGGCAATGTTATGCTTGCTTCTTTCTTACCTCCAATGAAACACATTTCACCAAAAGAATCTCTCCACGGATCAAAAGACTACACTAAAAATGGAAACCATCTAGCACCTGGAACCTGCCTTTCTGAGAAGATTCCAGTATCTCATCAAATCTACAACTCAGGAAATATTGCGCATGAAAAATAGATAAAGCATGCATCCTATTATTTACAGTATCAGTAGAACCCATTGAGCGATTAATGCGTTGAACTTTATAAAATTTAGTGCTCCTCCACTTTCTCTTTACAAAGTTGTCAGTTGTTGCCAACCTGGGAGAACAGTGTGATGCATCCCTCAATTATTAGCTAGTAGCCACATGAACCTCGGTCCCCAGTTGCCTCCAATCCACACCTTCATTGCCATTTCAATTCATTAATCCCCTTCACTCCTTCTCAACTTCTCAAGATTTGCAACTTACGAAATGCAAGAACGCATGCTACGGTCTAGCTAGTACTTTGCAAATATGCTGCTTCAAATTGATATAACTGCAGGAGTTTCTGTACTACAACATAGTTTGATGTTTTTCAGACCTGCAAGACTTCGAATGAAGGTGTTGAAGGTGAATTTCATGGACCGCTATACGTGTTGGAGATCGATGTACACATGTGACCTTTGCTAGCTGGATTGGACTACCACACTTATCAGGCCCCTAAAAAAATTTCACGTTGGTAGAAAAGCTTCTCTGCATTGCAAAGAGAATCCGGCTTTGCGTTGATGGAGCTTTCAAGGTACGCAAACGCACACAGTGAGCAGATTGTTGGACTGACATCCTTGAATTTACATTTTGATTCTCGCCATTGATAAAAAGCTTGTAAGGATTGCAACCGCCTCAGGCAGTCAAGGAGTACGGTGAAGGAATACAGTGTCCGACATTTTGCATGAGCACAAAATACAAGAAGTGAAGATGTATATGTTGGAATACGTATAACGCACCACTTGTACTTGCACAATAGTTATAGAATGGTTCAAAATCATTCTTAAAAAAATCTTATAATTATCTTTGATTCCATGCTCAAATATTGTCCAACCCATAATTCCAAAATACTCTTGTCTTCACTCACGAAATCCCCAAATACAGCAAACGTAGGCCAATGTTGGCTCCAACCTGCATTAGGGGTTAAGACTTAAATTATAAAAATCTGTTTTCTATTGGTCCTACCCACGAACCTCTCTTAGTGCATATTATGTACTCAGAAAGTATGCACTAAGAGAGGTTCTACTGTATATGCACCCGTAGTCATGCCATGTGGTTGCCAAATGGTATGTCACGTAGACAGGGATAAAGTTGACCTTATTAGATGGATACAACCTCTTATGTCTTTCCAACATGGCCATGCTAAGGAGAACAATCCTAAGGTGGCTCAAGGTGCCTAACATGCAAAGAATGGGATTTTAACCCTCTTGATCACCTTGAGATTGGTGTTATAAATTCTTAGTGTCTTGCAATATGTGTGACATTTTAAGTTTTTTTATAACTTATATAACATGATGTTGATTTCCTTCTTTTAAGGTTTACAAACTTTCTAATATTTTTTGGTTAAATTGTATTGAAAGGCAAGGAAAAGTTGAATCAAACTCATTGATGCCATATTTAACTACTTTTAGACTTTAGGAGTAATTTTAGACTATGTCCTGGAAGACTACATTGGGAGAGCTCCTGTTGTATTGGTTTCAAGACTGCAACGCCTATGAAAGTGGGAAGATTAGAATGAAGTAGACCATGTTCATACCCAAGAAGAGGACAAAGAAACATAATAACTAAGATATTTCACCCATAGTACATTAATTCTACCTAACAGTAGAGAAGATTCATCGGGAAAGTTGCCGCTGTCGTGCATATTCCAGACTTTGGGATCTAAAGTGTTGCAAGAAATCAATGAAAACAAATATCATTCAACTTAGATTATTACAAAGACTAGTAAGCAAGCACTATCTAACCCATTAGTATCTCCCTGCAAAATAAGGATCCGGAATTGTCCCAGTGTAATTCCCGCATTCAAACTTACGGTACAAGAGGACTGTTGGCACGGTGGAATGGAACTTGAAAGTAAAGAAAAGGTGAAGAAGGGTCACCACATTTTATTAACACTGATAAAGAAGGTCACAATCAAGAAGTTGCCCACGAAAAGAAAGAAAGGCAATCCCTATAGTATCTAAACTACTGAACTTGACTAATGCATAACAGAATTCCCAACTATAAGTAGCTCCTTCCGTACATACCATGGATCTTCTAATTCAGGAGATCAATATCATCCCTCACATCTACAGAGGGACCTATCAAATGAGAACATGGACATTCAAGAGGATCTATCTGAAGTACTGCAATAGTCTGATCCAAAAAAATGTTGCGCAGTCTAGGGCTACCTAAGATCCGATTTAGTAATGCCCCACGGTGTGGATAAGGATTATTCTTGTTAGGAATGTTCGAACCGGCAAAAAAATGAAACCCTTTCTAAGTCTTTCGCGGGAGAAGACGGCGCATAAGCACCTCCAAAGTAGACAAATGCATGGAGGAATACAACCCACAGTGAGCCCATTCAACCAACTGACTAAGGAAGTAATGGAAACCAAAGGGAACGTCGATTACTTCCGGAAGATCCAGAACAGCACCCTCCACGCATAAATCACCTGTAAGAACAACGACAACCGCCGTCTGCACAATCAGAACATAGCAAGGAAGTTAACTCGTCAGACAGAGGAGGACAAAATTTCTAAAGAACGGGAGATTTCCCGATGTTATTCCAAAAGGGACTCAGTGTATTGAGAACCTTCAATGAATGGGAGGTATCCCGATGAATTTAGAATGGACAGTCACTTCACTTAGAGCCAGTAAACAATGAGAGGTATCCCTATGATTTATTAAGGACAATCACTACACTGAGAAGAAATAAACAAGTAATGATCTCCTGTTGAATTAAAAATGGGTAGACACTTCACTGAGAACCGCTAAACAGCAAAAGATCTCCCGGTAAGCTTAAAAGGGACACTCACATTACGCAGATCTTGTAAATGGTAGATCTCAAGAGGTTCAAATGGACACAACTTGACGGAGAACCCCTGCCCAACGGAAGATCTCCCAATATAGTAAAATTACACTCTTACATTACTGTATACAAACTGGATATCGATGACATGGAAGTGTGCCTACAAATTTGTAATGCGATAACTCAAGATAGACGAAACTCAACAAGCATGAGATGCAATAATTATCTTGCATCTAAACTACGAGCTACAAGTGCAATCATGGTCGCGAGTCCTTGCCAAGGAATTTCGGGACAGCTAAAAAATTGACGGGGAAGCTCAGAAATTATGCATGTGACCAATAATTGAAAAGCAAATATGGGATCACAGCTCACATAGAATTCATGTTGGGTGTAAACAAGGAACCATGAAGGAACAAGTCGAGTGTGCATATGCAATGAATTGTCAAGAAGTATCACTTCAATCATTATCCATATTTGCTAATGTATTGACTATTTGACATTTACAGGTTCAGAGAAATGTCTGATCAAGAATTTACAACAGCATTTAGAATTAAAATTACAATTTGTAATCAGACGATTATGAAACATCATTCCAAGAAACTGTCGTCTCCAGCAACGGGAAATATTCCGATGAAGCCCCATGCCAACAGGAATCAACGACGCTGAATTCCGATAATGATTCCCCAGCCCAATGTGGATTCTTGATCCACTGCATTCTACCCGCCTGGAAGGGGATTTGCTTTCACATACATCGGCACCGCCTCATTCGAAAGAAGGAGGCCATCAAGCCACGGCATCAACTGCATGCAGAGGTAGTTGTCAAGCAGCTCACCGCGAAAGGACTGAGGAAAAACAACATTATAAGCATCGTTCAAGATGTTCATTTCTGGACTGTCGTCAATGAGAAGAATGTTATCCAATGTGGACAAACTGGCCATGTTCGCAAATGTCGTCAGATCTTTCAGGAAGATCGGCTTATTGGGTGCAGATGGGGCCCTATACGTGGACTTCGTGCATGCCCCTTGACACAGACAAATGACATCTTGACGGCCAAAGGAACAATCCGCGAGGACAATGTCCAACAAATTGTCCATGTTCTCTGGAGTAACACTACTCCAGAATGCAACATCCGCTCTACAACGCAGCCAATTAAGAAACGTGGTGACACCCGAGCAACACTCAACATGGGGTTTATTACGCTCGTATGACCTATGAAGAAGCACTCCATTCAAGTCAAGGACCACAAAATACTTTCGCCGAGCTACCTTTTCCAACGTGCTTGGTTGCGTTGTTGAAGGTCCACCACAATCTGTAGACAAGTACGGCAAAGCCCAGTTAGAGACAAGTCCATGAAAAAGCAAAAAGAACTTCAATGAAACCTTTAGAAATACGGAAGGTGTCACATGAAGTACCTCTCACAACGGCTTCTTCCTTCCTCGCCCCTTCTGCTTCCCCGACTTTTGCACTTCTTCGACCCCCGTGTCTTTCGGCCCTTTCCTTTGTTTCCACCGGTCCACTGTCAGAGTCTATTTGAAAAATGTCGCGATAAAGAAATGAGTGCGCCTACCAGACGGCCGGAAACTTAGACCGGCTGTTATTCGCCAAATGGCGCGTCTGTCTAGCATGAAAAGCTGGCAAATTCAAAAGATCCTTAATCCTACTCTTCAAGGAAACCATGTCAGCATGCGTACGTCCCGGGTGTGGGACAGCAATCATTGGATTCACCTTCGGTTCAGCCGCATCCAGACTCATTTGCGTGAGGTCCGCCATTGTATCCACTATAATGGTATCCGCCATTTCCGTGAACGGTGGAACAACAGGTGTCTCAAACAACGGGATATCTCCCGTTGCATCAGTAATCGGCTCCTTCCCCTTTGAATGCCGAGGTCCAGGAAAAGAAGCATGATCACCTGGGATCGGGGGATCTCCCGCTGCACCGACGCACTGCTCCGGCCTCAAAGGTACGTCATGTGAAGACTCTGCTGTGGAGGGCACTATGTCAACGATTGTGTCCTTTGCAGATGCAACTCCTCCCTGTATTGCAACGGTAAGAAGAATCGACGCAGCATTTGTCGCTTCAGGAGTCCGCGTTGAAGCAATCATTGCTCCGGACGGTGTAGGGGAGGAGACGCTGGGGCCTTCATTCCCTACAGGCTGCTGAGGGGCATGCAGACGACTAACCGAAGGGTCATCACAAGGGAGGCTGATATCCAGTCTCATCTTCGTCCTCAACTCATTGCGCCGACCTGACTCGACCTCAACGAGTGTTGAGCTTGAGGCCGTCCTTTGCCCTACCGGTAGGCATTGTCCGGTCTTGCGCGGCTATAGGGCATTTTGAAATTTCTCTGTGCAAACTGGACTACAATGCTTGCCATACTTACTTTCTATCTAACACAAACAAGCACAAGAACTCAGAACTTCAGGGGACTGCAATCTTACGGGTCATCCCAAAATGTTGGTGTGACTTCGACTGCCGATGATGTAGCCATGATGGTTTGCTGGTGCCATATACGCCGACGATATGGTGCTACTCGTCGACAATGACCTCCCGCCTTTGTAATTCCTGCGCAATTCAAAGTGCTTTCTTAACACACGTCCAACCACTAAGCCAACCAATAGACGCCCTCATAGAATCCAATGACCGAGCACACCACAACTTCTCTGCTTTCGGAAAGCAAGCTCCGCAACGAGCTCTGAGATCCGGAAGAAGCAAGACACTCGAAAATGGCACAATGGAGACCCTCGCAGCAAGCACGGAATTGATATTCTCACAAATCAAAGACCAAATGAACACGAACTTCCTCACTTATAAATATGTAATACCCACAGCGCAGAAATTCAGCCAGACAGTGCAGCTTCGAGCTCATCGCATAGACGACTGAAACTGATAGAAATTATGTCCTTCAAAAAAACAGACCACAATCCACGCCGCAATGACCAACGCGGGAGGTTGAGAGTCTTTGGTCTACACTGTCTTAATCTACTTCACACCTAAAGTGTTCTCTCTTAATCCAGATAAGAGCATCATCTATAATTCTTGTTGCTACTCTCACGCTCATTTCGAGAAACAAGTGACTAAGCAGAATTTCGGATTATTTGTCAGGGTTCATTCGATCAAACGGATCCATCTTGGAAACTTGACAAGAAAAAAAAATCCAGAGCAGGAGATGGAAAACCCTACCGTGTCCTTGCAGCGTGGACCTTGGCGCAAACTCAATCGCGATGCCTCCCTCCGAGCAAACCAAACAGCCGCAACTCTGACGCCTCCCTCGAAGCCACGAAAACGCGCGGAAATGACAAATTGGATGCCGGGGTCTCCTCTCCCAAGTCCCGCAATTTAAGCAACAACTCAACAATTTCCAGCGGGCCGCTCGTTGCAACGGGAGAAAACGAGGAGGCGCTTCTTGGAGGAAGACGATTACCAAAGGGAGAGAGCCTACGGAGGAGGACGCTGACCAGTGAGAGCAACGAGATGAACAAGTGGTTTAGCAAGAGAGGCACGTAGCCCTAGGTCGGGAACTTGGCCATCATGGCACGCCGCCCGTTGTGATTACTGATCTAACAGGCAAGGCTTGACTTGACCCGCAGCGAGATGGGGTCATGATGAATTAGATCCCCACTTCCTATGCAAGGAGTGGTAATATATTGAAATTAATGCGAGGGGGGTAAGTTACCCTCAAATAAGTTAGGGGGTCGATTCATCAATTTTTCCACACCCCTTAACCTCTAAATGCCCAAGGTACCCAATGTGGGTGTCCAAAATTTTAAAGAGTTTAATTAAAATCTAGCAACCCCTTTGCTTTAACTTATTACTTCGTATTTTTGGGATACTCATTTTGGAAGTCTACTTTCAGCATCAACAAGCGCTGGGTACAAAAAGCATATTTTTAATTTTCTGACTTCAGATTTTGTGCAAGGGTGAACACTGCAAATAATGACTGAAAATTAAGTGTTTTTCACTTCAAATTATTTTTCCAACTGCTGGGTAGAAAATTAATGCATTTTTTTAATTTTCCAACTGGAGATTTTGTGCAAGGGTGAACATTGCGCGTTTAGAATGAAAATTAAGTGTTTTTCACTTCAAATTTTTTTTCCAATTAGTTCCCACCAACAATTCAACTGAAACAGTTAGAAAATCAAAATCAATAGTGCAAAAATGTTTAGTTAAAGACATTCAAAGCCAAAAATTTAATCATTGCAAGTGAGTTGCAAAAGAACTTGATTTCTGCACATTTAATGAAAAATAAGGTCTTGCAATGTATAGGGTCAAGTTTCTAAGAATTCATTGACACATTCTTATAGTTACAAGTCTAGTATTAGATCCTATGGTTAGATTGCCCACAAAATATTTTTTTAAGTTTTTCTTTCTTTGCTATAGACATGGCAGGTTTACCGGAATGGTTTTGATAGAAACCGCACTTGGTCTTCTGGAGGGTTTAGGTGAAGAAAATAAGTTTCCTAGCACCTTCAATGACTCACTACTGTTCTTCACTTTAAATGTTCTTAACTTCAAATTCTTGCACTTCAACTAACTTCTGCATTGACAACTTTTCATATCCTTTCACTACAAGAAAAGGGGCACAAATGTGATTGGAAAAGAATGACTAGCTGTCCGGAACGACTACAGAATGACTTGGCCTCTATAATTGCACCAGTGGTGTGCCATCCAGAGCTTCTGAGTCATTCTGGAGTTGATAGCACGACAGCGGGATGAGGAGTGGATGGGGTCGACGGGTCATCCTCCATTTTCTATCAAGAAGGGTCGTCCAAATCCTGACGTGGACCCAAATCAGTTCAGATATTCAGACGTCCGAGTCATCCTCGCGACGTATGTCATACACGGTGACTCTCCTTGACTTCAAGGCAACTAGTAAATGACTTTCATGACTCCAGTAGAAGTATGATCTGAAAATTCCTACTTCATCATGGAAAAAGAAAAAGATAACAACCCCTCAAGAGTCGTGCTAGAAAGAGAGGAGACACGGTTCACAGCGGGGCAACTACGGAATGACTTCCTTGTCACAAACTGCGTAACGACATGCAATGACACAATCTGGTTTTGTTGTGGGTCACGGTTGCCATTTGCCAGATTATTTGTTGATGCGGTGGGTTGCCCTGAAATAAAATATATATATTGAGTTAACCCCTGAATGCCCAACAGTCCTGTCGGGGGACACTTGGGATATTAGGCAGGCTCTTGTGACCTCAAACCGTGACTTGATTTTTGGAAACTTTTTTTGAAGATAGGGAATCACATTAGCTTTCTGAAAATATAATTTTTTTTTCAATGCCCGAGAGCAGAAGTTAAGACACATGAAAGTCAAAAAGTGGTTTGTCAAGCAGAAACAAAGAAATGGGGAAAAAAATGAACTGAAAAATGGGAAATTTTTTTTTCTCAAAGATCATGGAGAAGTCTATGTTTGAAGCTTTGATTCATTCTATTTGGACTCAGAACAAGAAAGTTATGGGCAATCTTGTTTTTCGAGCAATCTACAAATCTTCAAAAACAACTTGTAGAATTTATTTTTGAATGCAATTTTCATTTTTTCCCAATTTTTGACGTTTTTAAAAGGTTAAGTTTGTTTGCAAGAAGAATCCCACCATTGGGATTGTAGTGTTTTAATTCCACCTCAAAGCAATTAACAATTTAGTGTTTTGTGCATTTTTGGACCTACTTCTACTTAACAAATTTTTTATATGTGAAAATCAAGTTTTCACATTCTAAAATTTTTTTCCCCGACTCTCAACTCAAATGTTCAACACAAAAAAATTTAACTTTATGGTGTATAGTGCAAATAAAATCCACAAATGGCCGTCAAAGTCCTCTAAAATTGCAGGCCACAGTTCAGAAACCACTTCTTGATGGAACTTCAAATGCTAATATCTTCCAATCCATACGGTCAAACTTCATGAAAATTTTACCACATGATTGAAGACAAGTGAAGTACTAGATCTTATGGTTACATCTTGAAAAAAAAAAATTTGATTTAGGGAGATCATGAACAAATAAGTACTTTGTGGGGGAGGCCTAATACTCCTCTTGAGCCAACAAATTGTCTTCTATTGATAGTTCAATGGCCCCGACTAGATTAGCTACTGCTGTCGGAACTGGCCAACGTCGGGGAGCTGTAAGCCCTGCAGTCTCCACAGTAGTGCTGATGAAGGCGTCTATGGCCTCCACTACCTCTTTCCAGGCTCTAGCTTCGTTGCGTAATACTACTTTCCATCCAGGTCTCTCCACAGCATCGGAGAAAAACACTTGCGTGGCTTGGCTTGGAAAGATGAACGGCTCTGCCATGCGAGGAAGTTTATGTCGGAAGTTCACCACAAGGAAGCCGGTGTCATCACACGTGTACGTAGGATTGCCACGACTGTCTTGGGGTTTCACCCACTCGCATCTCATGAGGATAATTTGTGTATGCAATGCATCGTAGTCCAATTGCAATATGTCTTTCAGCACTCCCACATAGTTCAATGATTGTTCACCGGTGGTTCCGGAAGGCAATTCAAACATAGAGGCCACACCGCTATTGTAGCTCACTAATCGTGAGGTTGTCTCGTCTTCAACGCGGAAGTGGTTGCCAAACGGTGTGACGCGTGTGTACCGGGTTGCTCTTTGAGGCGGTTTCCTGCTCAGCAAAAACCGGTCCATGTCCTCCGGATTACGCACATCCAGGTCTGAGTCATCGAAGGTGCTCCGGACCCACTCTGCAAGTGGAGGAGTCATTGGATTCTCTTGTTTTTCGTCCCTCCACTTCCTGTGTCCATGCAGCCCTCCCAATTTCAGATACCCAAATCAAGCACAAACATACACAATATCCACTAACAACATTATGCTCAGGAGAACTTACTTCAGCACGCACACTCTTATGACTTACCTATGTCTGGAACTGGTTGTTCTTAAGTCGACACTGAGTCATGTTCTCCGTAAACGAATTCGCAACTACAGTAAAACATCTTCTAAACTACTGGCACAAGGACAGTTACAATAGCAAATTCCTAGCTACTGCAGTGGCACGCTTTCAGGAACACGGGTTTGTTCTGTCATGCAGAGAGAGCGTGCGAGGGCGAGTGCAGACTGCAGGCACTTACATGTAAAAATTGTGCATAATCGAAACATTTGTGAGCATATACTGGTGTGCTATGTCTCTTAGCTCGGTGCTCATCACGTATGGCTTTCCAGTGCCTTGCAAAACCTCCTCGGCATCACCGTATTCTTCATCTTCATCCCATATACGTCTTTGTGTTGGCTCAAATTGGTGCAGATACTCTGTAATGAAGCCCATGCATTTGTCTTTCAAGTACCCCTCTGCCATACATGCTTCGGGGCGCGCCATATTTCGAACGTGGCTCTTCAAGACTTTCATGTAACGTTCCACTGGATACATCTAGCGTGCACTCACAGATCCACACAGGTCTAGCTCCCTAGCAAGATGATATGGCAGATGTGTCATAATGTCAAAAAAGGATGGCGGGAATTCTGCCTCCAACAATGCCATACTTTCCGCCACATTAGCCTCCAACGATGGAAAATCCAGAGGATTGTAAACCTTTGTACATAGGCGCCTAAATACCTTGCACATTCTCATGACAGCCATACGTGGTCCGGTACGCAGTAGCCCTCGAAGCGCTAGTGGCAGCAATTGTTGCATCAACACGTGGTAATCATGGGACTTCAGTCCCCCAAAATTTTTCTTACGCATGCACTTACCCAAGTCTGAAGAGAACCCGCTTGGCGTCTTCAATGACTCCATGCACTTCATGAACTTTTCAAACTCATCATCTGTCAAAACATATGGTGCTTGAGGCTTCAACATCTTCCCGGGCCTTCGTGGGTTTGGAGTGAGCCACAAGTGCTTCCTCACATTCCTCCTCTGTAAGTCTCTTCTAACCTTCACAGTGTCCTTCTTCCCGGTTATGGTCTTCAAGAAGTTCTTGGCTAGGTTCATTTCACAATGCATGACGTCCAATAAATGGCAAATCAAAAGATACTGCAGAGCATGAGGGATTCAAATGGAGTTAGCAATCAGAGACCCGTCAGACTACCTCAAACTGGCCTCGTGCAAAACACCATGGCCTGACGTGGATCATAGGGGAGCACTTCTCCCTGAAGCTAGGGCAAAGGCGGGGCAGTGCACTCTGGCCACTCCAATTTCAGGGAATAGCGTCAGGACTGCCTCTGAAACACTGCCTGGGCCTATCCTATACCTACCATGATAACAGAAGTCATACTGTAGTCATAAACTGTGACTTTCACTTTCCATTTACTGTAACATGACTTCTAGAGCACTTCAAAGACGCAATGCAGTTATTCAAGTGCCCAACTGAGTAATTCAGCCATGGATGACTCTGACTCACCTTCTAATAAGGCAACCTATACAGACTGCTAAGCCGTTTGATGCCATGCACCTTCGAGGGGTCACTTGCAGCCCCAATCCTGTTTCCAGCTGCTTTCCAGGCCTCATATTCTGCTGCGTATTGCATCTGCTCCTCCACTGTCACTGTGCGCGGTTGAGGACGGTTTTCTATGGCACCGTCAAAGTGGTCCTTCATATCCTCTGACATGTAAGGATGATCTGGAGGCAACCAACGCCTTGTTCCCCCGTACGTGCACTTCCCGAGCTCTATAGAGTGCTCACCGCCCAAGTCCACCCCGCACCATGGACAAGCAGCATAACCTTGATGAGAGAAGCCTCCTACAGTTCCATAACCTGGAAAGTCATGCATAGTCCACAGCAACATGGCACGTAGCTGGAATGACCTATCACCTACATCCTTTGTAATGTCATACGCTGGAACTCCATCCCATAATTCTAGCAACTCTTCAACAAGAGGCTCCAGATATACATCAAAGACCTCTAAAGTCACAGATTCCCTCCCCGGAATCAATAAAGACAATAGAACAAAGAACTTTTTTGTACTTAACCATGGTGGTAGGTTGTAGTTCAACAACAGAACTGGCCACGTGGACCATGGAGACCGATTCTGTTTAAAAGGGTTCACTCCATCAGCTGCTAAAGCAAAATGAGCATTACAGGGATCCGCAACATATGTAGGATCCACGTTCTCGTGAAAGTGCTTCCAAGCCTTTGAGTCGCATGGATGTCTAATAAGTCCGTTGCCTCCATCTTGTGCACTGCGGTTCTCGGCGTGCCACACCATTAACTTAGAGATTGCGGGGCTCCTGAACATTCTCTGTAGACGAGGGATAATTGGAAAGTGGCGAAGAACTTTAACTGGAAAGCACCGACGATCTTCGTCTTTGTATCTACGGCCACCACATTTTGGACATCGTAGAGCATTCTCATGTTCTCCACGAAATAGGACACATCCTCTCTCGCAGGCATGTATACTATTGTATGTCAATCCCAGCTTTGAAGTGACAGACTTCACAGCATGGTACGTTTTGGACAATGTATTCCCTTGTGGTAGTAGATGGAGGTGAAGAAGGCTAAAGAGTTCATTGGCACAATGATTGCTGACACCATGTATGATGCAAAGGTTCATGAGCAATATAGTAGCCGCTAGCTTGCTGGACTTGGCGCCCTCATAGAGTACCTCCATGGACTCCTCCAAGGAAGTTGCATCAAAGTTTGTCTCATCCATGCCATCCTCCATGGCCATGTCGCCACATCCTTCAGCCTCTGCACCATCTTCATGCTCCTCTGCCATGCAATCCTTGTGAATGGAGTCTGCCATTGCAAAAGCGTCGGCCACTTCCTGTTGCACTCTCTCCACCGGTGTCTGAGGAAGGTCGTCCAGCATTGACGCTTGTTGCACCATGCCACGTGTATCAACAGCCGCATCCACCTCTTGCACATTTTCTAGAGGCGATTGCCAGAATTCTTGCTCCCATTCTTCATCTGAAGAGTCTCGGTTGCCGGGTCCTCTCCAAGTACGAGAACCGGGATCTCTACCATTCTTGATCAAGTGTTCACGTACATTCCGGAGTAACAAAGTTCAACGCCCTCGACATAGAGTGCAAGGGCAGTGTAGTCTCTTGACATTGTACTCTCTGGCCCTGTGGAGCTCCCGAATCCACAGGCGGTCATCGCGTAGGCGCTGTCGGCGAGCGTCCGTTAGTGGAAGTCTACCAGGAAGCATCCTAAACCTGATTGCCTACTGCTGCTTCTGTCCGCCGCTGCAATCATTGCATACAAGGACGTCATAAGGAGCCACTGGGACGTCTGGCACCAAAACGTGCGCGTGGAACGCCGCCATGGTTTCCACTGCGGCACGACTTACTTCACTCGTAAGTTACTAGAAAATGACAGCATTCACTCAATATTGACTACAGTAGGATGAGAGACACTACTGGAGAATGACTGAACGATATATGTATGCAGTAACGACCTTCCCAGTGCCATGAAAGTCGATGCTGATGCAGGACTTCTGGTTTGAAGCAGACAAGAATTTAGTTTCAGTAAAACAGACATGAACTTCTTGTGAGAAAATACTGTGTCCTGCAATGTCATGTTCAAGTACAGCACAGGGAGGTTAGCAATCAGAAATGCAAAATACGCAAAATAGGGGAAAATGTAACATTTACGTCACTGGAAGACATTTATAAATCGGTTTCATAAAGGAATTGGGGAATGTTGCTAGGCCCTCAATTTCAGACATGTTTAAAATCCTTCTTATAAAAGAAAAAAGGTGTCTTGAAGTGAGTCCCTCACTTCAAGACACTTCTAAATCCTTCTCATAAAAAAAATGAGGAACATAGGATTGAGTCCCTCATTTGAAGAGAAATATGAATCCTTTTTAAAAAAAAAATGGGAAATGTATTGAGTCCCTCACTTGAAGAGAAATATGAATCCTTTTTAAAAAAAAATGGGAAATGTATTGAGTCCCTCACTTGAAGAGAAATATGAATCCTTTTTAAAAAAAAATGGAGAATATTGTAGTGAGTTCCTCACTTGAAGACATTTATAAATCCTTCTCTTAAAAAAAATGGGGAATGTAGTGAATCTTTGAATCGAACAATCCATTTCATGTGTCCTCACTATTGCCGTTTGCTCAAAATTGCGAGGAAAGTGAAACCGTCACTTCTGACCAATTCGGACTCCTACAGATGAAAACTATGCTGGAAAAACAAAAGAAAATAGAATACTTCGCTTATGAGATGAAATGCAATTGTACTTGAACGAATGCTCCCGGAAGTCATTTCACTATCGTGATTTTTCCAAGAAAACAGAAGAATGACTTCACGAAGTCACAGAGAAGTCACTACCACTACTGGGTTACTAAAGTATGACTGAGTGAAGTAAGACTGACGCGCCTGATTGTCAGACAATGCTGAACTGTAGTTTAGGGCGATTTTGCCGTGACTCAAGCAATTTTGACTTTGGACTTGGGGATTTGGCCCTAACAGAATGGCATGGCCTAAGGAAACATGCAAGTCGTTCGTTTAAGTCTACAGCGAAGTTCTGAACCTACAAGTGTGGCCTTCAGGTCATCACTCCATGATGAGTCATTTAGATGGACGTGACAGAACTCGGCCGGAGATCAGGGCAAAATCGCCGGAGTTGGACGTGTAAACTCCAAAGGCTTTCAGAAATAATTGCGTGATCTTCCAATTTATTACAGGCCGCCTAACTAAGTGTCGTTCATCATGCCTACGACCTCTCTAGACAGCCTCCTTTTTCAAATCAGATCCCTCACTCACTCACCAAAATGTATTGTCGTCTTCTTGCATGCAGGGAGACTGAGTTTCTTCGACGTCGAGCTCCTGCTGCAGAAGGAACCGGTCTTCGCAGCCTCCAATCGCCGAAGCGCTCGAAGTTCTGAAGCTTGGGCCTTGACACAGTGGTCGGCTTCAAATTGGCAGCGGCAACTTGAAGTCACGATGGACTCCGAGCAGGAGAGTCCTGAACATCCGAAGAGCGACTATGAACTCCTGCGAGACAAGAAAGTGGCAGAGGTTGCGAAGGCGCTTGAGCCAGTTCTACGCGCTAGAGCAAATTTGTGAGTTCACGACTACCCTCCTCTACAAATCCACCTCTGTCTTGTACTCTTTCCATACATACTGCAGTACAATCACGCGCAACAAAAGTTTCAGTACACCAGTAAAGATGAATCAGTACAGCGCTTGAGTCTGCTTGTAGACCTACGTGCTTTAGCGCTGTTTTCCTGCATGCATCGATGAGGCGGAGAGGACATTGTTTTGATTTTGAGAGTGCTTCGCTTTCGCTGCGTAGCGGGCGGCGCGCTAGGGTTTAAGTGCTCTCGGCAAATCAATTCGCCGCTGTTTGTTTTTGGGAAACCGCGTAGTCGAGTTCAAGTCGTTCTTATGTCATTTTCTGTGACTTCTGTCTTCCAGAAAACTACTCTGAAGTCATTTCATAGTTCTGTCTAAGAAAAGTCTTAGTTACCTTAAACCCCTTAAACCCACTTCCAGAAGGAAGTCCATGTGGTACGCCTGGGGGAGGGGTGTCGAGTGCCTTGCTGCGCAATGCGGGCGTAAACCCTAACTCGAATCCAGGAGACCTTGTTTCGTGCCATACCTCCTGTTTTTTGAGTGAGAGCAGACACGTTCAGTGAGAGCCAGAGCGATGAACATCTTCCCGGTCCTCTTCTGTTGTTCTGATTTTGCGATTCGTGAGGACGCCTGTGAATCCTTTAGAAAAAACCCGTTGGCGCCATCTTACAGCGGGTTGATTGACGTTCAGGGACGCGGAGGACGCCTCCAAGAAAAAACCGATCGCCCTTAAACCAGGGAGGAGGGAGACGATTGCGCAGCGGGCTGTTTCAACGCGGAGGGGCCTTCGAGGACGCCTATTGAAGAAAAATCAGAGTCGTAGGCACACAAGCAGCGAAATGGGAAGTGCTCGTGATTCCTCTTTTGAGGCAACGCAATACGATGATGAGGCCATCGGAGCAAGTATGCTAAAACTTGCAATAGCTTGTGACCATGCTCAGCAGCAATCCACACAGGAGGCGGCTGGCGCAGGTAACTTGTTCTGTCACGATCCTCTGATTGCGGTTTAGGGTTCCGCGCATTCGTTTTGCTGAGTTGGGGGTGCATGCCAGAATTGCAACTGAATTTCAGTTGCGATTCAAGCAGTGGAGAAGTCTGTGGAATTTTGAGCTCCAACGGACCCTAAGCGCATTTGGTCCATGTCCGAGTGCAGTTTTACAGGAAGTGCGCACTAAATCTCAGCTTGTATTGCTCTTTGCTTGCAGACTCAGCTAACGCATTCGTCGACTCCAGTGAAGAAGAGTTGGATCGAGAGGAACCGCTTGTCGACAGACGGAGCAAACGGAGGAAACTACCTGCGCGGGAGAAGTCACCAGCACAAGCACTGGAGGCACGTCCAATTTTGCAGGAGAGACCCACGGGAGGCGCAGGGAGTGTCCCGTCCTGGTCTTGGTGTCCTGGGCAGTGGATGTCGCAGCAGACGGCTCCGGCTCCACCTCCCTGGTCAGCTGGACCAGCCCTGGCATACCCTGGTCCGTAGTCAGAAGTACCAGCCATACTGGCTTCCCAAGACAGTGAGGATCGAGCGTCACGATGGAAGAGACAAAATGCGTATGACTTGGGGAGCCGTGACCGAGCCACAGCAGGAGGGAAGCCTAATCGTGTGTATGTCATCGAGGGTGGAGAGGTGGATGCAACCTGTGCGGGAAAGAATGCATGGGACGAGGCAATTAGAGACTTTGTTCCCAAGACTTTGGACCTGAGTGTGGTGGACTGGGGGAAGCAAATGCCCCAAGCGGTTAAGAGGCTCAGAGACGCATTAGATGGCGAATTCGAATATGTGGGCCAACCCCTTAGCATGGTCGGTTTCCGAACCTCAATCACCAGGTACCTGAAGTCTGAGAGATCCCGCTTGAAGGCGAAGTGGCTGAAAGGGCAAAAAGTATGCCCTCTCCGTGTAGACGAGGAGCAGTGGAAGAGGCTAATCAATTATTGGGAGACCGACGCCCAGGTGCAGAAGGCGCAGAAGATGCAGGCAGCCAGACAGAGCGTGAAAAACTACCAGCAAGTGGGGCGGAGAGGCAGAGCTGGAAAGGAGCTCACGGCTGTGAGTTTGGCTTTTTGTTTAGTCATTGAAGGCACGCCGTTCTTTGTTTCCGTAGTTGTCTCACACTTCTTGTTTTCAGCTTCCCTTCACTTGTACCTTTTTTTTTTTTTCTTTGTCGATGCAGAGGGAAGGGCGTGCAAGCAGCCCTCGCATTACAGACATTGGAGAGGGGCTGCGACAAAGTGCAGAGCATGGGGCCATCTCTCCAGTAAGTGCCTCTCACCCGTGGTCCTGTTTAATAATTGGCCGCCGTTATTTGTGGTAGGTTGTGGTCCCATTTCAGCATGTGGTCCTACTTCTCCATACGTATTCTCTTTATAGTGCTTCCCAAATAGAATGAATCCTCAGTTGTAGAAAGCGACTTCACAGTTGCTTTGAAGTCACATAATGTGACTTCACCCTTTCTCAGATTACCTGTACACGACTGGAAGCTGACTGAACGCGTTTTGATGCGTGTGACAACACGGCAAGCAGGGCGTAGGTGATGACAGCTTGAGGCTAGCAGTGGAGTCCTTGCAAAAGGATGTCGACGAGAAGTTCGGCCAAGTACTGGCCACTTCATCTGTTCAGTCTGCCGCAATCGAAAAGCTCAGGTGTATGTTCGAGAGGTACATTGTGGGGCCCAAAGATGGTGACGAAGGCAGCCCCTCCATTACTCAATCTACGCTCGAGATTCAGGACTCTGGTGGCTTCAAGGGAGTGGACGGTGCAGGCATCTTACCGGGCTCACGGAATAAAGTAGTCCCAGTCACTTTATTGGTCGAAAAGCGAAGGGCCATGGAAAATCGCCCCGCATCTGTGACAGTGGAAGACACTGCCGCTGTGGCTAGCAAACAACTCGCAGAAAGGGACACGATGACCTTGTCTTCAAAGTCGAAGCTCCCCGACCACAACGTAGAGGCCCCACTGTCACTGTGGTGGATGAAGGAGGACCGGTCAACCAGTCCAGCAGCCCCTTCGGAGCCCGCTCCATCAACGGAGAACGTGTACTCCATCGAAATCCCGGTGCTTGCCCCAAAACCAGCTCCACGTCGCGAAGAGGCCACGCTGGACATTCCCGTAGCAAGGGAGGAGTCTGTTGAGAATCCTTTTTTTGTGCAGGCTCGCATTGAGACCTCCGGGAAGACCGTGCAAGATAAGGACCCTACACAGGCTTCACTTGCCAAAGTCGATGCTGCCCTTGCACCGCCAAATGGAGACGTCGGGCAAGTGAGTCCCTCACCTGAGCTGGGGTCAGTTGTCGTCAACGAAGTGGCGGAGTCCTCTGCGCCAGGGTCGGTCATCGTCCGAGAAGGGGAGGAGTCCTCTGCACCGGGGGCAAGTCAGCCTTCCAATGTTGTGGTGTTATCGGCGCAAGCACAGGGGGCATATCTGGATGCCCCCAAAGAAGGCGATGAGGGGGGCAAGATTGGCAAGGTGGGTGAGGTGGGTGAGGTGGGTGAGGGGGGTGAGGTCAGTGACTGCGGTGAGGGGGGTGCGGGGGGTGATGTGGGTGATGGGAGGGAAGGGCTCGCAGATGCTGCAGCTGGCGTCCCAGCTGCGCCTCTGAAGAAGTCGAGGAAACCTCCCAATTCTCCCACGAAGGTAACCGAAACCCCCAATGTTGTCCACTGTTCATCGATTGAGGTGAGGCCGTTGAAGTCAGTGAGCGACATATTGATTGAACGGAAAGGTGGGAATAGTTCTGCTAAGCCGAAGTTGGTAATTTTTAATGTCCATGGAACACTACTGGATTCTAGTTTGCTAGATCGCATGAACCCAAATAGTCGAATACGTCCAAGCACGAGAACTAAGTGTAGGAGAGTTGTCTTCCGCCCGTGGCTAAAACCTTTTTTAGCCCGTTGTTTTGAGCATTTCACTGTAGCTTTTTGGGGCAGTACCAACGCTTCCTACATGGAGGACGTAGTCCCGACCATGCTAGCGGGTTTGAAACTGGGCTCTAATCAGGGTCCCCTTTTTTCATGGACAGTTGAACTGTGTGAGGTAGGTGAGGGTGAAGGCGCGAATTCCATGTCCCGTGGGAAGAGCTTGAATGCAGTCTTCTCAAATTGGCCTGTATTTAGCACAGCCAATACAGTCATAGTGGACAGTAAGCAAAGTCGAATAGATTGCAACCCTGCCGCAAACATCCTGATGAGTACTCCGTTCTATGTGAAGTGGCTGCGAATTTTGGCTGATGACAAGGAGTATCTGAAATTCTACCTGTGGCCGCTGCTGGAGGCGTTTTGGAAATGTCCCAATGTCATTTCCTTCCGCACGAAGTACCCAAACATTGTGAACGAACCCCTGGCACAAATGCTAAAGAAACGCAGAAGTGGACAACCATATCAGTTTCTGGGCACTGTGGAAGGTGAGGGGACTGTCAGACCACGGGCTGATGGCAACAATGCGTCCCCTCACCTTCAGTTCATGATGATATCTAATAGGTGGCACTTGTAAATGCAGGGGAGAGCACAGAGGCGGGAGACAAGGAGTAAGGGAGCAGCGGCTCTGACCCAAAAACGTGATGCACCGTCCAAGAAGGTGAGCAAATCCGAGCCTTGGAGTTTCATTTTTTGCTTGCAATCTGTGAGGCGTAAAGTGACTCAGTAGTCGCCGCCAAGTCAGTCGCCAGTGATATCTTAGAGACGCGGTAGAAGAAGCATCGTACTACTTGAAGGAGCAAGCATAGTGTCTCCTACATTAGTAAACCGATCGATCGTCAGAGAGGAGTCATAGTGCTGCAGTTGTTCCTTTCTGTGCATGACCACCCAAAACCGTAGTGAACCCTAAACCACAGACGGGGGTATGCAGTGAGTCGTCCATCCGTATTAGGAAGGCATGTAATCCTCTGTGTCTTCGTTGACACTGAAGTGGATGTGAAGTCACAGTGCAGTGAAATTGAAGTCACTGGAACTAACAAGTCGCCATGTAGTCATAGACCTGCCACCCTTCTCTCATGGTACAGTGTAGTTTTAGTTATGACTGTTGTGGATTTCTGCCCTCACTTGGCGGAAGATTGAAGTGGCTTCTTATGTTCATGTTGCAGTGGGACGTAGGCACTAACGTGTTCCTCATGAACCCCGATGCCCCGCGTCAGAAAGTGGCAACCGCGACCATTTGCGGGATTGCAGGTTAGCACCAATTCCACTTCCTTGACATCCCATTGTCTTGCTTCAAAGTGGACGTGCATGAGATTACCGCCGCTGGTGTGAAGCTCATGTACTCGAATGAAGATGCTGAGATGTTGGTAATACAAGATGCAAAGGGTTCCGCAGCAATGTGGGAGCAGAAGTATATGAAACTGGCCAAGTGATATTGGCTTGCCTTGTTGGCCATGAGCATGGGCCACATAGAAGCATTTGTAATTTTCATTGTAGAAATTCAGACGACGCTCCTGTACTCTTCATTGATTTCCATGAACTCATCTTGAATTTTTGAGTGACGAACTGCCTAGCCATTCATTTTCGTGTGAAATCCCAAACATTATGTCATTGATCATGTATAGAAGTGAACTGCTCAGTCCTCTGTTTGTAAATGCAATACGTCAGTTTTGGAGAGAAGTAGAAGTCCCATCGAAAGACTGTGTCATGCGTTGGGGTCGTGGACCTTTGCCTTCTTGCCTGTCATTTGCTTGCCTAAACCCCAAACCCACATGTATACCTAAATCCGCATGACTACAGCCCATCAACTACACAGCCACTGCTCACTAACTGCGGCTTGAACTCAAGGAACAGAAACTTAACTGTCAAGGCACTAGTAAGCGAGTTTGCTATGACTACTTCCCAAATAGTCGATTGTACACTGGTCTCCGGATGGTGGAAAAATGACTTAAAAATGACTGGAATGCGACTGTTTATTCCGTCACCCGAACCCTCAAAAAGTGGTACGACATGGTCACTACGAAATGACTGAACACGTGTTGTATTGCGATTTGATGGAGCATGACTCACGCGCAACTGCAAAATGACAGACAACGGAATTCCACCGTGGCAGTCCACGTCATATTTATAAGGGGTATGTCGTGTCTCCCAAATGACTTTAAAATGACTGCCATGTGGTTGTCCACATCAGATGACTGCCCAGTCCACGTGGTCCTTGGATCCTCCATTTCTTTTCAAGTCCTCTCTTTATCCCTTTAGGACTCCTTTCTCATCCATTTTGTCATCCAAGGCTCCATTCGCCGGTGATAATACACACGCAGTCATTTATATAAATGACTTGTCCGAAATGACTCCAGAACCCCCCAGTCATTTCTTAGTAAAACCTGTCCGCAATGACTGCCGCGCAGTCATTCTTTGCAGTCATTGTTTCCCCCTTTTTTTTGTAGTGTTTAGAATTGAGTTCTGAATGTGGAACCAAAAATGTAGGAAAAAATCACATCGTTTCCATCTTCCAAAAAAGGATTTATTAAAAGTATGTCCAAGATTCAGCAAATTAAAAAATAAATCATTAATAACTCTAAGATGGAATTGAATCAACGTAATTGCAATGGTGAGATTGTTCTACCAAGCAAATTGGACAAAATCATGAATTATTTGTTGAAAAGCTGTAATATGGATTGCATTCTAAAATGAACTGTACAAGTTTTTTTTCTCTAAAACATGTTTAGATGGCCAAATAAAAAAATCCAGAACTTCCTCTGTCATATTTAATGAAAATGCAATGCATCAAGGCTTTCTTATACACAAAAACGTTATTTTCTAGAAGACTAATTCAAAAAAATTTAAATTCACTTTAAATGAATTTCTTATGTTGCTCGCCCAAACTGGCTTTTGGCTTATTGTACCATACCTTTTTTACAACTTATCCAAATATTAGTTTAGGGTTAAATTTATAGCACATTTGGCGAAGTTGAAAAAAAAAAGGGCATAGAGGGATTAACCATTCATTTAGTAATTCCATCATTCCCTTAGAAATTCCATATTCAATTTTCATTTCCTCAATTATCAAGGATTTGGTTTCGGGTTTGGTTCAAAATATGGTTCACCACTAAACTAAAATATTGTCAAAATGACTTCAGTAATTTGAAAGTAAAATACATTATTACGGGACAAGTGGTAGACTCACTGGCCATTGGGAAGCAAATTAGAATCATTTAGGACCTTCAATTTTTTTCCCATTATTGACGCAAGGCACCTTCAATTCTAGAAACTTAGCTACGAAGGCATAACTATACAATGGACTTCCTTCTACTTTGTTGTTTAGGGTGCACTTCACCATAACTCTTTTTCTGTGGGATCGTAAATCAATTCAGAAGAACTTTATTTGTGTACTCGATTCTTTTGCATCATAGGCTATGAGCCTCCATGACATAGCATATAGTAATAGAGCATCATATGCTGTGATATGGGCCTCCAGTATCGATACACTAATATTTTCATAGAGCATTATATGCTATGATATGGGCATGTAAGAATGACATAATCATATTATGTATGAAATTTTATGATTGTATTTTGAAATGGAAAATTAAAGATGTACAACATTGGCTACTTTTTGGCTATTAGTTCTTGATGTGAATTGTACATCATATAATTATTAAAATGTAGGTCCAAAATGATGGAGATGGTCGTATTAACTTAAATTCATCATTGCTAAATATATTATTGAATTTCATGAACATGAGGGTTCCCGAATAATTATGTACAATGGAGTAAAATCTAATTATATTCAATCTAGCTACATATGAAGCATAATGTTCACATTTAAATAAAATCATTTAATCAATGTGAATGTCCTCCATTATATATGAAGGATATTCAACAAATATGAGAAAACTCATTTCATTTTTGAAAGGTAGTACCAATGAGTCTTTCTGCATTCTTGCACTCCTTCCAAAATAGATTGGAGAAGTACAATCTAATAATTTACTACATAAAAAAAAGTTACATAGGAGATTCAAACACTTATAAAAATTAAATACTATAATAAATCATAGAAGTGCTCACATTATCTAATAATAGCCCTCCTCAATGTATACAACAACAAAATGATCTCAGATTTAACAGAATCCTTACTTTGATCATTAAGGGGGTAGAAGAATGATTGAAATGCATCCTTGAACATTGGAAAACTATAACATGTTTTTTGAAGTTCATAAATGAAATAAAGAAAATACTTAATAAAGAAAATATGTGCAATCACCATCAGAAAACCTAAAATAAATATCTTGGAAAGAAACGTGCTCCTCAAATGCTTTTGACTAAAAGCTGTTTTTGATACATTAAACCAAACAAAAGACCTGAGTATGTGTATAGTAGTTGCAGAAATGCTCAACAACTTTAATCTTCAATTCTTGGAACCAGATTTTGGAAACCCTAAACCACCAAAATCCTCAACCCTCAACCTAACCCTAAATCCTAAATCCTAAATCTTGAACCTGATCCCTAACCCTAAACCCTAAACCCTAAGCACTGAGCGTAAATCCTTTTTGTGGTTTGGATAATTAACAAAAACTTGGAGACAATTTTCTTAACCCCTAGTAAGTGCTCAAGTGACCATTTTATGGTCGCAGCCCAACTTTAGCCCAAATTTCTGGGCGAAAATTTTTTTTTTTTCAAATTCTTTTTATTTTTTTCTTCAAAAGATTGGGTTGTTTAGCAATATTCATATTCAAAACTTAGATTGCTACGGTCAAACAAAAATTAAAAGGGAAATAGCACAAAGTGTCTAAATTTGTCTAGTGTTGAAAAATGTACTATTTGGAGAAAGTATTGGTGTTCTCATTACTAGATCTCATGCATTTTTTTACAAATCAATAGAAACCACAATTTGACCAATCAAAAAAAAATTCAAATGCTAAAAACAAAAATTGTATTTTTGATGAATTTTTGAAGTTATATCTTCAAAATTCATTTTAGATAAATCTAAAAATAATTTTATAAATTTGACCATACGGATGCTTTCTACTTTCTGTGCTTTACATTATCTTCTTTAATGCAAACTTCAAAAAAGTTTTAGAAATTTTATTTTATAACACATTTGTATTTTGTCCAAACCCCTTGGGCTTTTAGGGGTTAACAAAAGCTTAAAACTTATGAAGAAGGAAAAGAATAATAAAATGGAATTACATGCCGGTCATCTCTATAAACAAATATAAATATTTGTCTTTATAGATATTGAAAAAGATAAATTCTAATACTATGGTTTTAGATACTGTAAAATGTATGGACAAAGAAAAGATTTTCAACTTCCTTTTATTTTTTGTCCCACCTACTAAGCCTATGCTAAATATGTTAGAATATATATATATATATATATTTGTCTTCATAGGTATTATAAAAGATAAATTATAATACCATGGTTTTAGTTACTGTAAAATGTATGGACAAACTAAGAAAAGATGTTCAATTTCTTTATATTTTTTGTACCACCCACCCACTAAGTCGATACTAAGTATGTTAGAAGGGGATACTGAAGATTTTAGTTTAATAGAAATCACACCAAGCCATATAGCAACCAAAAATTAGTGAAGTTCACATTATTAAGTGAAACAAACCCACTGACCCTAAACTAGAGTACGTTTACAGTTGTTCCGAATATGTTAGAAAACCTTAATCTTGAACTCAATGAACCTGAATGTAGAAACCCGAACCTGAAACTGGAAGTCTTGAAAACCTGAACCCTAACCCTAAGCCCTAAACCCTAAACCCTGAAACCCTAGCATTGAATGCGGGCAAGGCACATGGCATGGAATGATTAAGTGTATGGTAACTCTATGTTGTCCTATGAATGTCTATGAAGACTGGTGGATGTGCTATGTGAAGTCATTAATCTGTTTGTTTAGTATAATTGAACAGGTTGAGTAAGTTAGTCTGCTCTTGTAGCAACCACGTAAGAGCTTTTTGTCTATAATGATGTCGAGGAAGGGTAATTCCTTGAAACACTTTTCTGTTAAATTTTTTACTTTCCAAATCGGATTGCCATGACTGTAAGCCAAGTTTGTTAATATGTCTTTGACCTTGGTGGAATTTGTTATGAATATTTGAAGTTGAAATGCATTGAACAATGAATCCAACAACCTCCACAAATGTAAACGACAGATGTATTGCCGGAATGAAAATGTCAGGGTGCGGCATCTTCAAAGTTAGAAAGGCAGTCGGTTTATTCAAGACAGCACCGGAAAGATCACTTCAGCCTGCCAGCCTGAGTATTATTTCCTTTGCATGAAAAATCCCATTGAACTGTGTCAAATGAATGGAAAAAAAGGAGTAGTTCGCATGCAATTACAGACGCAAGAATGCCAGTCAGAGTGGTAAATGTTGAGTCCAGTTCCCGAGAAATGCCAAGCTTGGAGCTTCAACGGGTCCTTGACAACCGTAGTGAATGTTGCAGGGTTCTGGAATCCCGATTAGATTCGAATTCAAATGCCGCACGTATCCCCTCGAAAATCTCCCAGGACCCGAATTACGTGCACATTAACTCAGTGCGAGTGTGCGACAGTTCTGCATTGAAGGAATCGAGACCAACGAGAACGCAGTCAACATTCCGCAAACACGACCGCATCTTAAGATTCTACCTGGACACATTGGTGCACGGCTTTGAAGAGTGCACATGTTAATGAACATGCAGGTGGACCCTATCCAAGTGAAAGCAGGAAACAGGACCTCCGACAATATCCTGAATCTCCAACCGAGTTTCCTTCTTTTTCCCAGGCGCACATGGACGAGCAATGGCAGTCGAGGAGTCTGGACACCTATCTTTCGTTAATTGGCAGCGCTTGTGGATTGTATGGAGCTTATGGATCTGTCGTAGTCTTGCATTTCCTCTCTAGGTATGAATTCTTCAAATCTTATTACCCGTGATTCTAACTTTCACGAGCAGTTTAGTGTTTTCAAGGCAATATAGAAGTTGTGAAGGAATAATGATCGGGCAAGTGATACCAGCAGTGAGGAATGGCCGGAAGGTCACCTTCTACAATGATTTGACTGTCCACACATCAGGTCCTTTGAGTTTGATACTTAAGCATTAGTTGCGTATCACACGAGTACTAATTGGTGAAAGAGGATAAGTGCCTGCAATGCCGAAGTAGTGCAGAATGTGCGCAGAACCGTTTGCTGGGCACAGTGCTGTAAACGGCGCTGTGCATACCGCTAGCAATGGCAATTTATAATGTCGTTTTCTTTAGTGAAGGACGGTCCTGGTCATTCCGTCAGTGGCGAAAGCAACGAAGTTGTAAGTCTATATAGTGTAGTCGTCTGCCTCTTGTACCGTATACAACTGTAGACTACAAGTACAGACTATAATACGTAGTGAATGCTGTATATCGGAGCCGTGCAGCTACGACAATTGATTATCTCCTGTGTGTTGTTCAAAACATCGGGAAATATCCCGCTGTTAAGAACTTACTAATAGAAGTCATTAGTTGATTTCAGCGGGAGATATCTCGTTGTTTCCAGCGGGAATTATCCTGTTCCTCCCAGCGGGAGATATCCCGTTATTCCTAGAGAGAGGTATCCCATTGTTCTCAGCGGGAGATATCCCGTTGTTTCCATGAAAACATCTCAGTTGGTCAACAGTAG
This sequence comes from Neckera pumila, assembly GCA_963969595.1. Taxonomy (NCBI): domain Eukaryota; kingdom Viridiplantae; phylum Streptophyta; class Bryopsida; order Hypnales; family Neckeraceae; genus Neckera; species Neckera pumila. The sequence continues at coordinate 1,443,259 of OZ018414.1, forward strand.
ACACTGTATATGGTAATATGTACCGTTGCATCAAACCGATAGATAAAATTGTTCTGTGATGTGACTTTCCGATCTCGTCGATCGTTGGGTTCTCAAGTTCCATATTCTGAATGACAATATTCCATTTGTATTCTAATTCATTCTTCTTTTCGTAACATAGTAGTGAAACCCCACCCCACCTCGGCCAAAGGTGCAAACTTCACATATAACTAGGTCAGGGGATAAATCAACGTATCTCCTTTCCCTTGAGTTGTCCGGACGTCCGGACGTCTAGAGTCCGGGGACGCTGCCCCTGTAACGTCTTGTGACATTCACTTTTTACATTTTTTACCTACATGGTAAATTCCGCGACCGAAAACCCGACCGAAAAGCGGACCGACCGAAGACCCGACCGAAAATCCGAACGACCAAAAAACACAACCGAACGACTGAAAAGCGGACCGACCGAATACCCAACCAAAATGCCGACCAAATACTCCACCAAAAACCCGACCGAAATCGGACCGACCGAAAATGCGACCGCAGGACCGGAAACCTGACCGAAAAGTCAACCGAAACCTTCATCGATCGACTACCCGACCGACTACCCGATCGAAATTCGGACCGGCCGAAAATCGGACCGACCAAAAATGCGACCAAAGGACAGAACAACCGACCGAATACCCGACCGTCGACCCGATCGAAATTTGGACCGACCGAAAACCGGACAGACCGACCGAAAACCCGATCGATACTCGACCGAACAGCTGACCGTCCAAAAACCCGTCCAAATACCCGAATGAAAACCTGACCGACCGAACGATCAGATGACCGGTGAGCCCAACCCCGACTCAAACCGCCTGGGCGACCGACCTAACCCAAACCCCAACCCGTTTTTACAAGTTCTCAGAAAAAATTAATACATATGCTTCTAATCGGTTTCTAAAATATTGTGAGCTTTGGTATAGTTGTGTTCTGAATTTCTTTTTTTTTTGAAACACATGAACAATTTTCATTGATAAAAAGGATACAATACACCAAAAGAGAGTTCTATTCCGAATTTCAATTTCATATTTCAAATTTTCTCTTTATTTTGAAACCTAGTTCCATTTACCAATTCTATAATGAATGAAAATTTAGTTATGATTTCCTAAATTTGTTTCTTAAATTTTTCCCTCAAATATTGAAGAAATTTTTTTTTAAAAATGAATATCAATAGATAAAAAATTATAAGTTTAGATGACACGAAGCCAAATAATCTTGTCATACAAGTTGTACAGAAAACTTGTTTTTTCCCCTTTTGTTTGGGTTTAGGGTGCAAGCTACTGAATGCTATAGGAGTAATGGAACAGGGAATTCAACAATGAAGGCACGTGGGTGTCTGAGTGGAAATCGAATTTTGCGGAAGTGTCTTTGAGAAGTCTTGGCCATGGCAAGAATTGCTTGGAGTGATGTAACTGATTGTAATGAATTAAGGATCTCTTGAGGAGTGCTGATTTTTATTAAAGGAATTAATAGTTATTAAGAACAAAGGCCATCTGGCAATGTCATGCAACTGCTTGCTATGAAAATGCGACTACCATTGCATTGAAGTAACCAAACAAGAGCAATAGAAAAGTCGAGATTACCAAAAGAAGTTATGAACTTCAAAAAAACAGAAACAAGAAAATTTAATAGGTGTAGAATTTTTGGTTTATTATCACACCCTACTTTTTGTGGAAAGACACTTCAATCGGTGTAGAAAAAAAAATTCTATTTTTGCACACTACTTTGGAGGAGGGGGGGAATAACATTGTCTCACTATGGTTGTCGTACATTTTTTTTCAATTATTTTCACACCATCTTATTTCGGGTAAGATACTACGACTCCTGTCAAAGTATTAATTTAATCCCTAAGGCATTGAACATGCATTTTGGAAAACATGCATTTTGGAGAACATAGCATTTTGGGGAGCTTAGTACAATACTACAAGCAAAGTTTTTATTTTTTGCTTTCAAATTTTTTCACAGCATTTTCAGGAGGAGTACCTTTAAGGTCCGACATTCTTCATAACTTCTAACAGCAGTACAGCACAATTAAAATGTTATTGTATGATATGTGATTTTTAATGCTTGGTGGGCAGCTCAAAAAATTCTTAAAAAATCACTTTAAGAAAAAAAAAGAATTTGAAATTGATTCTCCAGATCTATATATGCAACTTCAGCTTTGGATTTATTTCATTTTCATTTATGAGATCACAATTGTGAGGTGATCTAGTTTGCGGGCAGTTGTGGATTCCTGCCTCAAAAAATAAACTTTGCAGTCCTTTGTTCAATTCCATTTTCAATATCTTTGGAAAAAAAAAAAAAAATTGGATGTGGATAGGTTATTACAACATTATAACCATTTGGATTGGCGTTTTCCAATTATATAATTCAATTCTTAAGAATTTAGTGGTCTGAATCATTCTCTACTTCTTTCTACATACTATTTTTTCCTGTATGTTCTACAATTCCAAATGATCTGGAAATTCTTAAGCATAGAGCCAACTTGACTTCAAAACGAAATCCAAAGAGGCAAAGAGTAACCACCATTTTCAACGCTTTTTCATACAGATGACACCTTGTGAAGTGTACCTCTCTCGTTTTTTGTAAGGACCAAAAAAGCATTTCTGTCAATTCAAACCTTGCTATCTTGCAATGTACATGGTGGAAAATTCTAAAAATTTTCCCACATCTTCTTAAAGCAGTTCACTACAAGATTCTATGGTTACATGTGTTCAACAATATTTTATTTCTAAAATTTGGTACTTTTTTGGGGAATGGCAATTTTGGAGCGTTTTCGACTTTTCGGTGAATACATAGTCAACAAGGTTCAAGGGTTAAGTTCACACCCTTCATTTTTCAAAAACAAACTTTTCTCAGGGAAATTTTTTTGGTTCAAATTGACACCTTTTCATATTTAGTTACGTACTTTCATTGGTTTCATATTCTACTTCTCTTTTCACATCTTATTTCTTTGTGGGTAGGGGATTTGAATCCTTGAAATGGTATGAAATTTAAATCCTCATAAATCCTTTGAATGGTATGAATTAAAATTTTCTTCATATTTTGCACCTCACTTTTTGGCCTTTCGGATCTTCACATTTTCTTAATATTCCTTTCACCCTACAAATGTGTCGCTTCACGCCTAAGTTCAAAATATCCAAATGTCATATATCATGCTATTTGTCATGCAACCGAGCTAATCCAATATCCATTAACAAAAAATATTGCACTTCACATCCAAACAAAGCATACAGTTCATAGAGTAAATACTTGTATTCATTACAATTTGCAAAACACACAAAAAATCAAAATGTATGCCCAATTCCACATACATTGGTATACATTATATGTGCATATATACTACGTCCTCTACATACGATAAATCCTCACCTCTACATTTATCAACTACTTTTGTATCTCTATAATTCTATATACTACGGTAAGTCGGTAATCTACTGATATTCAGTATGATTGCCGAAAATATTCATCGGGCATAGGGAACTTGAAAGTAGTGCAAAATCGATTCACGATGTGGGCCAAAGTGCTTTCTTTTCTGATGACCCGGTCCAAGTATTGGTGAAATGCCAGTCCCAATGCTTGGTGTTCAAATTTGCTGACTTGTGGAGTTTCCTTCTGCAGTGCAGTGTAGGCTTCGGACATGCATTGCCTGTTCATCCTTTGAGCTATTTTAGCAACCGCATGTGCTTCCGTTTCACATGATAACCTTGGAATGACGTCCATTCGCATCAATTTTGTGCAAATAGGCGCTACTAGGATCCAACCACCACCTCTCTGCCAAAGTTTGGTCCCTCTGAATGGCAGATGTGAATGTGTACAAGGATTTAGGATGTTCACTAGCTAAGCTAGTCAAGCCCCAATCACAAATTCCAACGTACACACGTGACTCGTCATCGGGGAAGTGAAACATGATGTTGTCTGGAGAAATATCATTGTGGAGATGTTCAGCAACATGCACTGCATTCATAATGTGCACGAACGCCCATGTAAGTTCCGTTCGCTTTTTCCTGAATCGAGCAAGGCGGAAAGCGTTAATCACTTCTGCATCTGTTGGATTGTCATACAACAACCGAACATGTATGTTGTTTGGATAAGCATTATCCATGTTCAGCATATGACGCAGTGTTCCGCCATTCCACCAATAGGAGTATCCTTCATTCCTTGTCACATGCACTGCAACAAAATGTATTACTCCCGGGTGCGAAATCCTCACTGCCATTGATTCGTTCAAGTGTTCCAACTTCGCTAACTCGGGCCTTTTGTTGTGTTGGTGAGATCTCTTTGCTGCAAACTCCCAAAACGGTGCTATAGGAGCACAGCCTTCAATTCGGACCCTCTGAATTGTAGCGTATCCACCCTTTATGATTTTATCATCTTGGGCTATCACTTGTGCCGTCTCGGGAAGAGCAACGAGATGTCTCCTGCCATGGTATAATTCAGCCTTCCCATCATCACTATTCCACCATAACATTGACTTCTTTCTATTCCGCGATTGAGCAAATGGCTTGCACCGCTTTGTGAATAAATCAGCTCTGAGGATGACTTCCTAAAAAGCTTCATCATTGGCACGGTGCTCCTTCACATATTTTGCGAGAACCACTTTGGAATTCCACAACGCATCATATGCCCTGTTGTGAAGAAATTTCAAGAAGCCCTTCTTCTCCATTTCATGATGCCATTCAGGAACATGAAGAGCTTCCATCATCATTTGTGTCATATCATCAATGAATTTTTTGGGACACTCTTCTTTGTATCTAATGTATTTGCTGTCCAAGGAAAGAGTGGTTTCAGACTCAAAGAATTTCAAGGTGAATTCGATGAGAAAGTTCTTGCATGCATCCGAGGGAATTTCCTTGAACTCTTTGATACTTGATTGCCATGATTGCACCCCTTCTCTCCTCTTCGCAGCCTTCTTTGCCCTCGGCATTGTGATGAATTACCAATATTTAATTACAGTTGGTAATGAAAATTACCAGTTTCAAACTTTCAATTCAATTTCACTTTGAGGTACACGTAATCTTCAATGAACTTGTACAAAAATTTGGCAATAAGGGGCCCCCAAAAGCGGACTCTTGCTTTCCCGAGGAGAGGAGCCAATGGAGGACGAACCACCAAGCTCTCCGCTCCACGCTTGCACAAGGCAAGGGGGTGAGCAAAAGTGAGGGAGCGGTTGGGCCATCCGCCCCTCTTATACTTTGCGGTCGGCCCGACCGCTCCATGGGTTTAGGGTTTGCCGCATCGGACGGCCCGACCGCTGCATCGGACGGTTGCGAGGGCTTAGGATTCGCCACAGTGATCGGCCGGGAGGGCGGCCGGCGGTTTTAGGGTGAAATAAGCTGAAAATAGGGGAGACGGTGGCAGCCAAAAAAGAATGTTTTCTTTATCTGTTCTTTTCCCATTGATGATATTGTTGTCAATTTAGAAAGCTTTCATTCATTCCATTTGGATTGGTTATGAAAAGTTCTATACAATCTTATTTTCAATGCACTTCAGAAAATGAATTTGTAGAAATTCATTCTTGAATGAAATTTCTTCAATATTTTTTCCCCAAAATAGGTGTGTGTAGTTCAATTTTTTGGGCTACAATAATCTTACCATTCAATTATTCTAGTCTTATTAAATGCAAAAGATATTAAAATTGAAGATTTATTGTACCCACTTTGACAATTCTCTTTATGAATTTTTAAAATATTGATAATTAAGTTTTCTGAAATTTCTTCTTGGCTAAACTCTCACCAGAATTTCCAATTTCCAAATTCAAAGCTCACAACTCACTATTTCAAAAGTTTCAAGTTTACAAACTTCAAAAGCAGAAGACTGCATCCCACAATGTCTTCAAAAACTTCTTTTCTCCACTTTAACCCCTAAAGGATCAAATATCGTTTTGGAGCAAGATAGCGATTTTAGGCAATTCATTATGCATGGAATTTTTATTTTCCTTCTTTCAAATTTTCACACACGATGTGTCTGAGGAATAGCTTCAAGGCCCAATAATTTCACAACATCAAACCACAAGGTGAAAAAGTTATTGCATGATATGCAGTTTTCTTTTATCTCTGGGCAGCTCAGGCAGCAAAAAAACTTCTTAAAAAATCACTTGTTTAACCCTTCAACGCCAAACTGGTTTACGTGGAACGGTGGAAATCATGGTTTTTTGAAACCGTGGGAACAATTAGAATAAAAAATTCCTAAAGTAAGCATCGGAAGTCAAAGCACTATAAAAGCTCTCCCCTTTCCACTCCTATTTCTAAGGATGAAATCATACATTTCTATCCTAGACTACAAGATCCCCTCTCATTCATCGACCAGAAAACGACTTCAGCGTCGTTTTAGGGTTAAAAAATTAAAATTTCAAATTGGTTCTTTAAATTCGTATATACGCAAGAAGCTTTGAATCATTCCATTCCGATCTTAGTTGAAGGTAGTTTTGAAATCCTTACTCTAAAAAAATATTCAAAGTCAATTATTTAATTCAAATTTCAATATTCCTGAAAATAAAAATAAAAAAATTGGATGTACATTCTTCATTTTAACATTACAACCAATGGAATTGGCTTCTTCCTATTCTTCAATGAAATTCAGAACAATGTAGTCCTCTGAATCATCCTCTTTTTTTTCTATCTTCTATTTTCTTCCTATGTGTTGTACAATTGTAAATGACCTAAAATTTGTCAAGCATGTACCTAACTTGCCTTCAAGAATGAATTCTAAGAGTTACCCCCATTTTGGACATTTTTTCATATGAATGTGACCTTGTGAAGTGCAGGTGCCCTGTTTTTCGCAGGGACCCAAAAAGCATTTTTGTCAATTGAAACGCTATTATCTTACAATCTACATGGTGGAAAATTCTGAAATTTTTGCCGCATATTTTCAAACCCATTCATTACAAGATCCTATGGTTATATGTGTCCAAAATTTAAAAAATTCTAGAATTTGGTACTTATACTAGAACTGGTAGTTTTAATGCAGTTGTAGTAAAAAGTAAAAACATAGTAAAAAAACTTTAGAGATTAAACACAAATATCTTGCAATATGTGTGGTCCAAAATTATGTCAAATGCTCCACAAATCCATATACTAGTTGGGTGTAAGATCCTATGCCTACATGTGGTCATGTGCCCATAAAAGAATTTTCTAATTGTTATATTCTATCCTATAGAAATTGGAAGTCTAAGATTTCTTGCCAAAAGTAAGGCCTTGGGACTCTACTTCATGGAGCCCAAAATGCACATGCAATGTTCAACCCCAGAAGTTCCATTGTCTCCGAGCAAGACAAAATACATTTTGGGCGTTTACCTCTGACCTCAATTTATATTGAAACATTCTGAAACTTACCTATTTCATAGGAAAGTTGATTAGCTTTGTCATAATAGATTTTTTATTTCAATTGGTGCCTGGGAGCAAAAGTTATATCAGATTATCAGAACAAGTCCAAAAAAAAAAAAAAAAATCTTTTTGGAAAATTTTATACTTTTCTCTACATGTGAACCTTCCATTCCTTTTGTTTGGACTAATAATGAAAAATTTATGGAGAACTTTGCTTTTCAGAGAATTTGAGCATCTTTTTAGGAAAATGACTTCTAAAATTCTTTTCTCAATACAATTCCAAGAAACTTTCAAATATTTTTTTCCAAAATGTTGTGTTTTCCGACTTAAATAATCTCAACAATGGAATCATTATATTTCAATCCTATGTGAAATCTATTAACGTATTTGTTTTTCTTCTCTTTGACCTACTCACCTACTTCTACTTAATAATTTTTAAAATAATGAAAACAAAGTGTTCTTTTTAAAACAAAATTCTAGACTTCCAACTCACGTCTCCAACATACAAAATCTTGAATTCAAAATTTGTATTTCAAAAATATTATACAACTGCAGATCAAATTCAGCACAAATTGGAAGCCAGCATTCAAAAAAAATTTCTTTTTCAAGTTTGAATGGTAATAACCTCCAACTTGTATGGTTAAACTTCATGAAATTTTGACCACATCATTTTTGACAAGTGAAGTACAAGATCCTACACTTAGATTAAAAAAAAATAGAATTCCGTGTTCATGGGTGAATGCAACAAAAATGGCAGCTTTGGGTGGTTGTAGACAAGAAAATGGCCTTGGAACTTCAAGGGTTAAAAACACTCAATTTTTCCAAATTCACATGTTAGTACCTTCCTATTTATACAAACCAACTTTGTAAACAACTAAACATTCACATACATCATCCAACTGACCTAAGACAAATGCAACTAAAGTGGCAATTTTCATAGCTTTAGGATAAAATGATAGATTTGGGACTTCAGGGTTTAAAAGCAATTCAGTATTTTCCTTATATATTTGGACTATACTTTTCATTTGCAAGTCTGTATTGACTTTAACATGAGATGATGGGAGAAAGCCGTCCGGTTACTCCGGTACTCTGGTACAATATTTATATTAATAAAAAACCCTGGTTTTGCCAAAAATGGTATTCAATAATGGTAACCTTGAATACCTACCAATGTCTCACATATTCTCAAAAAAGGCCATTCTATGTACAGTGCAAAATACAATATTGCACTTCACGGAGATCATTGTACTATGCTTGCCATGAAAAAGCATTCCATGTACATTTAACAACATATATGATCGTATTCTAAAAGAAAGTCATTCCAACAATACACACTATTCTTCCTCGGAATCTGAATCGGTGTCATCTCTCTGACTTGGCCCAGTAGAACCAGACCCATAAACCCCAAGATATGGACCTCCACTGTAGATGTCTCCACGTCCACTTGATGCACCTGCTTGTCTATGAATGTTGTAGCCAGGACCTCCAAAAGTCGGCGGAGGAGCTGAAACACTATGGACAGATCGACCTTCACTTGGACGACTATAATAAGAGCTTCCTTGATGCTCATATGACCCACCTCCAGTGGTCCCACCATAGTATTGTGAGCCTCCTTGGCTAGAACCACCATATTGCGCGATTCCATAGCTTCTTTCTCTGCCTCGAGATTCACCTCGTGGATCATTACTATATTGAGAATGACTTCCGCCTTGTGGTGGGCCATATGCACCACGGTCACGTTCGTATGACCTATCGTGCCCAGGTTGTTGACCACGATCTTCTAGGCTTCTTCGCATGGCCTCATGCATTTCTTGTTCGTACTGTATGTTGTCTTGTTCTTCTTGGCGTAACTGTGTTCCTCCAAATGTTACGGGTGCAGGAGCATCATCGTCATCATCTTCTTCATCGAGTTCATCCTCTGCATCCGGCAACACAACTGTAGGAAGATGGCCATATCCTCGATTAGAATGCTCATACATGCAATCGCTGGGACCTGTCCAGTTTGAATCAATCACGTGGGCGCTGCGATTCAATTTCTGCACATCTTTACCCGGAACAGTGTACCAATCCACTTCTTTGTGCAGTACAATCTCTGCCCAAATCATGGCCATAACACCATACAACATGATATTTGGTTTGTTGTTTGGTAAACCTGCTGCTTTTTGGACTTCCTTGTACCGTTGCACAAAGTGCTTGCTCATACACGTGCTGATTTGTCCTTCCCAACGAGGATGTTGATACATTGTGCACTCATGTGACCAGAGTTTGCAGACATGTGTCATTTTTACGTACTTTTTGCACATTGTGCAGGTCCACAATTTTGTGGGCTCATCTTCCCATCCAAGCTCAGCTACACAGAATGGGTCAGCCCAATCCTGCCAATTCATGTCCTGCGATTTTCCCCTCCTGGACTTACCGCCTTTGCCCCTTGGTGTTCCGTTTGACATGATGACCTTGTTGAAACTGAAAACAACGAATCGTAAATTTCAATTTCAATTGTGCAACGTGCGGTCCAAGAGCTCCAGAATTTTAGCGAGTGAATGAAGTGAAGCGGTACAACAATCTCTGAAATGCAACACGTAACTGGCACTGAATTGCTGCAAGCACCTCAGTGTCCCAGCCTAGTCCCTCACACACCAAGCCGGAAGGGGCGCGCAGGTACCCGAAGGCACTGGATCTGCCCACTCTGAAAGGGAAGGAACTGTGAAGAACTGAGCGTCCGCCCCGCTATTTATGCGCTCAGTCGGCGGAGAAGCCGAGGCGGTCGCGTATGACCGAATCAGACGGCACGCCGGCCGACCCCAGGATCGTGCGGATCACATCCGTCGGCTTGCTGATCGCACGGCCACCGACGAAAGAGCAGACGGAAAAGGCGGACGGCTTCGACGGAGTCGGTCGTCTGATCGTTCGGTCGGGTTTTCGGACGGGTGATTGGTCCATCAGCACAGCGGTCGGGTTATCGGTCGGTCCAGTTTTCGGTCCGTCATCACAGCGGTCCAGTTTTCGGTCGGTGCAGTTTTCGGTTGAGTTTTTGGTCGGGCCGATTTTCGGACTGCTTTTCGGTCGGTCGGTCAGGTTTTTGGTCGGGTTTTCGGTCGGGTTTTCGGTCGTCCAATTTTCGGTCGGGTTTTCGGTCGCGCTGGTTTTCAGACGGGTTTTGGGTCGGTCGGTTGGGTATTCGGTCGGACAGGTTTTTGGTCGGGATTCCGCTGGGTCCGGTTTTCGGACGGGTATTCAGTCGGTCAAGTTTTCGGTCGGTCATGTTTTTGGTCGGGTCTTCGGTCGGTCAGGTTTTTGGTCGGGTTTTCCGTCGGGTTTTCGGTCGGGTCGTCAGTCGGTCAGGTTTTCGGTCGGGTCGTCAGTCGGTCAGGTTTTCGGTCGGGTCGTCAGTCGGTCAGGTTTTCGGTCGGGTTTTCGGTCGGTCGGATTTTCAGTTTCGATCTGGTTTTCAGTCGGTCCGATTATCGGGCGGGTTTTCGGGCGGTCAGGTTTCAGTCCGGCTTTCAGTCGGGTTTTCGGTCGGTCCGGTTTTCGGTCAGGCTTTCGGTCGGGTTCTTGGTCCGTCGGCTTTTCCGGTCGGCTTCTGGATCGCTCGTCCGAGCGGTGTGGACGGCCATCGGCAAATCGGTCGGTCGGTTGGGAAGTCGGTCCGGAGAATAAACCTCCAGCGAAAATGCACCACAGCTGTACTAATGAAACCTTAGGGGACAAAAAGGAACTCAAAGTTCAAAGTTCAAACAAGTTTTTTAAGTTCCAAATTTAGTCTCAAAGGACTTTGTACTTCACATGTGCTTGAGGTAAACATCAAGCGCACCTGAAGCACACTTTCATTAATGTAATTGCCTTTAAAAAACAATCACCTAAAAATTAAAAACGTTCTTCAAAAATTTCAAATTCGACTAGAAATGCTTCGGTGTGCTTGAGATATGCTTGAGGTTCACGTCAAGAATACATAGAGCACACCTGAAGCGCACTTCCTCTACTGAAATTACCTTGGAATAAGAAGCTATGAAAAATTTAACTTGGATTAACAATACTTGAGTTCTGCGTGGAGTAACCTTGAAGCACACTTGAAGTACATTTCCACTATTATCTTATGGTTGGATAACAAAAGCAATTCAAAATTGAAATCTTGTACTACATATACAAAATGAAATTATAAGGTCCTTGAAGTGTGCTTACAGTAGACCTCACACACATCTACAAAACATCTCTTGTTTTTGCATTGCTTTGAAATGATGAAAAATTTAAAAATGAAATGCTTATTTCCAAAATTTAAAGCGTAAGTAAAAGTGATTGATGTGTGCTTGAGGTCTAGCTCAAGCATATCTCAAGCAAATACCATCTTGTCAAGATACCTTGAATTATTTTTATTTTTATTTTAAATATTGAATTCTTCTGATAAAAATGCAAATCTAAATCATGAAAAGGTTGAAGCGTGCTTCAAGTAGACTATAGAGTGTAGACCTAAGGTCGATTGGGCAGTATACTTTATCTTATTTCATTGCTTTATAAAGAAGCTGAAAACAATTCAAATCTAAAAGGGAAAAAAAAAGAAGTTTTTGAGGTCTGCTCAGATAGACGTTAAACATGCCTGAAGCCCTCAAGCACATTTGTACCGTTTAAATTATATTGGATTATAAAGACAACTTCAAATTGAAATCTTTTACAATACATACCAAAGAAAATCACAAGTTGCTTCAAATACGCTTTGCGAAGACCTCAAGCATATGTAAAGTATGTCTCTTTTGTTTTCATTGCTTTGAAAGAAAGCTAGACCAGAAGATCAAATTTCAAATATAAATAAAAAAGCTAAAGGTGTGCTTCAGGTCTACTTCAAGCTCACCTGAAGGTTGAAGCACATTTTTACTATTCAAAATACTTTGGATCCTAAAAATGATTTTAAATTTAAATCTGATATTGAATAATTCAATATCAAATCATCAAATGCTTGAAATATGCTTCAGGTACACCTCAAGCACATCTAGTACACATTTTCACTATTTTCATTCATTTCAAATTAAATAAATCTGAAGATAATAGAATCCTCTTCTCAAAATTTTAAATTTTATTAAAAAATGTTTGAAGTATGCTTCACAGGTGCATGACCTGTACTTGAAATATACCTACCGTAAGTTTCTACTATTCTCACTGGTTTTGAAAGAAGAAACTCTTGAAAAAAAAATATTTTTCAAAATTTAAAGTATAAATGAAATGGCTTCAAATGCGTTTGAGGTCTACCATAAGTTCACCTCAAACAAATTCCTGCTACTGAGATTCTTTGTATTAAAAAAATTTTAATTTGAAAATTTTTTTGGTTTAGAAATTAAGCTTAAATAATAAAGTGCTTGAAGTGTGCTCCTACCATGCTTAACAATGCTTAAGGTTTACTTCAACTAAACAAGCAACCTTCAAGCACATTCTTAAAATTTCTGTTGTACTTGAATTTATAAAGAACAAGAATTATATTTATTTCAGTTTATGATTGAAGGGGTGGAAAATAAGGTACCCTGCATGTGAACTTTAAGTTCATATGAAAAATTCTCTCTTTGTTTAAAATGCATTCAAATTAAAAAAGTTGTGATTGAGGTGTGCTTCAAGTCTATCTACATGTCTTTAGTATTTCTATTTCATTTTAGAACAAAAAACTCATGACTTGATTTTATTAGATGTGGTTTTCCAATGTGTGTTTTATGTGTGCTTGAGGTTTATTAAGCAAAGTTGTTTGCTCATCACTTGTAAAATATATTTTTCCTATACAATTTGGGGGGAAATTTTGATTCCAATTAAATGAAAAAAGCAATGGTGCGCTTTACTTGTGAGATAAACGTTTCATCCTATATGTAAAGACCACATCAAGCACACCTCAAGCGCACTTGTGAAATTTCCAAACAAATTGAATATAATTTATAGTTTGAATCATGATTGAAGTGGAATGAGAGAAGTACAGTGTGCTTGAGTTGTACTTCAGGTAGATATGTAGGACACCTCAAACACTCTTATATAAAGGAAATTTGAATGCAATTGAGTTTCGGTAGTTCAAATAACGTTCGAAGTAGAGTGTTCATTTTCCTTTCAATCCCTAGAAGGCCGCTTGTCCCCTTGGGGGACAAACTAAGTCGAGCAAATACTTATGGTCTCAATATGAAGTGAAATTTAAATTTTTGTGATTTGTGGAATTTGTGTGATTTTGCGAGAAATTTGACGATATTTAATTTTTAGTTCAATTGATGCCCGGAAGTTAGAGTTATGACACAATAAGCAAAAACAAGTTTTGGCAGACCGCACAAAAAATATTAAGAGAAAGTGAAAGTAATTTTATCCTCAAATTTGTTTCTCAAAGACTACATTTTTGTCTACATGTGAAGCTTTGTTTCATTCAATTTGGACTAATAATGAGAAAGTTCTTCACAATCTTAGTTTTCCGGTTTACAGAAGAATCTGTGGTCCAAAAAAAATGGATGTTTCACTTTTGGATGTTATTTTCAAAATTTTCCCAAGGAATTGGTTAGACAATCTTAGATTTCCTTGCTACAACAATCTCACCGTTGAGATTATTGTGATCCAATTCCACCGAAAAGTTTTTAACAATTTCGTTTTCTCTTCCATCTTAAATTCACCTCTACTTAACAATTTTGTAATGAGTGAAAATGAAGTGGTTTTTTTCCGAACTTTTTTTGGTACATTCTAAACTCAACTATTTAATGTAAATAAAGACAAAATCCAAATCATTAATGTTAAAAATTTGAACTAAAAAGATTCAAAGCAAAAAAATATAGTTAAGCAAGGTGCCAAAAAACTTATTTTCTTCACTCTAAATGCATATATCTTATAATCTACATAGTCAAATTTTTTGAAATTTCTTTCACGTATTCATATTCACGTTAAGGAAAAGATCTTATAGTTGGATATGCAAAAAAAAAGAAGTTTTCATGGTTCTTTACTCTTTGCAATAACAATGACATTTTTTAGTGTTTTTTGATAGGAATATCACCTTGGTCCTCTAGGGGTTAATACAATTGGTCCTTCCATTGGATTTGAAATAGAAACTAAAGAAACATTTAATTGTTTCACATTGCAGTGCATTGAAATTAGGATTTAAAGTGTAGGATTTAGGGTTTAGGGTTTAGGACATACTATTTAGGGAAGAGGATTAAAACGTGAAAAAAGAAAATCAATCACACTTACACATAAGTTCTACATGAATTCTACATTGGATGCTTCTTAAAGGAAGCATCCAATGTAAAAAAAAATCAAGAGTTAATGCAAACTATAGAATCCCACGATCGGTCTTGTTCTCTCGTCAACCCATGCGGTTGTCTCGGTCAGCCATCCGAGCCGGTCGGCGTATGCGGTCGTCTGAGGCGGTCGTCCCCCGGCAGGCGTCCAAAGCGGTCGGCCCATGTGGTTGTCTGAGGCAGTCGGCTCCGGCAGGCGTCCAAAGTGGTCGGCCCATGCGGTTGTCTGAGGCGGTCGGCCCCTTCAGGCGTCAAAAGCGGTCGGCTGAAGTGGTTGGCGTACCCTACAACTACCATGTCCGGTTTGGATGGCTTCTTCAGTTGGGTTTTCCGGTTCGGCGGTCGGTCACATCGGAGCGGTCGACGGGGTTGGTTGGCTCGCAGTCGGCAGCAGTTTGGTTCAGACTGCGGCCGCGGCGACCGCCGCCGAGGCGGGCGGCGTCGGTCCGGGGCAGGTCCGCGAGCTTCGGGGCCGGTCCGGCGGCGGACGCCGCTTAGGTCTGGGGCCGGTCGGCTATAAGAGCGAACGGACTCCTCGAACCTCCTCACTTCAACTCCCCTTCAGCGCCAAGTTGGCTGATCTCTGTTGCTTTATGCGCCAGTTGCTCCTACATGGTGGAGAGTTGAAGTCATTGAGCTTTTCATACGGGAACTTTTTGACTGTTTTACTTGTGCATATAAACTGGAGGTCACTTGGGGAGTGTTTCTTGAATTGAAGGACAAGGCAATTTCAAATTGCCAATCATGACTGGTGAAGGTGATGCGGCTTCTGATGGGATGACTTCAGGTGGTGATAATACGAAAAGGATTAAACAGAAGGGAGCCAAACATGAGCTTCATTATGAGATTTTAGATAATCCTGACATCAAAGCCGAAAGCGGATGGGAGCAAGAGGAAGCAGAATGTTGAACCTCCAGAATCTGCAAGCAGTATGTTAAAATGTACCACATTGGCAAGTTGTGGCCTCAAGATTTTCACGAGGTCCACACACGGGCTTTCGGGTGCAAGCCAGGAAGTTGCCAAAACAAGCATTTTGTTCATCGATCGAAGGAGGTCTGGCAAGCGCTTTTTGGAGACAAAAAAATGAGTAAGGGGTACATCAATTATACCTTGGCATCTATGGTTTATGCGGAACTCATACTGGGCCACAAGGTGGATTGGAGTACGTTTCCTACAATAGCACAGTGTCCACTTCTGATTGGAAGAAGCCAGAAAGATATTCCCCATTGTACCTGCAACTCCCAGGCACAACCAAAAGAAGCATTACAAATTACTACAACGCCTACAGCAAAGGTGGAGGAGGGGACAAGTGATGCAGCGCAATTGGGTTCATTGCGTGCCCTTGCGGAAGTTGGCAATGCCCTTGTGGAAGGTACAACAAAAGAAGTCTTCTCAACTCCCCCGGTGAAAGTGAGCAACGTCTCTTCGGGAGGCGCGAACAGACATGTATTTATGACTCCTCAAATGTGTTTGACTTCCAAACCGATTTTGAGTACTGTGCTAGGTCGAGAAACTGCTCCAAACAAGCGTAGCCTTGCGATAGGAGATGGGACACCTTTTTTGCCACGATCAGAGGTTGCTGACAAAGAAGTTGCAAGGGCCAATGCTAGAATTGATAGTCTTCTAGAGAGCAATGCTCTACAGCCCTTCATGTACACACCTCTTCCTCCTTCGTCTTCGCCGACAAGTCCTATTATAAGTCCAGAAATGGAAGTAGAACCGACGCAAAGAAACGGAAAAGAACCCCAGGACGATGCCATGAACTTTATCATTGATGGTAGAGAGACTCAAAACGAGCATCCACATTTGTCAGCTGCGGGTGATCATCCATTGGAGAACCTCAGTCTAACGCCCATTACCAAGGAAGCAGGCTTCCTGCTAGAGTGCGACAATCGGTGGAGGAAGCATCAAGAAGAGCTCAAGAAAAATGACCCGAACCACGAGGCCAGTAGCTTTGGGATGCATCTATGGGGAGCTGTCCAGCCATCGGTTGTAGAAATCGCTTTCTCACTAACGTCTTCAGCTCGACTTGTAGCTCAAATTACGCCAAGGATTATCGAGATGGTGCAAGAATTCTCCAAAATCTCTCCAGAATTGATGATTGGTGCCTTGTCTTTCTTGGATTTCACTAAGTCCGTGGTACCACTTCTGGACGACAATGTAGGCAAAGCCAGCGAGCTGCTTCTCTTGGAGTCAGAAAACATGAAGTTGAAGGCAAAGTGCAAGGACTTGGCCCGACAATTGCAGATGGAAAAAAAGCTTGTGGAGGCAGAAAAGTGCAGGAATTCTATAATGCTTGTCCGTGTGGATGAGGATGAAAGATTAGAAGCAGAACTCATTCGGTTCAATCGGATGCATGAAACGGTACCCATTACAGACAATGTGAACGCCCTTTCTGTGGAGCCAAGTCAAGAAAGTGAAGATAAACTCTCTCTTCCTATAGATAAAGTCCAAGCAGTGCAGGATATTGAAATTGTGCATTTGGATGACGAGGAGGACACCCGTAAATGGGAAGTGCAAGTACGTTCCTCCATCAATAACCCTACCCCGACATTGGTGGATGCTTCCATGCAAACTGAAGGTCAGGAGTTTGAAGAGCTGAAGCACAAATGCAATGAAACAATTCGAAAAAAAGCCCTTCTTCAGTCGGAGTTGGAACAAATGAAATAGATAATGGACTTGCGTCACTATATGCCCGGGAACGGATTGCAGTCTCGGTGGTTGGCATGGATACAGATTCTCCAAGATAGGCCCTCCGTGGTATCCCGAGCAATGCAAGGACTTCAAAAATTGGCAATGAAGTCGGATGAAGATTATAGTGCCATTGAGACCTCTTTAAAGAGGTTCCAGGATGCATTCCATCAACAAACCAGGGGGTACATCGACATTACATGTTGGGGAGACATGGATGCCATGTTTGAGCGGTTGAATCACACGAAGAAGGAATCATCGGTCAACAATGTGAATTGGACCTTTGAAGCAGAGAAAGGATGGGTGCCTTACAATACACTTTCAGCACACATCAAGAAACATGAGAAGGTTGTAGTACATGCTTGTGATCCAGCCCCGGGCATCTTGGAGGGCCACTGTAGCGTTTGTCAAGGCCCCTTTGGCTCTAAAAGAGCTCTAACCATGGGCCAGTGTCGCCACACTTTCCATGTAATATGCATGGTTAGAGCATTGCTCATTCATTCAGTTTGTGCCGAGTGTCGTTCTCCTTTGAGTCCTAGGTTCTATGAAATGCTTGGGATTTTGGAAGTGATGCCCCCTGGCCACGAATACAATAGATGGAACCTTCCATTGGACTAAGGACCATACAAGTTTTCTAATTACTTGCATTGGGGAAAACCTTTGACCTGGGATGCAAATGAGCGAAAGCATGCACTTTACGAGGAGTCCCAGGAAGCAGTAGATGAATTCATGTGGATGACCATGAACAGGGAGGTGGAGTTGCGAGTACGAGTTATTGAAGATGGAGAGGGTCGTGAATTATTTTGTCGCAACATGGGGGGGCATTGAAGCATGCAACACCAGAAATTCTTCCGATTTCCTGAAAAGGAAGTGAAGAAAGGGCCAGATGGCAATTGGGTGGAGGTGGAGGGTCCAAAAGAATTTAATGAGCAGTACGACACGTATAACCATACTTTGGTTGGCAGGGCCCTCTTCTTGTCAAAGTTGGAAGAAGCTGCAAAAGTTCGGGCTCTTGTACAAGTAGATGCGCCGACAAGTACAGAACATGCATTAGTGGATGTGGCAGGGGCATTCGACAGGAGGATGTCCGACATTATAATTCAATGGAGGGCATTCCTGTTGGAAGGAGATTGATCAAACAATTTGCAATTCAAAGACGATGACGTGGCAGTGAACGCAATGGTAGATCGAGTGGATGCTGCTTTAAGAGCTCTCAGCGCCGGCGAAGTAGATTTGACTCCCGCGAGAAAGAGGAAACATAAGGTTCAAGATGAGGATGACCACTCTCCGGAATCAAAACGGATGTTTTCCAAGGTTGACGAGGAAGTGCATTCCGGAGGGCGCCTTGTTCGAGTAAGTCAACAACGCCAAACTCGCCAAGCTGCTAAGAGACTCTTGGCTGAAGAAGGGACGTCTCCTGTTTCAGGAGAGGGTAGTGGCAGATGCTGAGGAATGATGTAGTAGAACTTTGTTTTGTTTTATATAGAAGTATATGGACTAGAGAGTGTTGTTTGGATGACATGAGGAATTGAGGATTGAGTTCCAATATTTCATAGTACTCATGGTATGTTATGAGTTGCTTATAAAATGCAAATACATATGCAATACAAATGTGTTCTGATTTTGCTATGACTTCATGGTACTTTTGGATGCACCTTCAGACAGTTTTGGAAAGTATATATTTTGCGTGCTTACGTTGCAAGATAATTTTGTGTTTATGATTTGTCAATGTCTATCATTCCTTGCATATGGAGTGGAGAAGTTCATTCATTTTTTACTACTCTGAATCCTAGAACCGTAAATGCCCATGGCTTCAAATTTGGGTGGAGATAAAACTTTGAATTTTTTTTAAAAGTAACAAAGTTGCTATATTTAACTATAAATATGCCAAAGAAAGTCCGTGTGAAGTCTAATTTTACGGCCAAAAAATCAATTTTGGAATGATCGACTATGATCTTGCTGTAGATGGTTTTGTACAAGGGTACCCGTTGCAATCTATATTTTTCATATTATTCAATGATCTTAAAAATGAGCGTTGGAAACCATAGACATTGAAAGCAAGAGCACATTGGAACATCATTTACAGAAATGTAAAGTAGATTTTTAGAAGCCATAAATTGATTGCGTTTGTGCATGTGTTATACCCATAAACCTAATGTTCTTCTTCACTGACTTCATAGATTTGGAACGGGAAAAGAGTCAAAAGACGCTCTGAAAACTTCAACTCTTCAAGTCATTTTTGCGATTAGAACACCTTCATGATCATGTAATGTTTGAATAGGAAAATTTTATTGTCGTGAATTTTGTTTGCGCTAGATCCTTTAGTCCTTAAGGTCTTCAACGATCAAGTCCTTGAGAATAACAGATTTGAACAGTTTTCGTTTTGCATGATATGTAGTTTTCTTTGATGTTTGGACAACCCGGGCTGCCAAAAAAGGTTGTTTTAGAATCCCTTTTTTTTAAATAAAAAATTTGAAATTGATTCTTTAGATTTATATATACGCGGGAAGCTTTAATCATTTAATTCCTATGAATGAGGCAAAATTTATGAGGATTCTCAGTTTGAGGGTAGTTGTACAATAATAGAATCCCTACTCTAAAAGAAGCTTTGAAGTCATTTATTTAATTCAATTTCCAATATTGTTAACAAAATATAAAACATTCGATGTAAACTATTTATTTTAACATTGCAACCATTGGGATTGGCGTTTTCCAATTCCATAATTAAATTTGTAAGAATTTAATGATTTGAATCATTCTATACTTCTTTCTACCTACTATATTTTTTCGAAAAGTTGTACAACTCCAAATGATCTAAAAATTTTCAAGCATGTGGGCAACTTGTCTAGGAAAAACGGTCGAAAGAGTTACCACCATTTTCAAAAAAATTTCATATAAATGTGACCTTGTGAAGGGTAGGTGCCCGGATTTCCGGAGGGCCCAATAAAGCATTTTTGTCAATTCAAAAGCTATTCTCTTGCAATGTACATGGTGGAAAATTTAGAAAGTCTTTCCACATCTTCTTAAACCAATTTACTATAATATCCTAAGGTTGTATGTAAATATGTATGGTGGAATAAAAAATAAAAAAAATTTGGTACTTGTAGTAGAGTCTAGAAATTACAGTTTTGGAGCAATTTTGGTGAAAGCATAGTAAAAAATCTTTAAGAGTTAGAATTCAAAAAAAATGAATGTGACTTAGAAAAATATTGAGTTTTTGTTCAATGTAGACTGTAGAGCAAAATTTCTAGAAGATTTCAAAAAGACTTCGGCAATTGTGGATTAAATTGAAAATATGATTAAAAAAAACATTGACACATATTTAAAAGCGCTCATAAATACCTACAGTCCTCTATAATACCCCATCTCAACTTGAAGTAGAATAGAAATCTGTAACTAGTTATAAGCGCTGGATATTGAAATTGAAGAATAAGGTACACAATAAGATTTGAACTCATGACCTATTCATGATCAATAATGAAACAAACCTCCAAGTGCCCCCAACTGTAGTGGCTGGTCTACCGGACCTTATGTGTTCTGAAATCATTGTCGTGTATATTAAAGTGATGGCGTGACGGCCAAAATGCCAAATGCAGAATTCCTCTGACCAATCGCCCAGCCCCGCCGGCCGCCCAAATGGCCGACCGCCCCGACTTTCCCGACCGCCCTGACTTCCCCAACCGCCCCGATTGGCCGACCGCCCTGACCACCCCGACCGCCCCGAATGGCCGACCGCCCTGACTTCTCCGACCGCCCGTTCCGGTGGACCGCCCCGACTTCCCCAACCGCCGTGACCGAAAATCGGACGACGTAAATTGACTGACCGTTCAATTCGACCTCCAATGGTCGGCAGCAGGTGAGGAGTATAAGTAGAAGGAAGAAAGCTTTTAGAAGAACTCCTGAGAAACTGAACGCTAAGATTTCCGAGGGCTAGGAGCTGCAATTTTTTGTGTCCCTTGCTCGATAATGCATAGTTCAGTGGACGGGGGGGCCTTGATTTTCAAGGCTTTGTGCACATCGTGCTTAACTGATTTTGGACACTATTGATATTTTGACACTGTGTTTGCACTTTGTGATTTTGAATTTGTTCAAATATAAGGAATTGAAACTTGTCACTATGACCAAGGACTTTTCTCCTTGGTATGGCCTCGTGCCACCCAGTAAAGTGGAATGCAAGGCTTGCAACTTGGTGTTTGCTAAAAAACCCGCACGAATGTTGAGTCATTTAGGATATGAAGGTGCATCTGGGGCTCGTGATACCGGAGTTTGCCTTTGTCCAAAGTTGACAACAGAGATTCGAGGTCTATTTCGTTGTTGTGAAGGGAAATTCCCACGAAGATCGATCGTGGGCAATGTGGAGAGAAACAACATGCCTACGGACGAAAGCAACCTCTCCAATGGCAGGGACAAGTCACGTTCTACGCAGGAAGATTCGTGCACAGTACCGCAAGAAATTCTTTGTGTGGGTTCAGAAGGGACTCCAATTACTGAAACATCCGGTGAACGTGGAACTGCTAGGGCATCGAGCAGTAGGCCATATAAACAGAGTAGGCTAATAGATGGTTTTGAAGAAGCACACAAACGCAAATTGAATGCAGTGTGGGCCAATTTTTTTTATGCAGCAAATATACCATTTGCTGTAGCCCAAAATCCAGCCTTCAAAGAAGCAGTGAAACTCACGGTAGAGTGGAATAGGCCGTACACACCACCATCATATCATGATCTACGATGCAAATTGCTTGACAAAGCAAAGACGGACCTTCAAGCAAAGCTCCTGAGGAGAACCGAAGATAGCATAAGGAAGTTCGGTGCAACATTGTCTGTTGATGTATGGAGCTCAGTTACAAACCGCCCATTGATAAATGCCATGCTCATATCTTCCACTGGGGAGGAATTCATTGGATCGGTAGATACAAGCGGGGTGGAAAAAAACGCAGAGTATTTGGCATCTGTCTTGGAGAAGTTTATAGAGCACGTGGGTCCCACCAATGTGGTACAAATTAGTGCTGATAATGATCCAGTAAATCAAGCAGCATGGAATTTGGTATCCAGTAAGTATCCACACATTTTTTCTCAAGGATGTGTGGTGCACGCCTTGAATTTGTTGCTGAAAGATTGGGGGAAGGAAAAATGGATCCATGAGTATCTGAAGAAAGCCCATGCCATTGTGAAATTCTTCAAGAGTAGGCAGATGCCACTTGCTATATTTCGAAAGCACAAGACGAAGTATAGCTTGTTGTTGCCGGCCAAAACAAGGTTTGCCTCAAACTTTATCATGATTGATCGTGTGTTGAAGGTCAAGGCAGCATTACAACAAAGTGTGGTGGATCCGCAATGGATGGAATATGTGCGAAAGCTAAAGGACAATCAAAAAACACAGCCCCGATCTAAGTCTCGAGATGTAAAGAAATTTGTTCTCGATTTGCATTTCTGGAATCGTTGTGTCAATATTCGAGATGTGGTGGGTCTAGTTGTATTTGCTCTACGCGACTTGGATGCGAAGACACCTTGCATGGGGAAGGTGTTGCATCTTATGAGGGGTTTAGAGAAACATGTTTTGGACTTAGAGAAGGAGCCATTTTCTTTGCCCGCAAACCGAGCAGAATGACTGTAGGCTTCATTTGTGAACCGACGAAAAATGGGGGAGACAGATCTACACTTTGCAGGAGCTCTTCTGAACCCGTACTTGCTGCACGATAAAGAATTAGCAGACGATACATATGCAACGGAGGCATGCAAGCGAGTTATAATGAAAATTTGTAAACCCGAAGATTACGCAATGGTCGTGAGGGAATTTGTAGCCTTTTGACATAGAACCCCTCCGTTCCATAACATGTTAGACCCGGGCGAACAGATGTTGTCGGCACATGCTTGGTGGGATTTTGAGGGTACATGTGGGAAGCTCATTGCTCCAATTGCAAAGAGGATATTGGCCCAACCAGTATCATCGTCTTCATGCGAACGGAATTGGAGTAACTATTCGTTTGTCCACAACAAATCGCGGAACAAGTTGAAGCCACAGAGAGCAGCAGATTTGGTGTACGTGTATAGCAATTCGAAAGTCTTAGCGGCATCAAAAGAAAATGATGAGAAGAAGTGGTACCATGAGAACGTGGAGTCGGAAAAATCAGAGGGGTTGATCTCGGAAGACGAGGAAGTTGACGAGGATTATGGGTCCCAATTCAGTGACGAGAATGCCATGAACGACGACATCGAGGACTATGACAACGGACCACTTCAGAGCCCTAATTGGAGTAATGAAGACTTTGGGGTCAATCATCGAGACGCTTATGAGTTCGATGAATCGGACGAGAACATCAATGCGGACAACGAAGATAACATTCCCCTAGCTAGATTTTGCGATTGGACCGGATTTTTGAGTAGTCGAAACCTCGTACCGCAAGAAGAAGCGGCTTACAAAGAGGATCCGGAGGCGAATGGGACAAGGAATGTCAATGATGACACTCCAAAAGTGGATGAAGTTCTTCAAAGTTTGAAGTATACATCCCTAACAATGGAGGAAGTGCAAGAGGATGAAGAGCACAATGGCAAAAAAGGATGTCAGTTGAATGTTCAAATGAGTGTGGGCAATGCAAGTATTCAATCCATTGTGGTATTGGCAAATGAGAAGAGCGGGGAACCAAGTAATCAAAATGATAAACCTCGCAAAGTCCAAAGAAATGTTGATGGAGGTTTGATGCAGGGGTCTAAGAGCCCAATTTCTTTGGATGATGATGAAGGTAAGAAGCAAGTCATCGAAGATTCCAAAGGAGCACGATGTATTGGTATTTCTCGTGTAGTACGCAAAACTTCTAGTGTAGCTTTGGATGGCTCAGGAAGTTCAGGTGTAGGAAGACAGCTTGTGCGAATTTCAAAAGACATGCAGCCTCATATCAATTCAACTCAAATCGATTTACCATCGACCGACAGTGAAATGAACGAGACATTGGCAGAAATGTTTATTCGGGAATCCAGTCATGCACCACCACGTAGCTCGACGAAATTGTCAACTCCTACAACGTTGTCTTTGAATGCAATGAAGGTAACTATTCAAGGAGGGGCTGAACCAGTGAAATTGGATGCCCAACACTGCATAAAATCCAAAAGTAAAAGGAAAATGGAGCCTTTTGCAGCGAGCCCAACCAAGAAACAAGGTGTAGGTAGAACTCCCCTTGATGCATGTCTTCCTTCCTCAAAGGGAAAAATGAAGACGATTCCTTCCCTTCAAGAAGATAGGAGGAATGCCATATTCAAAGCAAAAAGGGAAAAGAGGGAGGACAAACCAAGGAGATTATCCACATCAAGGCAAGTACAACAGGGAAGAGTGACAACTTTGAATTCTTCATCAGACGATATGGAAGTCACATCCGACGAAGACGTGGAATGGAAAAGTAGAGGAGACTGTAGTGGGGCTGAGGTAAAAGGAGATAGTGATTACAAGCCTTAGAGACTGAAACGCCCTGAACCGCTTAGATGTTTTGATGCTCATCATACATAGAGCACATAATGGTAATTGGTTGGTAGAACTTTATATTGTAGTACAAGTTGTCTACTTTGCTTAGTGATGTAGAAAACATCATTAGGATTGTTTGGTATTCAAACTGTTGGAGTACAATCCAATAAAGTTTGATTATGTGTTTTTGTTCTTCAATGAGGTATAATATATTGCAAGAATTACATGTAGTGAACAGTTTCACCTTCATAGTTATCCTAGTTTAATACGTGTAAATTGAATTCATACACTTAAAATTCAGAAAGAATTGATGTAATCTATGGAAATGTTGGATTTTTGTTCAACAATGAATGAACTCTTAGAAGTTCTTAAGGAGACTTTGACATTTGTGGATGAAATTGAAAAAATGAATAGAAAAACATTGAGGCCTAGCTAAAAGCTCTCATAAATACTTATAAACCTCTATAGTACCCCATCTCAAGTTGAAGTAGAATACAAATTTATAAACATTTATAAGAGCTCATTATTGAAAACAAATAACAAGGTACACAATAAGATTCGAACCCGTGACCTCTTCAATATCAATAATGAAACAAACCCCCAAGTGTCTGCAATTGCAATGGCTAATCTGCCCTATTTGTTCTAAAATTATTCCCCTCCCTGACTCCCTGTTAACCTCTAAAGTCCCATTGTCCCCTCGGGGGACAATTTGGAGTTCGGGTAGGTACCTACGGGCTGAATTTTTGTCTTGATTTTTTGAAACTTTTTTGAAGATAGAAGAACTGATAAGCTTTGTGGGAATATAATTTTTTTTTCAATCGGTGCCCATGAACAAAAGTTATGCCCAAATAACCTCAAAAGAGGGGAGAAGTGGCAGCAACAAAAATTTTGCAAATTTATTTTATTTTTATTTTTTTCCCCATAGATTATATTTTTGTCTATCTAGAAAGCTTTGATTCATTCCATTTGGATTTGTTGTGAGAAAGTTAAAGGACAGTCTAATTTTTTGGGCACTTAGAGCATCTTCTTGAAAAAAATAACTTGTAGGATTCATTTCTGAATGCAATTTTTATAATTTTTCCAAAAAAATAGTTCCACACTTCCACATGGTTTAGTATTTTTGCTAGAACAATCTCACCATTGGGATTAGTGCACTTTATTTCCATATAAAAGATATTAATATGTTAAATTTTCCTTCTATCTTGTACCTACTTCTATTTAACAATTTTTTTAGTAATAAAAATTAGGTTTCTTTGATTTGATTTTTTTTTGGTAGACTCTCAACTCAATTATGCACTATAAAGATTTAAAGCTCAAAACTCTGTAGTGCAAAAATTTCAAGTTAAAAATGTTCAAAGTCAAAAAATCCAGTCCCACAATGTGCTGAAAAGCTTGTCTTTTTCACTTTCAACGCAGATATCTTGCAATGTGTGCGGTCAAAAATTCTGAAATTTTTTCCGCACATTGCCATACTAGTTAAGTATAAGATCCTTCAGTCAGATGTGAAAAAAATATAATTTTCAATTTTTTTTACTCTTTGCTATAAAAATGGCAGTTTTGAATGCTTTTTGGCAGAAAAATGGTCTTGGAATTTTAGGAGTTAAAGTGAGTAAGTGACTGTCGTCCTGAACCCGATCTCCCCGACCGCGCCGACCGCGCCGACCGCCCCGACCGCCCCAACGTCTCGGATCTCGCTGACCGACATCGACAGCCGACCGACGCGGTCGTCATACTAATCGCCGTCAGCCGTCCGACGCGGTCGTCAGACCGACTGCCGACCGCCGATCGCGGCGTCCGAATTACCTAAGGTAATTTTTTTTTTTGACGGTTTTATCCACCGCGTCCAGTCGGACGCTACGTCTGGACGTTCGGATTTTGGACGTGAATTGGTCCCGGACATTCGATGTTGTCAACCTGGCCTTTCCCTATCGAAGTCCAGTCATAATTACAATGTGGACTGATATTCTGGAATTTTCGTCTCCAGGTTCACTTTTCATTACGTTTCTGCCACTATAAGGTTCCTAGATTCAGTGCGTCAGAGACAATGGATTCGTACTCTGATTCATTTCATGATGCCATCACTCCATATTTTGGCGATTCAGCCGGGGACGCTGGTTCTCAAGAATCTACTGCAAGGACTGCTCCGCTAAGCAATGGTGACGTAGTGAGGCTTTCCCTACCGGATTTTGGAGAAGTTGGAGTGGGTTCTGTTGTGGAGGCCCGTCCTCACGACGAGTGGCTGGGTGTGCTGATCCCAGTCGAGCCGTGGGTATTCATTCTCGTAAGGCCTTCATTGGTCGTCCCAGAAGCTCAACATATCAAGGTCTCTCCCTGCCAGAGAGGTCTGAGTACGCTGGGGGAAGTTCAAAACAGAACCATGTTGTGGAGGGCAGCCGGTGTGGTGAAGGTCACTGCGGATCCGCATGTGGATGGAAGCCCATTCATTCGTCAGGAAGATTGGATCGGCCTAGAGGTGCATGAACTAGATTCCTTTGGTGTTCTTCAATCGTCCGATCAAATTACTTGCTGGAGGGCGGATGATTATTTCCAGAGTTCTACACTCGGTGAAGGCTACGTAGGTGTGACAGTCTTTGACGTTTTCGGGGGTAACCCAGACACGATTATGACCCATGCTCGGTGGCCCCTTTCCAATTGCTGGTTCCCTAGTGGTCGGTGCTTGAAGGATATAGTTGACCACTTCTTCACCTTCCCTGATGTACCAGATCCCCTAGCCTATTTGGGTGGAAGACAGAAGGCGCCCTATCGTTTCATAGTTTGTCAACCCTCCCTCATTGAAAAGGAGACACAATTCACGCGGAAGACGACGGACTTCAAAATTCAGAAGATAAGCTTGCAGAACTGTTGCGATAGTCATTGCTGCCAACTGTTTCCGCGTGAGAAATCACTGAAGGTCAGGCAGAGATACTTCTCGAAAACATTTGAAGAGCGTCGAGAGTATGGAATTGCAGTTGGTGGACAATTGCATACTGTGGAGTGGACACGGAAAAGGAAGTACATTGCGCTGGAAGAAGTGGAAGTCTGTGCCACAGCGTGGTACATTATTTACGGAATACCAAAGGCGACCTATCACAATTACATTGACAAGTACAAAGAAGGCATTCTTTCATCTATACACGGAAACAAAGGGGTTAAGCGGCCTCGATTTCGAACGGTGCAAGTCACTGATATAATGAAAGCGATCATTGACAATACTGCTGACCAGATGCCGCACCAAATGCGGTGCATTGGAAATGGGAGAGTGGACACGCTTAAGTTCCTGCCTGCTGGGAACAACTGGAAGCGCGTTCATGCTAATGCCAATGAGGTAGTTCCATGAACTGTCCTTCTGTTGTTTTTTATTATTGATGGATTTGTCAGACTGCTACGTCAACGGGATATATCCCGTTGAACTTCTGTATAGGGCCTTCACTAAGTTTTTTCCCTCTGCTAGACATCTCCATGACATAGTACTCCATGGATACTTCATTTGGATGGTTTTCTCATTTGAATACCTCTTCATACGTTTTGCTGTAGGACTTGAATGCAGTCATCTTTTCAGCGGAATGTATCTCGTTGTTGATCCCTGTAATCGATTGTCCTCATTGCTGCTGTTCTCTTTGCTCTTGTTCATTTATCAGTTTTCTTTGCTCTTGTTCATTTATCAGTTCTTATAGTGTTACTGCCTCCGCGGCTTGTGCTTCTGTTTTTCGGAAATCGCAGTTGAATGTGGAGTATGGCCTTCCTCCAGTGAGCCAAGCAACGGTTAGTAGAATAAAGAAAGAGCACTTCAACAACGTCTCGATTAAGCCTGTTGGTAGCTTCTTTTGCGAAGTGTACGAAATGCGACGAATTGCAGCAGTTCATTCTGAAATCATCGAAAGGGAGTTTGGACTTCGTGGAATTCATGAAGCAACAAACTGAACACCTTAATCATCAAGCATCCTGTCACCGTCTGTATGCTTCGTGGCGTGAGGAATCCAGGAGGAACCCTCAAGAGATACTGTGCGTTATTCATGACAAGATGGACACAAGGAAGACGGCTCTTCCAAGAATGCGGGTGACGACGAAGGCTACACAAGGTTTGGGTCAGCTTCCCATGAGTATAACTGGAATGGTGGCTCATGGTCATGCCGATGGTGCGTATGCGCATTATGCACCAGCCTACTGGCCAGGGGACTCAAACTTCACCATTTCATCGCTGGCTAGACTGTTCAGGCGACTTGAAGGTCCACCAATTCGGGAGACGGGTGACCTCTTTCCCTATCCGCCTGCAAATGCAATGTTTGACAGGTTACTCAAAGGAAAATCTCGGTGTATGGACGCCTTGAAATTGATTCCACAGGAAGTTCAGCGTGGATCTAGTCCCCTTCCTAATAAGCTCTATCTTCAGCTTGACAACTCTGCCAAAGATAACAAGAACCAGTACCGCATGGCATTCTTGTCTTTGCTTATTGCGCGAGGAGTCTTCGAGGAAATTCAGGTCGGTTTCCTTTTAGTCGGACATACTCACGAAGATATTGATGCGTATTTTAGCCACCTCTCGAAGGCTTTAAAGAGCAAGAATACATTTGTTGTTGCGGACCTCATGAAGTCATTCATGGAGTCCCAAGAATTGTCATTCATGCCCGAATTCATCCAAGAGGTGGCGGATTTCAAGTCCTTCGTGAAGGGATACCTATGCAGTGGCACGGCTAAACTAATTGGTTTGGGGGAGATGCACCTTTTTCGGTTCTACGTGGATAGTGATGGAATCCCCGTCATGAAGTACAAAAAGTCTGCAGTAGATTCACAGTGGCTACCATCAGATACACCTTCTCGATGCCTGTGGAAGAAAGACCGCATGGGTCATGCAACACTCCCTCGAGGTTGCCCTAAGCCTGTTCCTTTTAAGCCTATGTGAAGTAGCAAAGTTGCGGAAGCCACGGGAAATCAAGAGAAGGCAGTGGAGGCAGCAAGGAAAGCGACCTTAAGTAAGAGTTTGATTCTGTTAGGAATCGAGAAGTACATTGAGTATTGGCAAAACGGAATGTCCAAATGCGAGGGGTTTCGGCTGCCTTTGCGCCGTACGTTGATTACTGGAAACGTGTGTTGCGGGAGCTCAAGGAGTCCCTTCTCGACTGCCCTTCGGAATTGGTGGAAGGCTTTTGGCCAAAGTACGATTGGAGGTTGCAGGAATCCGCTTGCCAGCGGCCGACCATCAACCCTGTCGACATGGTTCCTGAAGAAGAGGAATTCGAACCTTATTGTGGACCCGCAAATGAGGCGCCAAGGGAAAGCTTTAATCCTTGGGTTGATATTCGACCGGGT
This sequence comes from Neckera pumila, assembly GCA_963969595.1. Classification (NCBI taxonomy): domain Eukaryota; kingdom Viridiplantae; phylum Streptophyta; class Bryopsida; order Hypnales; family Neckeraceae; genus Neckera; species Neckera pumila. The sequence continues at coordinate 1,473,297 of OZ018414.1, forward strand.
TCATGGGTTTTGCTTAGACCTGAGGACCCCTCAGTATGTGCTGTCTGGCAAGGAAGAGCACTGTCCGATGTCTGCAGAGAGGAAAGGCATGAGAATAATGAGAAGTTCATGCTCCAATATTAGCGACCAGATAATTCTGAAAGTAACTTGGAATTGATGTACCAGAATTGTTGGTACGGGAAATGGGTTGTGGAGAACAGGCCTCCCACTTGGGTGGACGCATATTGTGCATTGTACGCCAATTGGTCCAAGAAAGTGAACCCAAAATCACGTACTATTCCTAAGAAAAGCAGAGAGGTTGCCCACACAAATTTGAATAGGGCAAACGAGGTGGACCCCTAATCGACTAACGTCTCGTGGTCCACCACGACTACCGGGAGATTTCCCGATGCTTTTCTTTGTTCACTGTGACCATGGCAAGGCTATCGGAAAATCTCCCGATGGTTTATTTTGTTCGGCTTCATAATGGCACAGTTCATTTCTTCGGTAAATGGTTCTCTATGTCTTTTACGGAAGTTACTAGTGCTAGCTGTGGAAGCTGATGTGAGTAGAATGGATTTATTTTATTAAAAAATATCAAAATGTGCGGTTCTTGTTATAATTCCTCGAGGGCACCCTCCAAATCCCATGTCATAGTCGTAGCAAATGTCCACGCTCTTTTCTTTTGCTATTCTTTCTTTTCTTATACTTGATCTCCTGTGGGATTACTACAATGTTGCAAGATTTTTTTTCATTGCCACTTACTATTGTCAATATTCATCTTCACTTGCCACCTTTGGAACCTGCATTCAAACTTCGAGTATCATTCAAAGTTCATATTGTCCGTGACATACAAGTTTGAATGCAATTGACCTCTCGGGGGTTTCATAGCACACTTAGGTGCTTGAACTTCAAGGTATCTGGATATCTCCCAAAGTTATGCCTACCATTATGCATCACAGGCTATATACTGATCCGTATTTACATTTTATGTATATCCTGAGATGCATGTTCATGGGCTCTCATTGACCTCTTGGGGCATGTGAACACCCTCAACAAAATGAGCTTCAATGTATCTGGATATCTCCCGATGTTTTGACAAACACCACGCAGCCATTTGAAGGCTATGTATTTCACATTTGCATTTCATGTATATCTTGAGATCCATATTATTGTGCGTCAATGGACCACCCAGGAGCCTTCCAACGCCTTCACAAAAATAAACATAATGGTGTACAGAAATCTCCCGGTGTATTCCCTAACACCATGCATCGGGAGATTTTAAATTCTGGACTTTGAATAGTCCAAAAGTAGTTAAATATGGCATATTGTTTTGTATTTTTTGGACCTTAGTAGAATTAATTATGAATTTTCAAAGTGAAACACAATTTTTTTATTTTTTAGGGGATATGATTTTGTACACACTTTTTGACACTTTTTCCAACATTCTTTCAATAATGTTTCTGATACTCTTTCTAACATTCTTTCAATAATGTTTCTGATACTCTTTCTAACATTCTTTCAATAATGTTTCTGATACTCTTTCTAACATTCTTTCTGATTGTTATAATTTTCAACACTAAAATGTTGAAAAAAAATTCGACATTGTTTCTTCACTTTAGTGTCCAAAAAATTATCAAAATATTTTGAATTTTGTGACATTTCATTATTTGACAATGGTTATCTTTAAAAAAACGTGAAAAAAAAGTTTCAAAAACAACACCCTTTTTTGGTATTTTAATCTACAAAATGCTTTGAAAGTTAGGGCAAGTATAAATTTTGGGTCACACAAACGGAAGTGCTAAAGTTGTATAATACGCAGATTTAAAGAAATTAACATTAACTCTAAAAAGACAAGACCATAGATACGGATTCAAGCCTTCTAATCCTTCACTCTATATACTACCATTTTGAAACTGCATATGAATGAAATTTTATATTTTATTTTTGAGAGATGTAACTGTATGTCTTCTATAAGTCATAAAAATTTCAAATTTTTGGTGAAAAATTTGAAGTCACTATTGCTTCACTAGAAAGAAAAAGTACAAAAAAATCATATTAATTATTAAATATGCTAAAATATATGAAATTTGCACCATGGATGTATACATTATAGTGTATAGCATCATGGTATAAACTAAAGTTACCATCATACTACTAAAATCATAACTCCCTCTGTAATATCACAAATGCTACCATTAGTGATAGGGGCTCATGCTTGCTATGCTACGCATTCATTATATCACATATTATCTCAAAAAATAGTTTTATTAACTTCACAAGAAAATTTCAATACTACTATAAATAGCAACTAATTATTTCAAAGACTTATTGAAATCATTGTCATGCATTCTATTCAAATATATCAAAATTTTACTAATTTCAATATTTGTAAAATTATTTTCAATCATGCATACAAAAAAATGATATTTTCACACAATGTAATATTACAGAAATAGAGTAGTAGTTTGCAATCACATTTGTAATATCACTTTTACAGCTTTTATGATTTAAAAATCCTATTGCTATTACCAAATGATTTGAAAAATGTATTCAACTGAAGCAATTTTGGATTTCACAACAACTAAATTGTTCGTGAAGTTTTTGAAATTTACTGTTTTTTCTTTTCAATTCACCAAATTTTTGGGTTGCCATTGTTCGTAACAATTGAGTCAACTTTTGAATGCATTACAATAAATGTGTATCTTTTACAGTATTCACCATTGGATATATTTCATTCATCATTCAATAAATTTCTATTGTACATTTCAATATATGCTTACTTATAAATAAAATTATACAAAGATTTTAATAATTTTTATTTGAAGATTTATTGAAATTTTTGTTCTGCATTTTATCTAATACAAAAAAATTCTAATAAAATTCTAATGATGAATGCGTACCATAGCAAGCGCCAAATGCTAGTATAATATAAAATTATAAAATAAACAAACCATAATCATAGGTTCAAATTTCTAAAAAAATTCAAGAAATATTGAATTTTAAGAATAATTAAGAATTTTCCAATTGGAACAGAAACTCTACTTGATAAACTTCATTTCATTGATTGGACACAAATTCAAAGAATATTGTTGTATAGCTAAAATTCATATCAAAAGTATTGAGCAAGAAGTAGCTATCTGAGTATACTAGCTACAAGTGTGATCCATGAATTAACCCTGGAATGACACCATGGACAATAAGTTTCTTATAAATGAGTTTGGAGCTCTTTAGAGAGTGGAGGCTAATACATTTTTATCCACAATTTTTGGAATCTAGAGGAATGTGATAGGAAAAGGAATAATATAGTGAATGTACATTGTCTTCTTCATTAATTAGTTGTTTGGATTTTTTCCAATTGAAGGATTCAAAAAACATAGCACATAGATATTCCGGCCCACTTGCAAGGTCTTAGTGCCCGCAATATGAATTTTTGAATGTGGTCATATTTATTTTCAAAGTGGTGTGTTCAAAACATTAGAAGTGCAATTTTGGGGGACAGTAGTTAGTTTCACTCATTATTGGTGTGCATTTATTGATAAAGGAGACAACAATGGTTTATTGAGCTCTTTTAGTAAATGCATGCATTAGCAAGCACGTTGAAAAGAGCAAAGAGGACCATGGACCCATAGTAGTTGCAAGGTTGGGCAAGTACTTTGGATAAGAATTTTTATAATTGTTCATCACAACTACAAGTCCTTTTCCTAAGAGGTGATCAAAAGTTGTGTCATTGTAGCCACAATTTACCATGTATGTGTGCAAGATGCGTCCATATTGCAAGAATCAAAATGCCCTAGCGTTTTCTACGCATGATGAATACTTCTTCCAATAATTAACAATATTATAAATACTTCTTCCAAAGTACTTGTTCCAATATTTTACACACCTATATTTTCAATATTTTACACACCTTTTAGCTATTTGACTAGCTTCTATTATAATCTACTATTCTAATAGCTTGTAAACTACTTAATCTAAATTCTCCATATTTAACACTCCCACTGAATTTGATCTAAGTTGTTTATTCTTTTTCTTCTAACTTCACCAGCTTCCTTTTTGACATGGGTGTGACAGTTCCAGTACTTGATCTTTGTGGGCTTAATGCTTGTGGAATTGAGGCTTCATTTAGCCCTCATTGAAGCCCTCTTTTTCTTACGCCAAAACTATATGTACACCGTACGTGTTTGGCTTTGGAAAGGGCCTTTGTTAAAACATCAGCCACCATTAACTTTGTTGGATAGTATTGGATTTCAATTTCAGATTTTTCAACATGCTCTCTGATAAAATGATGATGAATTTCAATATGCTTTGTTTTTGCATGATATTTGGGATTTTCAGTAAGTGCAATTGCACTTTGATTATCACAATGTATACTTATTGGAAATGTTTGAGGCTCATTTATGTCATCAAAGAAATTCTTTAACCATAAAGCCTCTTTCACAGCTTGAGTAAAGCCCAAATATTCTGCTTCATTGCTACTTAGAGCTACTGTATTTTGTCTTTTGCTGCTCCATGATATTGCTGTACCATTTATTAGGAAAGTATAGCCTACTGTGGATCTTCTACTATCAAGTCTCCCCAGCCTAGTCCAAATCAGTGTAACCAATTGGTGTAAATGAATGTTTTAACTCTTCTTCAATTAACCTTCCATTGTGTGCTACGCAATAGTCTATGGTACCTTGTAGATATCTTATAATTTGTTTCACTGCAGTCCAATGTGTAGGACCAGAAGTGGACAGGAATTAGGAACTACTCCCAATGCATATGCAATATCGGGGCGTGTGCATATCATTGCATATATGATCAAACCATCAATTGCGCTTTGGTAAGGCACATTTTCCATTGCTTGTTTTTCTTCATCCGTTTGAGGACTTATGTCAATTGTTAATTAAGCCCACTAGCAAATGGCGTATCAATTGGCTTACAATCTGCCATATTGTAGTTTTTCAAAACATTTTGTGTATAATGTTTTTGATTCAATTTGAGTTCTTTCTTTGTGAAAGTTCTTTTAATTTGAATTCCTAATAAAGATTGAACTGGACCTTGATCCGTCATCTCAAGTTCAGTACTTAACAGTTTCTTATATTTTTGGGCTAACTATTTTTTATCATTGCAAAATATCAAGCAGTCATCAGTATAGATTGCAACAATTACAATGAGTGGAGTCCTTGTGTAGATATATACATATGAATCAGCTTTACTTACACAAAAAACAATATTTATCATATAGTTCTTTATTTGTTGATACCAATACCTTGTTGAATTGTTTGCCCCCATAAATTGTTTTATTGAGTTTACAAACCCAATTTTCACATCCTTTCTTAGCAAAACCAGGTGGCTGTATCATATAGTTTCTTCAATTAGTACACCATTTAAGAATGCCAATTTGACATCCATTAGATGTACTTCATATCCTCTTTCTGCTGCAATGGTAAGTAAAGCTCAAACTGATGTGATTTTCACAACCGGACAAAAGGTCTCATGAAAATCAAGTCCAGGCATTTGGGAATATCCCTTAGCCACTAATCGAGCTTTGCATCTGTCAACTACTCCATCAGCTTTTAATCATACTATTAAAATCATAAATCTCTCTAGAATATCACAAATGCTACCATTAATAATAGGGGCTCATGCTTGCTATGCTACGCATTCATTGTATCACATATTAGTAAATATTTGATATATTTGAATAGAATGCATGATGATGATTTCAAGAAGTCTTTGAAATAATTAATTTTCATATTTTGTAAAAATATTTTCAATCATGCATGCATAAAAATAATATTTTCACACAATCTTATATTACAGAAATAGAGTAGTAGTTTGCAATCATCTTCATTGTATCACATATTAGTAAAATTTTGATATATTTGAATAAAATAAATGATATGATTTCAATAAGTCTTTGAAATAATCAATTTCAATATTTTGTAAAAATATTTTCAATCGTGCATACAAAAAAATGATATTTTCACACAATGTAATATTACAGAAATAGAGTAGTAGTTTGCAATCACATTTGTAATATCACTTTTACAGCTTTTATGATTTAAAAATCCTATTGCTATTACCAAATGATTTGAGAAATGTATTCAACTGAAGCAATTTTGGATTTCACAACAATTAAATTGTTCGTGAAGTTTTTGAAATTTACTGTTTTTTCTTTTCAATTCACCAAGTTTTTGAGTTGCCATTGTTTGTAACAATTGAGTCAACTTTTGAATGCATTACAATAAATGTGTATCTTTTACAGTATTCACCATTGCATATATTTCATTTATCATTCAATAAATTTCTATTGTACATTTCAATATATGCTTACTTATAAACAAAATTATACAAAGATTTTAGTAATTTTATTTGAAGATTTATTGAAATTTTTGTTCTGCATTTTATCTAATACAAAAAAATTCTAATAAAATTCTAATGATGAATGCGTACCATAGCAAGCGCCAACCGCTAGATTCAATTATTCCATTTACAACCAATTGGCTTTCTATCTTTTGGTTATTCAACTAATGACCATGTGTTGTTTTTTTATCAAAGAATCATATTCTTGTTTCACAGCCTCCATCCATTGTGATGCATCTTCCCTTTGTGAAGCTTCTTCAAGGGTCTTAGGTTCAGTTTCTAAGTCTATTGCAATTAAAGCTTGAATATAAGCCAAGTATTTATTTCCACTTAATTCAAGATTTTCTTTAGCTTTTGTATTTAGTTTATTAGGTCTTTGAGATTTTCTTATTCTTATACTTGGACTTTCTGGAGCTTCTTCTATTAAATTAAATGAACTTTCTTCATCTATTGTAGCATCATTTTGCTCATCAATATCATCCAATAAATTGTTAGGTAAGCATTGAACTAGATCAAATTCATCAATTTAATCACTTGTTTCTTCAATGTCTATTGAACTAGTCCTTGAAGTATCAAAATTTTGATCTTCGTAAGATATTTATTCCGGAGTAGATGGAATTGGTATACTTGGTTGTATTGGGAGTGGAGGAGGTATTACACTGATTTGATTTCCTTGATTAGTTGACTCTGTACTTCTTCCAAATATTGCATGAAAATCTTTATCCAAAGATATGTCTAAATTATGTGATTTGGGTAAAGGTATTTCTTCATTGAAAATGACATCTCTGCTTATTATTATCTTATTGGATTTAGGATCAAATAGCCTATATCCTTTGGTGGTTTCACTATAGCCTAATAGCTTATATTTCTTTGACTTAGACTCTAGCTTTTGTCTTATTTCGGATGGTATATGCACATATGCATCACATCCAAAAGTTCTAATGTATTTTAATGAGGATTTAGATTTTGTCCATACTTCTTCAGGAGTCTTGTTGGCTAAAGCATTATTTGCAAATCTATTTTGTAAATAACATGCTGTTGAAATAGCTTCAGCCCATAATTTATTTGGCAATTTTGACAAATATAACATACACCTTGCACTCTCAACAAAGTCCTATTCTTTCTTTCAGCGACTCCATTTTGTTGCGGAGTATATGGGGCTATTGGTTCTCTAACTATTCTATGTTCATTACAAAATTCTAACCATTCTCTTGACACATGATCCCCACCATTATCACTTCTTAATTTTTTTGATCTTCTTTTGTGATTGGTTTTCTACCAAAGCTTTATAAATTTTGAACTTATCCAAAATTTGAGATTTTTCAAAAAAAAAATAAGTTGTAGTCTTTCTTAAAAAATCATCTATGAATGTGACAAAGTATTTCATTTTTCCATGTGATAAGGTTTGCATTGGACCACACACATCAGAGTGAACTAATTCCAAAAGTTCTGAGGATCTTCTGCTTTGACCAACATGGAGTTTCAAGCGTTGTTGCTTCCCATGAAGACAATTTGGACAAAATATTATTTTTTGTTGAGGTATTAAATCTAAGCCTTCAACCATTTGATATTTAGACATTCATTTTAGATGTTATTTGCCAATGTGACCCATCCTATGATGCCATACATTAATATCAGACTTTGTTTGATTAAGTGACTTTTCTATATCAAATTTTGTTCTTACAGTCATTGCTTGCTGATAGCTTTTGCAAACAATATCCAACTTATAAAGATTCTTTTGCCTTTGTACAAATCATTTGATTAAGAGACATATCTCTTATGATACAATCATTTGTTTTGAATGTATATCATATCCAGGATCAGTTACTTTTCCAACAGAAATTAAATTAGTTCGTAAATCTGGTATATGAAGAAAGTCGTTTATGCACCGGATATGTCCATTTGGTGATGGACCGTGATAGATCCTTTTCCTATCACGTTACAATAAGTATTGTCTTCCAAATGTACTTTCTCTGATTTTTCTAATCTTGTATAATGAACAAACCACTTTCAATTTGGAGTTATATAGTGCAAAGCACCTGAATTCAAATGCCAATGATCTTTTTCATTACTTGAGTTTAACGTAGCAATGAAAAGAGTTGGTGGTTCTTCACTTACTATATTTAGCTTGTGGCCATTTGGTTTCTTTTCTTGTTTAGAATTTGTGCAATCTTTTGCAAAATGACCAAATTTATTTCAATTAAAACATTTTACTTTGTTCAAATTTTATTGTAACTAGATTTATTGGATAATGGTCCATTTTTCTTATAAGTGTTTATACCTTTCCTTTTTTTGAAAGTTGAACTTCTTTTTAGTCCAAAAAATACTTGATGAGGATTCATCATTTAAATGACCATCCGACTTCCTTCTTAGTTCTTCCTACAATAACTTTGACATTGCAGTTGATTATGTAATGCCGACAGTGTTGCTTAACACATCAACAACATTTTGATATGAATTTGAAATACTTTCAACCTGTTCATCTTCTTGAATTGTTGCACCAACAGCAATCAATTCATCAAGAACTAATATGAACATATATATATGTTCACTCATGCTTTTATCATCATCCATTTCTAATTTAATGAATTTCCTTCTCAAAAAAACTCTATTTGAGATGTTGCTAATTTATAAATTGCTTGCAATTCATCCCAAGCCTCTTTGGCTGTAGCAACTCTTGTAATATGGTGAAGACAAGAATTCTTCACACTACTAACTAATATCGTAAGAGCAGACAAGTTTCTGTCCTCCCAATGAACAATACTCCCTGACTCGGTTGCAAGTAAAGGAGCAACATTTTCCCCTGTAGAGATCACTGGTTTTATCTCACTACCGTCCACAATGGACCATAGCTTTTCCTTCTTTAGAGTAAAAGTTATTCTAGTTCTCTATATTGAATAATTGTCCCCATCTAATTTATCAACGTGACACAATTCATAGGGAGAGACTTGAAGACTCATTGTCACTTAATTGACAAGAAGAAATGTGACTTAGCCTATTAAATCTATAATTCTAGGTGAATAGATGGTGGCAAAATATAACCTTCTTCATCATCAAAGAAATGTGGATTAAGCTCATTAAATTGAGCTAATACTCAAATAAGGTTTTAGGCGCTTGTTCAATCTCATAAGTGGTATTTTTAGTTTGAGACTGTTGCTCTTCCGAGGATTGAAACCTCGCCCTGATACCATACTAAAATTGATTTGAGAGGAATCTGGAAGAACCCATTGATACATTGTAATTGATTCTCAACTTGAGTTATTTCCTCTTCATTAACCAACAAGTCATATACGTCTTTACTGGAGCAAATTGCTCCAGGTAATGATAGAAAACACATTTCTTAAGTAGTCAAATTGATACATGCTCTACTTTGCTCTGATAACATATTAAAATTAACTAATACATATCACATCAAGTTTTCATTATATTAAAGTAAGTAAGTTACTTTGTTACAAGCTCAATGCTACATATATACTATATAGAGTGGCACTAGAAGGTGAACAATCACCCTCTTTCATCTTACACACCTTTTAGCTATTTGACTCGCTTCTTTTATAACCTATTGTTTTAATAGCTTATAAACTACTTAATCTGAATTTTCTATATTTAACATATGGCATAGGAGGCACCCAATGTCCAATCAAGAATGCTTCAAACATGTCTTCAAACATAAACCCCTAAAGGACTGAGGTCTTATTTCTTGCCAAAAAATACTGAAAACTGCCATTTTTATAACAAAGAGTATAAAATAAAATTTAAATATTTTTTTATTCACATCTAACCATAGAATCTTACACCTAATTTTTATTTAATAGTATATAAAAAAATTTAGAATTTTTGCTCGCATGGATTGCAAGATATTTGCGTGTACGGTGGAAAAAATAAGTTTTTCAACACATTGCGGAACTAGATTTTTTGACTTTGAACATTTTTAACTTAAAATTTTTGCACTATAGGTTTTTAATCTTTAATTATTTATAGTGGAAATGGATTTGAGAGTCTAGGAAAAAAAACAAAAAACTGAAAAAATCTTAATTTTAATTCTTAAAAGAATTGTTAAGTAGAAGTAAGTACGAGATAGAAGGAAAATCTAAAATACTAATGTCTTTTAGATGGAATTAAAATTCACTAATTCCAATGGTGAGATTGTTCTAGCAAGTGAATTCAACCATATCAAAAAAGAAATTGCAAAAATTACATTTAGAAATGAACCCTACTCGTTATTTTTTTCAAAAAGATGCTCTAACTACCCCCCAAAAAAGAATGTCCATAACTTCCTCATAACAAATCCAAATGAAATGAATCCAAGATATCCAGATAGACAAAAATATAATCTATGAGAAAAAATAAAATTAAAAAAAAATTCAAATTTTTGCAAATTTTTTTTATTGCCCCATATCCCCTGTTTTGAACTTATTTGGTCATAATTCTTGTTTGTAGGCATTGATTGTGAAAAAAATTATATTCTCACAAAGCTTATCAGTTCATCTATCTTTAATAAAAGCTTCAAAAAATCACAACAAAAATTCAACCCGTAGGTACCTGTCCAAAATCCCATTTGTTCCCTGAACGGCCATTGGTCCTTTAGGGGTTAAATGCAAGGTTTCTAGTTTTCAATTTGAGATTTAAACTCATGGGATTATCACTTACAAGCTTTACCCACTTCAACATTGAGCTATTTTGATGATCTATGGTACAAATTTACTTGTTCACATGATTCATGCACAACTATTTCACGCCCTGCCTACTTTGACATTGCTAATGCACACACTTATTGTAATTGAACTGCAATTATTAGGTGTCTTTTGTATAACCGTTGCTCATCTATGATATCGTGAGCACCTTCTAAATGCATTTTTTCACTGCAGTTTCAAATCCTCTCCTACCTATGACATGTAATTTTTTGAAACAATCATTAAAAAAACCTTCAACCTTCTACATGGCTAAATGCACTAGAAGAAACCCGTGTTTTTTTTGGTGTCAAAATTTGCTTTTGAATGTTGAATTTGACATCAATTGACGTCAACATTAATGTCCAAAAATCTGTGTCAAAGTCAACAAAGTAAAAACACCCTCCATGACAGTGTAACATTGGATGTTAAGCATGTAATGTCGAGAGAAACATCAACTCCATAGTCTCTTGAAATTGTGCCATGTGGTTGCCAACAGTGCAACATCGTTGACATGTAGGCGTCAGTTAGCCACGTATATTTTTTTCCATTCAGCCCGTGCACGACGTGGCAATTGATATGGCGGCTGACATGGCCGCGGGAAACATGATGTGGCATCCAACAAGGATGGTGTGGCATACCTAATCTACATACTTTTACATCGTTTTAAAATTTTCATATTATTTTTTGAGATGTCAACTTAGACATATAGATATTTTTTGAGACATCAATTAGTATATGTAGTACACATAGGGTAGGGGTAGCAAAAAATTAAAATTAAAAGGAAGTAAAATATAAATAAATTGTCAAAATCAACAAAAGGTAAAAAAAATTTACCATCTACCACAAAAGAATTTTGATGGCAAAGTAAAGGAATTACCTTATTAATAATTAGTGAGAATGAAGGATGGAGGGGATGTATTTATAGTGAAATCCCTTGACTGTCCATAGTCAGACAAACAATATGGGATAACATGAAGATGGAAGCTTGATTGCTAGACATCTGGACGTTGTTTTAGACATGTGGATGTTATTTCAGACATTCTACGTTGAGCGCACTTCTTCTTTTATATATCCCATATGGTTTGCCTTACTTCCTACCACCCCACCTATATAAAGAGCTCCTCTTTTCATCCATGGTGTACATCCATCCCGATCTTTTTTTTGCAAAGTATGCCATGTGGCTGCCCTTCCCCTAAATTTTTCACATTTGGTCAATATTTTCAGATAGCCCGCAATAATTTTTACTATTTTACAGACTCATCTTTAGTCAAAATCCGTTTGCTTGTTGACGTGGCAATACTATGTTTTTTTGGATATTCAAAAAAACATGAATTCATGTCAAATAAAATATAAATGTCAATGATAGCATCAACGTGTTTTGGCAGTAATTTACCAGTGCATTTTGCAACATCCATGGCAATCTTCCTTCTCAACCATCAACACTTTGACATCCTGATGTCTACTAACAACATCACATGTCCAAGGTCTGACATAAAAAAAAAAACAAGTTTCTGCTAGTGATGGATGCATGAAAATGTGCATTTAGGAAAAATATCAGCCCAAAAAAGGTTGTTATGCAATCTATAAGGTGAGCAGTCAGCCAAGGTGCCCCGTTAGAATTTCAATTAAAAAATTATTTTTTATGATTTAATTTAATTTTTTTCACTGTAATTGTAAATTCGCCAAATCCCTTACAGCCCTCTATAGGGTCCAGATTTTTGGTCATGCACAATCTTATAATACTTATATGCTTCTGGCTCATAGTTACTTGCTTGTCTGTCTCAAGTTAAGCATCTTCTTTTGAAAAATTAATAATATATTAGTGAGAAATTATTCAATATTATGTATTTAAAATGCACTAAAGCAACTCCCAATATAAATTTGAATGAACACTTGCATTTATGATCCTACTCTTGTCTTATTTACTCCCGTCCTGAAATCATCCATTGAACCCAAATCATCTGAAATATAATAATATAATAATCAATACTTTAAATCAGGTTGTTTGTTTGTTACATTGAGATCTCCTAGACCATGCGTCCTCTGGTACGCTCTCCATATCATCAAAAAGCTCTCTATGAGGAAGGATGCACAGGCTTTGTTTCACGGTGTTTACACCTACGCTATGAAAGTTATTAAATTTTGAAGTTTTTATTAAATTATTAAATTATTAAATTACTTTTATTTTTGTTCTACTCTTTTTTTGTGCACAGCAGGCGGAACAAGCATTTTTTGTGTCCTTTTCTAGACTATGGCAATGACACAAGGCACTATCCATCCATACCTTAACCCCTAAACACCCAATGCAAACACTGTTTTTTGGCAACATAGCGATTTTGGGCAGCTCACTATGAATGGAGTTCTTATTTTTATTTTTAGAAATTTTCATACAATATTTTCCTGAGAAGTAGCTTTAAGGCCCAAAATTTTTTATAACTTTTGACTGCATGGTTAAAAGTTATTGTATGATATGTGATTTTCAATGCTTGGCGAGCAACTCAAAAAATTCTTTAAAAATCACTTTCTAAAAAAATAAAAATTTGAAATTGGTTCTTTAGATTTATATATACATGGAAAGCTTTGAATCATTCCATTTTGATTAATGAGATGAAAATTATGAGGAGTTTTTAGTTTGCAGATAGTTATAGAATCTCTACTCTAAAGTAAATTTTGAAGTCCTTTATTTAATTCAATAGTCAATATTTTTGAAAAAAAATAAAAAAAATAGGGTGTAGATTGCGTATTACAACATTACAACCATTGAAATTGGCATTTTTCAATTCCATAATTAAATTCTTAACAATTTAGTGTTTTGAATCATTCTCTACTTCTTTCTACTTACAATTTTTTTCCTATATGTTGAACAATTCCAAATGACCTTAAATTTTTCAAGCATATAGCCAACTTGACTTCAAAAATGAATATGAAAAGTAACCACCATTCGGACAGTTTTTTATACTAATGTGACCTTGCAATCTGCACAGTGGAAAATTTTGAAATTTTTTCCACATCTTCTCAAACTAGTGCACTACAAGATCTTACATTTACATGTGTCATCTTTAACTTTTGAAGTCATAAAAACTTCAAAATTCAATAACTTTCTCACCATAGATCTGAAAGCCACAAAACCAAGCCCGTGCACCCTTCCTTGCCAAGGACTTTCCAACGGTACCAAGAACGCAACCAAGGGACTCACGCCCCAAGAGATCTCAAGGTAACAAACAAACAAACAAAACAAATAGCCTCGACTCTTAAGGTATGGAATGGATGGATTCCAGGCTTTGTAATTTATGTATCAGGCCAAAATGACTTGAGATGGGTAGCAAGAAATTTTAAAAGAATGTCTTGCACAACGTATAATGAAGAGTCCTTGACTTATGAAATCCTTTGATTTTGTTATTATTAATAAACGAATATACCAAAATTGATACATTATTGATAAAAGAATTAGGTTATCGAAAGTCAAAGTTGGAATCATCCTATGCGTCTCAAAATAAACCCATGGTACTCCCACAGTTCCTCACAAGGAACCACAGATTTATTTTGAGACACAGGGAGTATCTTATAATATATCTCAAGCTGTGCAGATAAAATGTCCCAGATAGACCTCAGTTTCACTCTACAACAACAATTTCAGATTACATTAACAATCTTAGCAAATTGGCCTTCTCTCCGCAAAGAATTTCTTCCACCGTCGAAGTACAGAATCCCAATTCAATCACTTTATTCACACCATCCAACAGCATCATTCATATCCAGTCATCCACCCATCAGGCAGAAACATGTTTTTCAAAAATACAGACAGAGCAGTGAGAGCACAATCCTTGCAATTGCTCTGAGAAATGCAGACTTTGTACGAGTTCATAAAGAATTCAATTCTGTTAACGAGGCAAAAGCACTGTGTCCATTACGACGTGAGTAGAAGATTCAAAGCGACGATGCAGCCCTTGACTGGAGCCTGCATCGGTGCCTGCGACATCGCTTGCAGTGCTGGTTGTCTTTGGAGAAGGCAGCAGGAACAGTTGTGAAGGCCAAGGCGACAACTCATTTCCCTGGGATGGGGGCTCAGCTCCTTGCAACAGAGGCTCCAGGATACTCACAACATACTGCCAAAACGAAGTCTCTATTAAAACATTTGCAAACCAAATAATGCCTTGGAACGTCAATTTCGTTATAAGGTATGTGCACCTGTAGTTGTCAGTAATTACAGCTGAGTAGTATCGTTGTCCAAATAATGCATTTACAAAGGTTTAAAAAATAGGAATTGTAGAGATTTATGTTTCCGTATACTCCCTTTCGTATACATTGTCAAAGTCTGCAATTTTCTACAGTTTTCTATGATTTAACCACATTGAATTTCTTTTTAGATTTCATAGACAATGGTCATTTTTTTCATTCCCTAAACCAAAATTCTTATCTAGTGAAAAATTAAGGTACATCACAAATTTCATTCATATTAACCCGTTTTGATTTAAATAAGATAGAAATGATACTTCAAATTCAAACAAACAAAGATAGACGGAAATAAAACTCATTAGATTACTTTGGTCCATAGTCATTGCGTGGTTTAGTGTGATGGTTGAAAACAAAAAAAATAACATACAAACATTCTATACCTTCATTGTTGGCCGAACATTTCTTTCAAATGATGAGCACCTCAATCCCAACTCCACAAGTGATACAAACAATTCCCGTGGATAATTTCCCTCCAATAGAGAATCCATGATGCTTTCAATTCCACCATGTCCCGGTTTCATCTTCTGCTTGCTCTGAGAACAGCATAGACAAACCAAGTAAGCATGAGTTCATTAATCGCATCTCATTCTTAAACATTTCTTATTCCAAGTCACCATTGATGCAAATAATAACTAACTTTGAAAAATGGAGTAAACGATCTCACCCATTCAACAAGATTGGATTCCTCCTCTTCAGGGCTATTAACCTCAATTGCTTTGCGCCCACTAATGAGTTCCAGAAGCACCACACCAAAACTATACACATCACTAGCTGTGGTCAATTGACGACGCAGGAAGTATTGGGGATCAAAATACCTGCATTAGAAAGCACACTTGTGAGAAACTATTGATACCCAAACTTCTATAATTCAACTTCCCATGCGCACTCATAATCACATTATCTTATGCATAGAAACTTGCATACAGATGTGAAATGGATTCTAGACAACTCCTTCACAGCTTCTGCAATCCAATCTACTCTCTTAATGTCCAACACTATTCACTGCCACAATGCAACTGAACTAACATACAAACTTTCTTCATGTCAGAGTTACATGCAACACTATTATTTGTCACAATGCTCCTAAGCTTCATGTACAGAAATACATTTTCGGAGCCTAACATGTGACATAAAAAGTATTTAGTGTATTGGCTATTGTAAGATTTAGTATTTGAAGATGATTTGAAGAGAAAGACTCAGGATAGAGTGAGGTGATGACTTAGATACCCTGCTGTACCGGCTGGCCTTGTAGACACATGGGTATCAACTTGACGCGACTCTCTGGAGATGCCAAAATCAGCCACTTTGGCAACAAGGTTTTCATCAAGCAAGATGTTGGTGGGCTTCACATCTCTGTGTATAACAGGAGGATCCTGGACAGCATTTGAAAACGATTATGGACCCCTTCGCAGTAATTATCAAGCAGAAGACTATCGACAAACTTCCATTCAACGCTCTCAAAAATCCAAATCAACTAGAATATGCTAATCGAATCCAGTGAAGACAGATCAGTAATAAGGAAATAAGTGCGAGTACCGCAAAGGAATGCAAGTAGTCCAAGCCTTGGGCCACATTGACAGCAATCTCCAGCCTCTTATACCAATTCAATATTCTATAGTGTTCTGCAAATTGCACACATTCATCAACGAAAAAGTATCAATTAGGTTGGCTGTTCTCACCAATTGATAAATCAGATGTTCCGATTCAAGAGAGGGAGAAAGCATTTCTACAAGTGTATCTACCATGTGTGCACAAGCTGTAACATCTAAGACTGTTATGTTATTCCAAGGTCCCCTACTGGCGAGAGCCATTTACTCTTATGCACATACTAGAAACTACACCTCCAGGAGAGGGTGGGTTCGTACCTCGACAACTTCCATGGAGATGACTGTGAAGATTTCCCATCTTCATGAATTCATACACCAGAATCTATTTGGCACACGACACAAAAGAAATCTTTGCTTAGGAAACTAAATAGTTAGTATTCTGGAGCAATATATAAGAGGTCAATTTGCCACTAGCTGGTCAATGAAAGTTCTGGACTAGGATATTCTCAACTGAATGTTAGTAACACGAAAAAGAGCAGTGAGCGTACAAAAAGCAAAGGAACCGGAGAGGAAAGATGACGACCTGCTGCCCGGAGTCATCGCAGAACCCCTCCAGCCGCACCAAGTTCTTGTGGTGAAGCCTGCTCAATAGTGAGACCTGATAAACCCATTCACTGGGAGTTATGGCTCTGGTTTAGGTCTGATGCCCGCAGATAGCAATGCCACTACACAGAGTCGCATTTGTTTGAAAAGTTCCCAAATTGTGACATTCAAGAGACCACTCTATTCATGAGAACCTAAGGTCGCTTTTGGGAATATCAGTTTTCAGCAATTTGAAAATTCATAGTTTACTCATACAATTTCAAAATAACAGATAAGAAGATAATACTCTTTTGACTTCCGACAAGATCCAACAAAAAGTTATGCAATGCCATAATTTGAACAATGCTCAGTTGTTTATTCAGTACATTTAGGTGTAGTTAGCTTGATACAGATCTGAGATTTCAGTCGGGCAACGGAAGCTGGACGAATTTCTCACAACTGCTACTAAAAAATGTCTTACCAGAACGCCACAGAAATTCAAACAGGTAGTTACCTCATTTCTGAACTGCCCAGGAGAATTTGCAGCGCCTGCCCGTTTGATGGCCAGGGTGCGCCCATCAGGAAAAGTGCCGAGAAACACTTTGCCAAACCCACCCTCTCCAATCTCATTCGCCCTCCCAAATCCCTTGGTGGCCTTCTTCAGCTCCTCCAAAGTGAAGTGCTGGACACCCCCCGGAGCTTCCCAGGAGGGCAAGCTGCTCCTTTGCAAACTGCCTGCTCCCAGCAAATACCATTCTCTCAATCAACTTCATGTGGAGGACCACAACTATGGACATGATTCTAAAACCGTTAAGGACCACGACTATGGACATGATTCCCGTTCCTATACCGTTGATTATCGACTATTCCCGTATCCAGCAGTCAACTAATTGATTCAGTGTCAGTTCAATGCTACAAAATGCTAAGAAAAAACAGTGAAGTGTCACTAGAAGAATGTCGTTTCAGTATCATCTCATCAACCATTAAAGCATTGCCATTTCAGTACCAAACACACATAAAGTAAAAGCATAAAAATGTCATTATAACAGTGTCATTTCAAGATTAACCCTTAAACTAACTGAAGCAACTTATAATCCATGATAAGGGACTTATTTGCTACGACTCTTTTTAGCAAAAAGAATTGGACTATATATACACGTTGGTGGGCTTCAATTAGCAAGCTGAGTGTAAGTTTAATTTGGCTACATATCTATGGCTACTGATCTTTTGAAGTGGGAGGTTGCAAATCATTATGGCAAGGGATAAACTTGTTTAGAATCCCTTTCATAGTGATCTACAACCTCCCACTTTAAATGATTGCATTAGAAATGATTGTACATTAATTGATAAAATTTTGATTTGTAGAGAGTTTGGCTCTCATACTGCAAATCTTGGTTACCTGCTCCTTCAGACTGGAAGTAGTCTGGTTGTCCTAATTGTTCTTTTGATCGACGTCTGATTCTCCAGCAGAAGTAAGACAGTAAGAGAAGTAGCAAGAACGCAGTCCCTAGTATCACCCCAATAATAACACCGATTGCAAGCTTCCTTTTGGAGTGTCCAGGTACTGCATATAAAAAAAAATGATATTAATCAATGGAGATCCAAGAACTCTAGAAAATTTCTCACTGCTCTTCACTCTACTTCATGGGAACCACAATATTTCGGTACCACCACACCAGTTCCCCAAATTTCTGTGACTTACATCGGTTCCTTTAATTTGGGGACAACATTGTTTAGATGATACACTAATTAGAATTAAGATTGTACGGGCAAAAGTGCAAATGGAAAGCAGTCTTGCTGAACTTCAAAAGATTAAGGTAGGAGGTCCATAAATCGCTCATCTAAGAGCTGAAGCTGAATTTTGGGGAGGTAAAACTTCTTAAAATATTTTTCAGTAAATTTTCCTTGAAAGGCAAGAGTAATTGGCATCTAACCCAAGTTGTTTCATATTTTTTGAAGCTTTGTAGAATTAGTTATGAATTTCTGAAGTTGCAGAAAAGTGCATTTTTGTGGGCTCTAAAACCGACCACCTCCTCAAATGCACACCACTTGTACATTGGAAAGTGCAAAATGTACCTCTAGAGCCTGATTGGTTTTAGAACCCGCTCCATTTTAGAACCTCCTACCTTAACCTGCATAGCAGACACAAGTCTCGCTGTTGACCAAATACTGTCCACTGGGACATGCTGGGCATTGTCCTGCAAAACAAAGCAGCAAGAAGGCTTGAGTTTCTTATTTAGGGTACTTTCGGAACAAAGTCTTCAGACTACTCTCTTGCGAAGGCTACAACAACGATGTTTCAAACTTAATGAGCAAAAATGGAGTCCGAATGAATAAAGAAATAAAAGAGTTGGCATTGGAGGTTGAAGCAAGTACCGTTTCTGGTCGAGACTTGGAAATTCAAGCAATTTAAACTTCTGACACAGGCAGAATCCAAAGCTGGCTCATTTTCCCAGCAGTTATTATCCAGGCTGACTCTGCAACAGTCAAGAAGATAAGATTTTAGCAAAACTCAAAATTTAACATTGAAGACTTGAAAAGTGCTGACAGACCCTCACAAGGACGATTACTTAAGTCAAATCCTGTGCGTTACAATCAGCGTTTCTCACTTGACCTCACAAAGTATTCGAATCATCTCCTTAACCTCGAAAGGGAAAGTAGGGTTTACGTGTATCCGCCAGCCATGACATAGTTTATTCCCCCTATCTTGATATCCAAGTATGATCGAAAGAAGAAAGAAGATGCAAGTGTGGTGGAAGGATGCTTTCATGGAGCACCACTCACGTGATATTACTTTCCACCTTTGGTCTGGCGCCTTGCAAGTAGTTACACTCCAAACTTCTGCACATTAAGAACAAGAAAACTTCAATCTCAATTCAAGGCCTCTTCCTTGCAGAACATGCAAGTAGAGAAACAGAAAGAACACACATCCGAAAAACAAGGTTTCTAATTAAATTAGATAGATTCATGGAAGGCCTCCATATGATCACCATAAGGAGATCTTCCTACGAATTATGGGGAAGGTTTTTTATACCCCGCCATTATGTAAAAGTTCCTGAAAATGTCTAGCTAATTAAACTAAAACCCTGTTACTCTAGAAGAGCGGAGAATAATCAACAGAACTAAATAGTATCATCATTTGTGTATTCTTACAGATTCTTCAAAGCAGGGGCAGTGCTGTTGCTCAAAACTGGTATGACTGAACCATACATCTGATTGTTGCTGAGTTGCCTAAAAATGCCACAATGAAAAGAATCATGTCAGCCCATCCAGTTCACTATTAAAGAAGTCACTCTCAAATTTCCCTAGCAGCTTACGTTCTGAACAGCGCTGTTTAATAGTCCGCCCCAATTCTCAGTATCTATGATTATCTATCAAAGTTTCCTTTTTGCACCCAAAAGCAGAGTTCTGGAGTTTGCAGTAACGAATTTGACTAGACCATAAACGATTATCACAAAAAGGAGACTGAGTCCAGCCCAAACTTACAAAAATGAAAGTTTAGGCAGCTCTAGAAGCCATGTAGGAAGAGTTCCATACAAAGAGTTCGCATTGAGTTGCCTGCACCACGTAAGAAATTGATCGTTAGAATTAGTTCTACTTTAACAACATGTCTGCTCTGTTGCCTGTATTCGAACGAAGTCCTTGCAATGAGGTGAGATTTGAGGAATCTTACAACTCTCGGAGGCTGGTCAGTCGACGATACGCGTCAGGAAGAGGCCCTGTGAATTGGTTCTTGTACAGAAGGCTTCAGAAATTTAACACCAGCACACGCAAAACAAACAGCTTCAGGTTCAAGCTAGCCAGTTTACACTGTGGAATGTGACATGTGCAGCAATTACTAGGGAACAAATAGAAACCATTGCAATTATATCCAATGCTTGAAGAAGGGAACTTTTGATGAAGTGGAGATGAGCTGCTTTGCTTACAGTCTCTCTAAATGAACGAGATTTCCAAGCTCTGGCGGAAGACCGCCGTAGAGCTGGTTCCTATTCACGTTACTGCAAAACAGAGGCTATCAGCAATTCATAAAACCTGGTATTTCTTTATTTTCTAAAACAGGAATTTAAACTTAAAGAGTGTTTGCAAATGTTTGGATGAAAATGTGGTGACCATCCAAATGGATGAAATTGTGTTAGTGGGTTGTGACATTACACACTTGATATAATAGACAATCATTACAGCCCCCTAAGATCATTGTCATTGTGAAAGAAAGTTCATTGGTGATAGTTCAACTATATTGATTTGTTCTATTAGTGAGGGTGGGAAATTAGCATCACCTTAAATATTAATGTTACCACAAAAAATTATTTTTGTGAAAACTGGTATAATACAATTATGCACTAATTCAAAATAATGTGAATTTGTATATTAAAGTTAAGCGCACTATTAGGACAAATTAGTGTAGCGATGCCTCATGGTCATGGGTGAGGGTTACCCTTATCAACACTTCAAAACAAATGTCACTCTCTAATCAAATGCATTTCAACATAGCATATTGTGGTTGGAAAGGAGCATGAGGGCCAAAAGTCGTAAACCCCATCCTCCTCAAGCTCTATAAGAGTCATCAATCACCAAATTCTAAGGATCCTTGATTTTATTTTGGAAGAGAGAATTATATCTTAGATATCTAGACAAGGACTATTAGGCCCAAGTTGGTTGTCAGTTGGGCATCTGGTCTCCTACAAACTAGAATGCCAAATATTGGAGATATGTAGCTCTTTCAAGACAAGAGTATACACTGGGAAATTTGGAACGGATAGCCCACCAGGCTACACGGGAAGGGGGGCTGGAATCATAGTATCAAGCCCCTGTGAATCCGCATGAACTAAATTTGAACTGCGAACTGGGTATGACTCTGGATGACATATAGCCTCAGCTAGTGGTACAAAAATGGGGCTGCATCGTTAGCCCTCCCCATTTTTGAACTAGTGCTACATGGGGGTGGAATATGGGCTAAAACATCCTCACGTAGGCCCGGCTATCCGGTTCCCAGTGATAACTATAACCACCCTTGTAACCACTTGTGCCATCTGACAATAAAATTGACGGGAGAGGCCCCAAACCATCTCAGACCTCTGGGCCCTTGACCGGTTATAGATCTCGTACAAAACATTAAAGTAGAACAGATAGACTTACAAGTAGGTAAGATTGACAAGAATTCCCAGCTCGGGTGGAATTGTACCGGTGAGTTGATTGCCCCAGAACGTCCTGACAAAGCCCAAATTTACTTGAGCAAAGAACAAGGAAGAAAAAAACTTCATGAAACTCAAATTAAAAGAAAATTGTATGCAGGTATTCACTCACAGGTCCTTCAGATTTGTCATGGAACTCCACATTTCCTTCGGAATGACTCCTGTAAACGAATTGTTGCCCAAGTATCTGGTGATCACGGGAAAAAAATGTATGTAAGTACCGACCGACCCTTTCGTGGCCACCTTCAATGGATGAAGTAGCAGATCTCTGAAAACAAAAGATTGGGAAGAAAATGAATTCAATGTTCAGCAAAAATGGAACAGGATAAGAGCTAGCTAGAGTAGAAAAGAATTGAAAGTGCGCTGGACATACAAATACTGAAGGTTGCGGAGAGTGGAAAGCTCCACTGGGAATTGTCCTCCAATCACAGTGTTGTCAACCCTCTTATCAGACAAGGATATAGACATGTCAAAGTTGGAAACTCTGAAAAGCATCTCAAGATTACCAAACCCTAAAGTGAACTAGATGGGAACCAGTCAAGTGCCAGGAGGCTCTAGACGTAACTTGGAAATAACTAGTTGGACATTATAGGGTCCCATAAAACGTAGCTACATTATATCATACCGCCCTCTAATCCTAGAAATTCAAAAACGGACACCTCGACTGAGCAGGCGGGACAACCAATTATGGGTTGTGGCAACAGCACAGATCAAATTGCTTACAAGTCCACAAGATTCTTGAGCTGAAATATGGCCCTGGGGAAAGTTGAAATAAGCATCTCATTTGATGTCAAACATCTGGATGCAGCCACAAGCAATGAATAAAGTCAATGGAAGCATAGCATGACGATTTGCTGTTCTATACTCACTTCTGGGAGAATTAAGCTAATCTCAGCAAACTTAATGGCTGGCACTGTGAAATATTCAAGCTGAGAATTTCAAAAAAGGCTAACTCACAGAAGCTTAAGGTTCACCAAATTTGCAACGGGAGCGATGTCACCGGTCACTTGGTTCCATGCGGAGCAATTCTTACAATTTTTGTTGTTTCCCATGTCTAGATGAGTCAGTGTTGTGAGTCTTCTCAATGCCTCTGGCATTGATCCACGTAACCCCACATGTGTCAAATTCCTGTTATTATGCACCAACATAACATTCTTTAGGCAAGTACACTCTCCAAATGGTCAATTTCATTCCATTGGCACAATGGCAGGCACCGAAAACTGTGCCACTCATCTACGCAAAACACTAAGAACTAGGATAGGTATTTAACTTAGATTTATGCTTTAGACCGTGCACCCTGAGAGTGGCAAAGTAGTGGAATTCCGCCCAATTTAACTAAATTGACTTTGCACTCCTAAAATATCAGCATTGCATTGATGTTCATGATTTCAGTAGTTATGGAACCACAAGCCAAATCAAGCTGCAAATTGGAAGTTAGATTTGGTGATACATGAACTCACAAAAGGAATACATTGCCTGATAAACATTCAACGCCTTCCCATACAGTGACACAAGGGTCTGTGCCGGGAGTCCAGGAAGCACGGCCCGTGCTTATCCATCCGGAGTTTTTCACTTCCTGCAAGGCAGCACCTGCCCACAAAACAGCAACAATTAGAACCCTGCACGTCAGAGCTAGCTTGCACAATCTTGAAAATGATATCAGAATTGTGTCCCAAAACTATACCAGACAATAGTATATTTCAAAAAGAAGTAGTACATTGTACTTTTATAACAACCTGTAAAATGCAGAGCAGGAAACACAAGGTCTAGTACACCTCCAATTGGAGGCATGGGCTAGGTTTAGAAATAACTATGCTGGAGTAGTTAGTTCTTCCATCAGCTGCCCTAAAGCTTCGGAGGAATATTGTCGAACTCAATTCTAAAACTACGTGACATGGCACAAACACAATAGCATTTAAGGTAATGCAACTAATTGTGACTTGTTTCTAAAACTGACCCCTACAAATTCTTGCCTAAAATGTTCAACTCTAATTCACAAGAGTGACTAAATCTTTTTCAGCACTTTGAATTATCATACCGTGTCTCAAGAATACATTCTATGAGTTTAGAATCCCCTGTGGACTACCAACAAGATTACAAGACCCAACAAAAACTCGTACAAGTCAATTATAAGAACCATTATAAGAACCTTAGTACATTTGCAAGTTGGCGTGCTGTGAGTGACTTCTGAAAGGAGCATTTAAAAAAGATGTGAAATCAAATAAGTAGCAAAAACCTCTTGTTCAACAGATTCCGTGAACTTAGAACTGGGTACCCTAACGATTTGCAAACTCTGAACTGATTCAGCCTTTCCAGATTCCAAAACGCTTGCTAACAAGAGGATGAATTGCCCCTAGCACTAGGGCTGAAAACTTCCTATAAAACCCTGGAGCTTTAAGAATTGCAAGCCGAGAGGAGGATAGTTACCTTGTTCTAGAGTTGCCCAAACTGGGCCGCAAAAGAAGCTGGGCAGCACGAACAGCAACGACCAGAGCTTCCATTGCAATAGCCATGGAACAGACTCCATCGGCATACCCTCATGTTTAAACCTCAAGCAGTACTGGTACCACCCATATCAAGGGACACCACCACATTAATAATTATGGCTGCAACCCATTGAATCCCCTGCCGGCGCACTGAATTCACTCTAACCGACCCATCCAACACATATAAACTCAAGAAATGTGTTGATTCCAGTGAATTGAAATCACTGGAATCGCTCACTACCGAAGTTCATAAAAGGATTCTGCTGTTATCGTTACCTGACATTCCAGACATGCATGCCCAGTCACCGACAATCACAAACTCATCCCACGCAGAGTCTAGAAGCTCTTTCACCCACAGTTGCAATCCACTTGCAACCCCTTCACTTCAGAATCTCTGCCAGTATTTGGTACTGTGGGAAACTGATCATCGATCAGACACCACGTCAGCCGCAGTCGCGCTTGCGCAAATAGCACCAGAAAGCACACACTCAGACTTCAGCGAGCAAACAAATTAAAAGACCATCTGAGCTTCAATTATACCTGTATACGCGCCACCCTGTAACGTCACCCTATATAATCAATTAAGGAAAGGTACGACGCTCCGGCGCCAGAAGCTAGTTTCACAACTTAAGAACTGCAAGCGTAGCATGCGTTGCCTGGATTGAAAACCTCCGTACTAAGTCGGTATTTGGTACACCGAAGGACAAGCTGGAGCGCTTACGGGACAGTAGCATAGTGCCGTACCACACACGGTGCTGAATCCATTTACAGTACCGCCCGTGAAACACGAAGCACCAGAAAGTCCAAGAGGCGATACGCGTGGCCCGACTAACTTACGCTGAATTGGCAGGGAGACCGAGTCCTCACTGTTCCGCAGCAAGACATTTGCACCACGAAAATCACGCTCTCTCAGGGTTCGAAATCAGGCCCCCTTCAGACTGGGAAGTGGACTAGAAGATGTGGTTTTTATTTGATCAATGGTAGGATAAGAAAGCCAATTTTTGCTATTTTAACTTTGCTGATCCCTTTTGATCCCTTTGAGTTACATTATTTTCTACAATAAGAAATATTTGGCAAACTCTGGGCCCAAGCTTGGATGGAATTAGTAAAAAGTTGTTAAGAAAAAAACTCAAAATCCTATAGGCTTGTTGCTATCCCTTGGACCAGGTCGATTTTTAGCAATAAATCGCCACAAACATTTATTTTAGTCAATTTTGAAATTTAATCTAAGCCCGTAAAGGACTGAGGCACTTTGTGGGCAGGAATTGTGAAAAATTGTTTTATACTATACAAAATTATTTTTTTTGACATTTTGCATCCTGTTTGTGTAAGTTACATACTTGGCAAATTCCAAAATTGTAAGAGGAATTTTGCATATTCAAGGCAACTTACATAACTTTTGATCTAAGCACCAGATTGAAAAAAAATTATATTCCCACTAAGGGATATATATCCAAGACTTGTATTAAAATTTTGTGAACATCCGATTAAAATTGACTTCATAGAAGCCTATCCAAGATTTCATATGTATAGTGAATAGACACTTGTTCCTTTAGAGATTAAGCAAAATTTGAAGCATGCATGTCCTAAGCTTATTCACAATGAATTGCAAAACTGGCATTACAGAAAAGACGGGCCTTGAGAGGGCTGCTCTACAGCCCTCTGAGGACCTTGTAAAATTTTTTTTTTGGAGCCAAAAAAATTATTTTTTTCCCTATTCCCACCCACCAAAACTTGTAGTGTTGGATGTTTGGTAGTGATCCAAAAACCGATTTTGAAGAGTTAAAAATCAAGGTTAAAGCACTCTAATATACCTTAATCTTGATTTCTAATTAACTTTAGTTAGGGTCAAAATAATTAAGCCACTTCATTTTTTGGTGACTTAATTTGACTTCATTTATTCAATTTACACTTGCTTGATTTTGTGTCTTATAACATGTGGAGAAAAACTCTTTATACTAATGGGATTGGAGCAAGGAAGATAAAGCATGTGGGATATACGAATTAGGAAGAAAAGGAGCTTGGTTGTTCGGATTGAAGTAGAACCCAAAAATGATGTAAAAATTGAAATTTCAGACCTCATTTAGGTATAGTAGAAAAAAAATTTTGAAAAACTTTTGAACTAAAAGAAGTGGGGGAATTATGCTACCTTTCATTTCTAAAAATCCTTTTGATGTTTTAAGCCTCAACCTAAGATTTATAGACAAATTTGAAAGAGGGATTGGAAGGAACATTTTTTTGGACATTTGTAAACACCCTCTTTTAATCCCTAAAAGACCATTGTCCCTTCAAGGTACAAATGGGAACTTTGGGCAAGTATCGACGGGTTGAAATTTTGTCTGAATTTTTGAAACTTTTTTGGAAGATAGAAAGATTGCTCAAAAGATTAATTAGCTTCATGAGAATATGTTTTTTTTTCAATTGATGCTCGGGAACAAAAGTTATGCCCCAAACAGCTCAAAATTTGAAAATGGGGGGAAAAGGGCAGTAAAAATAAATTTCAAAAATTTGAATTTCTTTTTCAAATTTTTTTTACTCATAGATTATATTTTTGTCTATGTGGAAAGCTTTGATTCATTCCACTTGGATTTGTAATGAGAAAGTTATAGACAATCTTGTTTTTTGGGCAAGTAGAGCATCTTCTTGAAACAATAACTTGTAGGAATCATTTTTGAATGCAATTTTTATAATTTTCAAAAAAAAATTCCACATAGCCTAGTTCTCTTTCTAGAACAATCTCACCATTGGAATTTGTGCATTTTAGTTCCATTTTAGAGACACTAATAATTTAGATTTTTCTTCTAGAAAGTCTTTTTTTTCTACTTTTAACGTAGATATCTTGCAATTTGTACGGTCAAAAATTTCTGAATTTTTTTTCACACCTATTTATACTAGTTAGGTGTAAAATGCTATGGTTAGATGTCCAAAGAAACAATTTCAAATTTTCTTTCTCTTTGCTATAAAAATGGTAGTTTTGAGTGTTTTTTGGCACAAAAAAGGCCTTGGTCCTTTAGGGGTTAAATTTGTCCATAACTTTTAGGTGGAGGTTCAAAACCTCAAATGGATTTTTGGAGATGAAACGTAGCATAATTCCCCTACTTTTTTTTAGTTCAAATTTTTAAATTTTTTTTCCTACTATGTCTAAATCGGGTTTGAAATTTCAATTTTTACACCATTTTTTTATTCTACTTCAAAATTAACGACCAAGCTCTTTTTCTTTCTAATTCATATATCTCACGTGCATTGTCTCTCCTACTCCTACCCCACTAGTATAAAAATCTTCTTTCAACAAGTCCTAACTCACTAAAATAAACAAGATACTTATTTGATACTTATATTGTTTCAATTAAGCCAAATAAAATCTAATGAAGTGAAATTTTTGGGGCTTGTTTTGAATTTAATTTGATGTAATAGAAACCATTATCAATTTAGCAATTTAAAATCTTCACCTAAGAATCTTCAAGGAGATGTAGAGGTTAGAAACTACAAATACAATAGTCTGTATGTTTAAAAAAAATTTAATTTACTCAAAATTCTTATTTTTTGGTCATGAAAATAGTCATGACCTGATTGTTTTTGCAACATTCATCCAAGCTGACTGCTCACTTTGGTGTTTGAGGGGAAGTGTCAGAGTTGCTTGTTAATAGCTTAATATGTCACTATGGAGCAGCCCTCTAGTGGCCTTAGATTTTATCCCCTGAGGGGATGAGGCTTTGAATCTATAGGAAGCTATCCTAAGGAGGTTTGAGTGTCTATCCTTCCATAAAAAGCAAACTAGTACTATAGGAACACAACATCTCAAAGTGCAGCTTATTATTAAATTTATAAAATATATATCTAAAGAGTTTTAAAAATAATTATTTGAAGGTTTTTAGTTTTTTGTGAGATTTTAAATAATAAAATTAAAATTTTATTTGAATAACTAAAAAATAATATTTCATTTGGTCTTGAAACTAACCAATCCTAGGGGTATGACAAGTTAAGGTAACTACACCTAAAATTGCATGCTTCCTAAAATTGTACAGTGGATATTCTTGCCTAAAATGTACTCCCACTATTCATATGGCTCTTTGATCGCTTTTAGGTGAATCTATTTTGTGCACTTTGAAAATTCTTTGTTTATTCACACGATGTCCAAAAGATACATTCTAAGAAAATTTAGAATCCCCTCTTGACTACCAATGTGACCCAACAATTTATTTTTCAATACAATAGTGAAAACCATGTTGAATCATGCTGAATTGCTTAATCCCTAAAAGACCAAGGCCATTTTTCTGCGAAAAAACACTCAAAACTGCCATTTCTATAGCAAAGAGTAAAAGAAACTGAAAATTGTTTTTTTTTCACATCTAACCATAGATCTTATACCTAACTAGTAAGACAATGTGTGGAAAAAAATTCAGAATTTTTGACGGCACAGATTGCAAGATATCTACGTTTGAAGTGAAAAAAACAAGTTTTTCAATACATTGTGGAACAAGATTTTTTGACTTTGAATATTTTTAATTTAGATTTTTTGCACTATAGAGCTTTGAGCTTAAAATCTTTATAGTGAACAACTGAGTAGAGGGTCTAGGAAAAATAAATAAATTCAAAAAAACTTAATTTTCATTATAACAAAAATTGTTAAGTAGAAGTAGGTATGAGATAGAAGGAAAATCTAAAAACTTAATATCTTTTATATGGAATTAAAAAGCACTAATTCCAATGAAGAAATTGTTTTAGCAAAAAAACCAAACCTTGCGGAATCTTTTTTTTGAATCTTGTTACACTAAACTGGTAATCTGATCAGTGTGCCAAACTGATTTGTCCCACTAGTGTGTGTGTCACCAAATCACCAAAATCATACTATTTGTAAAATGTATTGTTTAGTTTAGGTTGAAATGTTCATGTATTATACTTATTCCAAAAAAACAAAATTTTCTACGTTACTCTTCTATGTTAAATTCTGATGTTTGTTTCATACTTTTATTTTGTTTTTTAATTTAGAGGGTTGTTAGAGTTGGTTGTTGGTGGTGGGGGGGGGGGGGGGGGGGTTGAAATTCAGGTTTTGCCTGCTTTTAAGGTATCCCTCCACATCATTGTACTTTATTCACCATCTTCCAAGTTTTGTCAAAAAACAACCTCAGAGGCTAGATTTTGAGCATCTATAAAAGATGATAAATATAGCTTTATGATTGGGGGGGTCTCTTTAAAAGCAAGCAAAATGTGAATCCCCCAACTCTGATCCCCCAACTCTGATCCCCCAACAAATTATTTATTTATTTATTTATTTACTGGCACAAACTGAAAACAAGTTTTCAATAGTGGGTGTAAGAATTGGCAATGGAGAAAACATGATTTTCACCTAGAAGTTGGAGGACCTTTCTTATGGCTTACTAAAGGATCGGAGACTTCTGCCAAAAACACTCAAAATTGTCATTTCTATAGCAAAGATTAAAAAAAATTAAAAATTGATTTTTTTGCATATCTAACAATAAAATCTTACACCTAACTAGTATGAGAATGTGTAGAAAAAAATTCAAATTTTTTGACCTCATAAATTGCAAGATATCTGCATTTAAAGTAAAACAAAACGTGTGGGCCCTAGAAAATCACCTACAAAACCATATATTGGATAGTGCTTTACAGTTAAACTTAGAACTCTTTTAGGTGACAAGCTAAGAAACCAAAAATTCCTGTCATGCACTCACACTTTTTTTAAGAAATGACATGTTCAAGTTGTCTAATCTTGTGTAAACGAGGGAGAACTTAACTCAGGAAGGATGCTATGGACCATAATGGTCTGATGGATGACATGGAATCCTTGCATGTAGGATATAAGTGCTAATGTTCATCCTTGGAATTTTGTGTGAAAAAGAAAGGTCATGCATAATAGTTTGACCTTCCAATGAATCTTATTGGAATTTTCCAAGTGGATGATTCACACAGTAAAACATTAGAGGAGTTTCGGGCCTCCTAAGAGACTGCAAATTCCCGGACTGTGGAAACTCTGCAGGAATGCTAGGAACTTTGTAGGAATGCTGGGAACTCTGCAAGAATGTTGGAATGCTGCCAAATGGCCAAACTAACGTGGTCAAGCGACTGCCATGTCATTTTTAATTTTTAATTTTTTTAAATTTTTTTAAAATTTTTTTTGTTAAAATGATATTTTGGTAAATTTAAAAAATAAAAATAAAAATCTGACACGCTTGTACCGTCATTCCCTGAATCTGAAAAGACTGGGAAATGGGCCGAAACAGTCTTCTAAGGCCCCCAAAACTCTAATGGAATGGCTAATTTCCAAGGTGGCCCCCTGCATCCTTCCAGAGTTAAGCCAGACTGTGATACTACCAGCAGTAAGGATATTTGGATGCACTAACCAGCCAATTCTAGTTGATTCAAGACAGAAACCTTGAACCCTGATCCAGCTCCCAGTTGAAACTGTTTTCAAACTGCTTGACGCTGATTTCTTCAAATTGCTAAATATTCTTTCCAAATACAATTTCTTCCAAAACTGGGCTACCTCTCTGCGGAGGGAGGGACACTAACACAGCATGCTTTCTTTCAAAGAAAAGATGGCGTGATGGTTACATCTCATGCCTTCATGCATAATTATGGGAAACTTAATTATGAGTTAATGAGAACTTCATGAATGACTCGGGGCAAGATCTAGCAACGGAATAGAACCACTGAAGATATACATTGGAAAAATTTACGTCCTCAGCACAAATATTTCGATTTGATGCTTCTGTTGGCGTTCATAAAATATTTCACAATGCAGTCTAAACTTGTGGAGATTCTAGGAAAATACGAGACTACTCTCGACTTACAGATCGACTAGGTTAGTCCAAGTGCACTTCGTCATAAATCCACTATTCAAGAAGCCCGTAGAAAGTTGACGCTCTAACCTCAATCGTTACCGCACGAGCTAGTCCAACCCTCATGGTACGTCGACAACTTGGGCGGTACCGACAGCCCATTGTACGACATGTACGTCATTTGACAAACCAACCTAAATAATCTTCAATGAGCAGTCATAGAGAGCTGTAAGATAGATCCGCACAATTGCACGAGTCGAACACACAAATGGACTCCTGAAAACCATGCACTATGGCTTGCGTTAATTGCAAGTCGAGCACCAAACCGCACCACAGACAAGTCACAAAGACATTGCAAAAGAGACTCCCTTGCAGAATGTTTGATCTTGAAAGGATAACCAGGACTTTGGATATGCCAAATATCACGAGTGACTCTACTATGCGCCTCGCCCTATTCAGCTACAAAAGTACAATTACTGTCCAAATTCAGCTTTCTTCTTGGCCCACAGCCTGTCATAAGAGCGCTGTCAGCATCTCCCTGCATTATAAACGTCCATTGTTGGAATTTCGTCAGTGGAACTTTACAAAGTAATACAGCTCCTCTGTAAAAAGTATACACACAGTGTGGCGTCCAAGGAAAAAGATCAAAACAAGAACCATCGGCAAGCAGGAAGTAATCTGTGATAATACCAGTACCAGATCCAAGTAAGGAAAAACATGAATGCAATTCACATGCACAGAGACAAGGGTAGAGAGTAGAGACAACTGTGGAGACAACTGCACGAAGAATTTCTTCCACCGTCGAAGTACAGAAGCACAATTCAATCACTTTCTTCACACCATCCAACAGCATCATTCATATCCAGTCATCCACCCATCAGGCAGAAACATGTTTTTCAAAAATACAGACAGAGCAGTGAGAGCACAGTGCTTGCAATCGCTCTGAGAAATGCAGACTTTGTACTAGTTACGAAAGAATTCAATTTCGTCAACGAGGCAAAAGCACTGTGTCTATTTCGATGCGAGTACAAGATTTGAAGCCATGATGCAGCCCTTGAATGGAGCCTGCATCAGTGCCTGCAACATCACTTGCAGGCAATGGTGATAACTCATTTCCTTGCGATGGGGGCTCAGCTTCTTGCAACAGGGGCTCCAGAATACTCACAACGCTCTGCCAAAACGCAGACTCCATTAGAAAATTGCAAACCAAACAATGCCTTGGAATGTCTATTTTGTTAGAAGGTATGTGCAATTGTGCACCTGTAGTTGTCACTAATTACAGCTGAGCATAGTTACTTATTGGATCTTTGAGACAACTGAAAGAGGATTCCAACAGACTCTAGCATGTATTATTTGGACACTGTACTAAACAAGTAAGTAATGAAGTTTCAAACTATTGTCTCTAGGTGTACCAGATTCCAACACTAGGCTCGCCTAGACTAGGTGTTCTTCATGTTTTAATTGCATCCATTGTTGCAATCAGGATCTAGATTTTTGTGATGCTTTTTGGTCCAAATCTTTATATCTCAATTTTGTAGTGTTAATTATCGGTGTACATACCTTATTGGCAAGATTTAGAGCATGAACATTGTGACATGAAAGTGCACAATGGTTTAAAACTAGGTTTTGTCAAGATTTATGTTGCAATACATTCCCTTGAACATTGTCAAAGTCTGCAATATTCTACAATTTTCTACAATTTAACGAATTGAATTTCTTTTCAAATTTTATTGACAATGGTCATTTCTTTCATTCCCTATACCAAAATTCTTATCTTATCAGATCTGCTGGAACATTAAGGTACATCACAAATTTCCTTCATATTAACTCATTTTGATTTATATAAGATAGAAATGATACTTCTATTTCAAACAAACAAAGCTACAAGGAAAATAAAACTCACTAGAATTACTTTGGGCCATAGGAATTGCGTGGCAGAGAGTGATGGTAAAAAAAACATATATCATACAAGCATTTTATACCTTCATTGTTGGCCGAACATTTCTCTTAAATGATGAGCATCTCAATCCCAACTCCACAAGTGATACAAACAATTCACATGGATAATTTCCATCCAATTGAGGATCCACGATGCTCTCAATTCCACCACACCCCGATTTCATCTTCTCCGTGCTCTGAATGAACACCATACACAAACCAAGTAAACATGAGTCACTTAACCACATCTCATTCTTAAGTATTTATTATTCCAAGTCACTATTGATGCAAATAATAATTGGCTATGGAAAATGGTGTAAATGATCTCACCCATTCAACAAGATTGGATTCCTCCTCTTCAGGGCTATTAACCTCAATTGCTTTGCGCCCACTAATGAGTTCCAGAAGCACCACACCAAAACTGTATACATCACTAGCTGTGGTCAATTGACGACGCAGGAAGTATTGGGGATCAAAATACCTACATAGAAAAACACACATGTGAGAAACTATTGACACCCAAATTTCTATGTGCACTTCCCATGTGCACTCATAATCACATTATCTTATGCATAGGAACTTGCATACAAATGTGAAATGGATTCTAGACAACTCCTTCACAACTCCTGCAATCCAATCTACTCTCTTAATGTCCAACACTATTCATTGCCACAATGCAACTGAACTTCATACAAACTTTCTTCATAGTTGTCAGAATTACATACAACACTATTAAATGTCACAATGCTAATAAGCTTCATGTACAGAAATGCGCTTTGGGAGCCTAACATGTGACATAAGAAGTATTAAGTATTGGTTATTGTAAGATTTAAGATAGAGTGAGGTGATGACTTAGATACCCTGCTGTACCGGCTAGCCTTGTAGACACATGGGTATCAACTTGACGCGACTCTCTGGAGATGCCAAAATCAGCCACTTTGGCAACAAGGTTTTCATCAAGCAAGATGTTGGTGGGCTTCACATCTCTGTGTATAACAGGAGGATCCTGGACAGCATTTGAAAACGATTATGGACCCCTTCGCAGTAATTATCAAGCAGAAGACTATCGACAAACTTCCATTCAACGCTCTCAAAAATCCAAATCAACTAGAATATGCTAATCGAATCCAGTGAAGACAGATCAGTAATAAGGAAATAAGTGCGAGTACCGCAAAGGAATGCAAGTAGTCCAAGCCTTGGGCCACATTGACAGCAATCTCCAGCCTCTTATACCAATTCAATATTCTATAGTGTTCTGCAAATTGCACACATTCATCAACGAAAAAGTATCAATTAGGTTGGCTGTTCTCACCAATTGATAAATCAGATGTTCCGATTCAAGAGAGGGAGAAAGCATTTCTACAAGTGTATCTACCATGTGTGCACAAGCTGTAACATCTAAGACTGTTATGTTATTCCAAGGTCCCCTACTGGCGAGAGCCATTTACTCTTATGCACATACTAGAAACTACACCTCCAGGAGAGGGTGGGTTCGTACCTCGACAACTTCCATGGAGATGACTGTGAAGATTTCCCATCTTCATGAATTCATACACCAGAATCTATTTGGCACACGACACAAAAGAAATCTTTGCTTAGGAAACTAAATAGTTAGTATTCTGGAGCAATATATGAGGTCAATGTGCCACTGGTCAATGAAAGTTCTGGACTAGGATATTCTCAACTGAATGTTAGTAACACGAAAAAGAGCAGGGAATGGACAAAAAGCAAAGAAACCGGAGAGGAAAGATGAACGACCTGCTGCCCGGAGTCATCGCAGAACCCCTCCAGCCGCACCAAGTTCTTGTGGTGAAGCCTGCTCAATAGTGAGACCTGATAAACCCATTCACTCGGAGTTATGGCTCTGATTTAGGTCTGATGTCCACAGATAGTAATGCCACTACACAGAGTCACATTTGTTTGAAAAGTTCCCAAATTGTGACTTTCAAGAGACCACTCTATTCATGAGAACCTAGGGTCGCTTCTGGGAATATGAGTTTTCAGCAATTTGAAATTCATAGTTTACTCATGCATATGGTGTCCAAACAATACACAGGAAGATAATACTCATCTTACTTCCAACAAGATCCAACAAATAATTATGCAATTTAATAATTTGAACAATGCTCAGTTGCTTGTTCAGACCATTTAGGTGTAGTTACCTTGACACAGATCTGAGATTTCAGTCGGGCAACGGAAACAGACGAATTTCTCACAACTGCTGGAGAATTTTTTAACAGAATGCCACAGAAATTCAAACAGGTAGTACTAGTTACCTCATTTCTGAACTGCCCAGAAGAATTTGGAATGCCTGCCCGTTTGATGGCCAGGTTGCGCCCATCAGGAAAATTGCCCAGAAACACTTTGCCAAACCCACCCTCTCCAATCTCATTCGCCCTCCCAAATCCCTTGGTGGCCTTCTTCAGCTCCTCCAAAGTGAAGTGCTGGACACCCCCCGGAGCTTCCCAGGAGGGCAAGCTGCTCCTTTGCAAACTGCCTGCTCCCCAGCAAAGACCATTCTCTCAATCAACATCATGTAGAGGAAACTAAAACCGTTAAGGACCACATTTATGGACATGATCCCAGTTCCTATACCGTTGAGTATCGACTATTCCAGTATTCAGCAGTCCACCAATTGATTCAGTGTCATTCCAATGCGAAACAATGCTAAGAAACCCCAAAAAGTGTCACTAGAAGAATGTCGTTTCTGGATCATCTCATCAACCTTTGAAGCATTGCCATTTCAGTACTAAACACACATAAAAAAAAAGCAAAAGAATGTTAGTTTTATTTCAAGATTAACCCTTTAATTAACTGAAACAAATGATGATCAATAAGGAGGGACTTATTTGCTACGACTCTTGTTAGCAAAAAGAACTGGACTCTATATACACATTGGTGGGCTTCAATTAGCAAGTTGAGTGTAAGTTTGACTTGGCTACATGTCTATGGCTACTGATCTTTTGAAGTGGGAGGCTGTTGATCATTATGGAAGGGATACACTTGTCTAGTATCTACCATAGATCTACAACCTCCCACTTTAAATGATTGCATTAGAAATGATTGTACATTAATTGATATAAGTCTGGTTTATAGAGAGTTCCTGACTCGTACTTAATGCGATCGCTCCACAACTATAGCGATCTCCCCCAAAAAAACTCCTACATATTGCATTGCAAGGAGCCCCAAAAGATCCTGGATAGCCAAAATCCACCTGTACACTAACCTCCTAGATAGGCATGAACACTCTACCCCTTTCTACATGCTTGTTCAGAAAGTGGTTAAAATGTTTAAGACAATGCATATAGGACTCTCTAACTTAGTCTCCAAATGAACCTTGTCCTGAAGAAAATTTGTTGTATCCACTTAGAAAGGTCTGGAGGGTTTCGGGGATAGGGCTGCAACTCCTGGTTACCTCCTCTTTCAGACTGGAAGTAGTCAGGAGGGACAAGAGGTTCTGGTTGTTCTTTTCGTCGACGTCTGAATCTCCACCAACGGTAAGATAGTAAGAGAAGTAGCAAGAACGCAGTCCCTAGTATCACCCCAATAATGATACGGATTGCAAGCTTCCGTTTGAAGTGTCCAGGTACTGCATATTCAAAAAATGATATTAAGCAATAAAGGTCAATGGACAAAATTTCTCACAACATTTCGATACTACCACACTAGTTCACAAAATTTCTGTGAATTACATCGGTTCCTGTAATCTGGGGACAACATTATTTAGATGGTGCACTAATTAGAATCAAGATTGTACGAGCAAAAGTGTGTAATAAGCAAGCTCTTTAAACATCTATATGGTTACGTTTTGAAAAAAACTCAATTTGCTTCATTGGCGATAACTATAAACCGATGCACTGTTTTCATAGGAAAAACACACTTGGAAACGATTAGGCACTTCGGGGTTAACCTGCATAGCAGATACAAGTCACGTCGTTGACCAAATACTGTCCACTGGGACATGGTGGGCACTGTCCTGCAAATCAAAGCAGCAAGAAGGCTTGAGTTTCTTCTTTAGGGTATTATCAGAACAAAGCATTCAGAGTACTCTCTTGAGAAGGCTACAGCAATGATGTTTCAAATTCAATGAGCAAAAATGGAGTCCGAATGGACAAAGAAACACAAGAGTTGGCATTGGAGGTTGAAGCAAGTACCGTTTCTAGTCGAGACTTGGAAACTCAAGCAATTTAAATTTCTGACACAGGCAGAATCCAAAGGTGTCTCATTTTCCCAGCAGTTATAGTCCAGGCTGGCTCTGCAACAGTCAAGAAGATAGGATTTGAGCAAGACTCAATAAATGGAGCACTGAAGACTTGAAAAGTGCTGACAGACATTCACAAGGACAATTACTTATACCAAATCCCTGTTATATTACAATCAGCATTTCTCACTTGATCTGAGAGTATTGGAATCATGTCCTTAACCTCGAAAAGGAAAGTAAGGTTTACGTGAGTCCTCCTGCCATCACATAGGAACTTATGTGTATTCCCCGTATCTCGATTTCCATGTATGATTGAAAGAAGAAAGAAGATGCAAGTGTGGTGGAAGGATGCTTTCATGGAGCACCACTCACGTGATATTACTTTCCACCTTTGGTCTGGCGCTTTGCAAGTAGTTACACTCCAAACTTCTGCACATTATAAGAACAAGAAAACTTCAACCTCAATTCAAGGCAGGCCTCTTCCTCACAAAACCCGCAAGTAGAGAAACAGAAAGAACACACATCCGAAAAACAAGGCTTCTAATTAAATTAGATAGATTCATAGAAGGCCTCCATATGATCACCATAAGGAGATCTCCCTACGAATTATGGGGAAGGTTTTTTATACCCCGACATGTAAAAGTTCCTGAAAATGTCTAGCTAATTAAACTAAAAACCCTGTCACTCTAGAAAAGCTCTGAATAATCAACAGAACTAAATAGTATCATCATTTGTGTATTCTTACAGATTCTTCAAAGCAGGGGCCGTGCTGTTGCTCCAAACTGGTATGAGTGAACCATACATCTGATTGTTGCTGAGTTGCCTAAAATGCCACAATGAAAAGAATCATGTCAGCCCTCCACTCTCAAACTAGTCACTCTCAAATTACCCTCACAGCTTATATCTTGAACAACACTGTTTAGTCTGCTCCAATTCTCAGTGTCTATGTTCATCCATCAAAGTTTCCTTTTTGCACCCAAAAGCAGAGTCCCGGAATTTGCAGTAACAAATTTGACTAGACCATAAACGAATATCACAAACAGGAGATTGAGTCCAGCCCAAACTTACAAAAATGAAAGTTTAGGCAGCTCTAGAAGCCATGTAGGAAGAGTTGCATACAAAAAGTTCGCATTGAGTTGCCTGCACCACGTAAGAAATTGATCGTTAGAATTAGGTCTACTTTAGCAACATGTCTGCTCTGTTGCCTGTATTCGAACGAAGTCCTTGCAATGAGGTGAGATTTGAGGAATCTTACAACTCTCGGAGGCTGGTCAGTCGACGATACGCGTCAGGAAGAGGCCCTGTGAATTGGTTCTTGTACAGAAGGCTTCAGAAATTCAACACCAGCACAAGCAAAACAAACAGCTTCAGGTTCAAGCTAGCCAGTTTACACTGTGGAATGTGACATGTGCAGCAATTACTAGGGAACAAATAGAAACCATTGCAATTATATCCAATGCTTGAAGAAGGGAACTTTTTGATGAAGTGGAGATGAGCTGCTTTGCTTACAGTCTCTCTAAATGAACGAGATTTCCAAGCTCTGGCGGAAGACCGCCGTAGAGCTGGTTCCTATTCACGTTACTGCAAAACAGAGGCTATCAGCAATTCATAAAACCTGGTATTTCTTTATTTTCTAAAACAGGAATCTAAACTTAAAGAGTGTTTGCAAATGTTTGAATGAAAATGTGTCAAGGTTTGTAGGTGACCATCCAAATGGATGAAATTGTGTTAGTGGATTGTGACATTATGTACTTGATATATTAGACGATCACGGCAATGGTTCAAAGTCCATTGCAGAAGAAAATTACTTGGTGATAGTTCAACTACATTTATTTTTCCTATTAGTGAAGGGGGGAACTAGCATCACCTTAAATACTAATGTCACCACAAAATTTTTTTTTGTGGAAATTGGTATAATATAATAAAATTCCAACTTGCACTAATTCAGAATAATGTGATTTTGGTATATTAAAGGTAAGCGCATTATTAGAACAAATTAGTGTAGCCATGCCTCATGGTCATGAGTGAAGATTACCCTTATATCAAGACTTCAAACCATTGTGGTAATCCATCTAAGCCATTAAAAACAAATATCACTCTCTAGTCAAATTCATTGACATTGCATATTGTGGTTGGAAAGAAAGATGAGGTCAAATGTCATAACCCCATCCTCCTCAAGCTCTATAGGAGTCATCAATCATCAAATTCTTGCTGTTCTTGACTTAATTTGGAAGAGAGAATTATACTGTACACAACTCTCTCCTCCAAACAAGATCAAGAATGTCAAATATTGGAAATCTATAGCTCTTTCAAGACAAGATTATGACTCTAACCACCCTCCCTCCCTGTGCAACCTTGCGCCTTGTGGCAACAAAATTGACAGGAGAGACCAAAAACCATCTCAGGCCTCTGGACCCTTGACCAGTTATAGATCTCGTACAAAACATTGAAGTAGAACAGATAAACTTACAAGTAGGTAAGATTGACAAGAATTCCCAGCTCGGATGGAATTGTACCGGTGAGCTGATTACCCCAGAACGACCTGACAAAGCCCACATTTAGTAAAACAATGAATAAGAAAGAAAAAAAACTTCTTGAAACCCAAATAAAAATAAATCTCGAAAATTGTATGCAGATCTGCACTCACAGCTCCTTCAGATTTGTCAAGGAACTCCACATGTCCTTC
This sequence comes from Neckera pumila, assembly GCA_963969595.1. Taxonomy (NCBI): domain Eukaryota; kingdom Viridiplantae; phylum Streptophyta; class Bryopsida; order Hypnales; family Neckeraceae; genus Neckera; species Neckera pumila. Next base: position 1,513,968 of record OZ018414.1, read on the forward strand.
GGAATGGTTCCTGTAAACGAATTGTTGCCCAAGTATCTGGTGATCACGGAAAAAAATGTATGTAAGAACCGGCCGAGCCTTTCATGGCCACCTTCAATGGAAGAAGTAGCAGATCTCTGAAAACAAAAGATTGGGAAGAAAATGAATTCAATGTTCAGCAAAAATGGAACAGGACAAGAGCTCGCTAGAGTAGAAAAGAATTGAAAGTGCGCTGGACATACAAATACTGAAGGTTGCGGAGAGTGGAAAGCTCCACTGGGAATTGTCCTCCAATCACAGTGTTGTCAACCCTCCTATCAGACAAGGATATAGACATGTCAAAGTCGAAACTCTGAAAAGCATCTCAGGAGCACCAAACCCTAAAATGAACTAGATGGAAAACAAGTCAAGTGCCAGGAGGCTCAAGACGTAAATTGGACATAACTAGTTGGCAGGCATGTAACTAGTGGACATTGAGATCTCACTTTCTAGTTGGGGGTTGGGGGTTATGGCAATAGTGCAGATCAAATTACTTACAAGTGCAAAAGATTCTTGAGCTGAAATATAGCCCTGGGAAAAGTATGGATGAGCAGCTCATTTGATGTCAAATATCTGGATTTATCCACAAGCAATGAATCAAGTCAATGGAAGCAAAGCATGAAGATTCGCTGTTTGTTACTCACTTCTGGGAGAAATAAAATAATCTCAGCAAACTTAATGGCTGGCGCTGTGAAACATTCAAGCTCAAAATTTCAAAAAAAGCTCACTCACAGAAACTTAAGGTTCACCAAATTTGAAACGGGAGCGATGTCACCGGTCACTTGGTTCCATGCGGTGCAATTCTCACAATATTTGTTGTTTCCCATGTCTAGAACAGTCAGTGTTGTGAGTCTTCCCAATGCCTCTGGCATTGATCCACGTAACCCCACATGTGTCAAATTCCTGTTATTATGCACCGACAGAACATTCTTTAGGCAAGTACACTCTCCACATGGTCAACTTCATTCAATTGGTGCAATGACAGGCACCGAAACTGTGACACTCATCTACGCAAAACTTTCAGAACTAGGACAGCTTTAGGACAGCTTTAGATTTATGTTTTAGACCGCGCACCCTGATAAGTGGCAAAGTAGTGGAGTTCCGCCCAATTTAACTAAATTGACTTTGCACTCCTAAAATATCAGCATAGCATTGAAATTCTTTGAGCTTCAATAATCATGGAACCACAAGTTAAATCAAGGCTAATCCCATCATTATTATGAGATTCTATATGTTTTGTTCTCATGAGCAGAACTTTTATCTGAACTGCAAAAGGAACCGAAGTCCTCAGATAAACTTTTAGATATTAGGGTTCTATACGTCAACCGTCTTACAGAATGCTACGCTGTGCATAACATTCAGACTCACACCTTTGAAAGTTGGGCCGATTCTAATATCCTCTTACCACAAACATACCACCCCAAGCAACCTCTGATTCAAAGTTAACAGCTCTAGCTAAAGAATGTTATAGCTAAAGAATGTTAATTAAGCTGCAAATTGGAAGTTAGATTTGGTGATACATGAACTCACAAAAGGAAGACATTGCCTGATAAACATTCAACGCCTTCCCATACAGTGACACAAGGGTCTGTGCCGGGAGTCCAGGAAGCACGGCCCGTGGTTATCCATCCGGAGTTTTTCACTTCCTGCAAGGCAGCGCCTGCCCACAAAACAGCAACAATTAGAACCCTGCACGTCAGAGCTCGCTTGCACAATCTTGAAGATGATATCAGCGGATATTTCGTTAAATTGGCGATATTCTTCCGCCATTTTTCCATCTATTTTCTAGGACCACTACAGATTTCAGTCAACATGGTCTGAAATGTAGGAGAGGTTTACATTTTGGACCACATGGTCTAAACCTACAACTGCCAAGTTTGTGGAATATTGCCATTCTAACGAAAGATTCGGTTTTCAGAATTCTGTTCTAAAACTGTAACAAATAATAGTACATTGAAAAAAGAAGTATTGTGTTGTATTTTTATAGCTTGTAAATTGCGAAGCAGGAAACTCAAGGTCTAGGACACCTCCAATTGAATTTTCAAACTTGGGGCTTGTGTGAAGTTTAGATATAACTATGCTGGAGTAGTCAGATCTTCCACCAGCTGTCGTAAAGCTTCGGAGCAATATTGGCGAACTCAATTCTAACGATTTGCACTCTGAAACTGAGCCAGCCTGTCCAGTTTCCAAAGTTCTTGCTGACAAGAGGATGAATTGCCTGTAGCACTAGGGCTGAAAACTTCCTAACAAACCCTGGAGCTTTAAGAATTGCAAGCCGAGAGGAGAATATCTACCTTGTTCTAGAGTTGCCCAAACTGGGCCGCAAAAGAAGAAGCTGGGCAGCAGGAATAGCAACGACCAGAGCTTCCATTGCAATAGCCACGGAACAGACTCCATCGGCATACACTCAAAGTATAAACCTCAAGCAGTACGTACTGGTACCACCCATAACAAGGGACTCCACCACATGGCTGCAACCCATTGAATCCCCTTCCAGCGCACTGAATTCACTCTAACCTACTCATCCAACACATGTGAAGTCAAGAAATTTTTTGCTTCAACAGAGTAAACTAGACACAGACTGAACTCAAATCACTTTAATCGCTACCGAAGTTCACAAAAGGATTCTGCTGTTGTCGTCACCTGACATTCCAGACATGCATGCCCAGTTCACCGACAATCACAAATTCATCTCAGGCAGAGTACGTCTAGGAGCTCTTTAATTCACCCACAGTTGCAATCCAGTTGCACTCCCTTCACTTCACAATCTCTGCCAGTTCTTGCAATTGGTACTGTGGGAAACTGATCATCGATTCGACCACGTCCGCCGCGGTCGCGCTTGCGCAAACAGCACCTCAGTGGTAAGCGTACGGGACGTGACCCCAGAGCTGATGACAAGCAGATGCAAGTGATGAGTGAGAAGCAGGGCTCGTAGCTAGACCGCAGGACCTGGGCCTGCGCCAACGTCGGTATTTATGTGGCACTCCCTCTGTCTCAAAATAAGTCCGTGGCACTCTGACTAAATTCGCACTAGAAACCACGGCTTAATTGATTCTCAGACGAGGTAGTACAACCAAAGGATTGGCTGGATCGATTACGGTACAGTACTCTAGTAACATATATATCATACAAGGTGCTGAATCCATTCCCGAATCCATTTGCCGCAAGTGAAACACAGTTGCCCATTTTTGCCCAAATTTGTAAACATAAAATCTGTATATAACTCTTGAACGCTGCGTTGGGAAGTAGCTACCACGGACACTTGCAGACTGCTACAGTGTGGTCAGACGGACTTTCATGCACAACTTAACTATGCAATAGTTGAGAGGGACTTCAGTGTTACTCCCTCTGTGTTTAAAATAAATCCATGGTACTCCGACAAGCTTCCCACTGGTCAACATGGATTTATTTGGAGACAGAGGTAGTATTCGGCATCAACAATATCTAGTCACTGGGACTGGGTAGGTCTTTACCCGGCTCCATTTTGCTGAGGTTCCTCCAGAGGTGGCGTATTTGTAACTTTATTCCTTGCAATTAGAGGGCATCTGTAACATTGCATACTTACATAACATTTAGTAGCTTGTGTTGATGTTGCCTTGGTTCTACAGTGATGGTGTGCCTCTACATCCTCCACATGTATAATTCATCAGTAGTTATTGATGAAGCATTGTCGGGTGTGGAATATACCACACCATCACTGTAAGGTAACTTCACCTAAAATTGCACAGTCCCTAAAAGCACACACTGGATATTCTTGCCTAAAATGTACTCCCACTATTCATATGACTCTATGATTGCTTTTAGGTGCACCTATTTTCAGCACTTTGAAAATTCATAGTTTATTCACACGGTGTCCAAAAAATGCATTCTAAGAGAATCTAAAATCCCATTTTGACTACCAATGGGACCCCACAAAATTTTTTCAATATAATAGTGAAAACCATGCTTAATTGCTTAATTGTGCGATTTAAGGTGCAATTATCTTAGAGCTATTGAATCTTATGTAGGCAATGGTCCTCCCCATGCTTGGAAGATATTATACTTTGCTAGATATTTGGATAAGGGAGCCCACCCATTTCCAACCAGATAAGCAATTATTAATATCTGCAAAGTGGGGTTCTTCAAGGGAGGAATTTTTTCCATTGGTAGAACTTGAGTTTGGATTTTCACAATTTTTTAGAGTAGTATTTCTCAAAACATAATTACTATGAACTTTTCAGTTGAAGATTCTATTTGACCTATACTTGTTATATAGACCTCACTATTTCCGACCAAGGGCTAGTTACAAATCCAGTAAGGCATTAGAGAAAATTTCAGACCTTTGCAGGGTTGCTCTACAACCCTCCAAGGTACCCTGAAATTTATTTATTTTTTGTTCAAAAATTCATTTTTTCCCTTATTTCCAGAGTTGCCATATCAGACAGAATTGGATGGAATCAGGGTTAACTGATTGCAAACTTTGAAGGTCAATAAATTTTGCAAAAATTATCCAAATTGGACATATGAGATGTTTTTCGGCATTTCCAAAAACTATAGATGCCGAAAAACATCTCATATGTCCAATTTGGATAATTTTTGCAAAAGTTATTGGCCTCCAAAGTTTGCAGCCAGTCAACCCTGATTCCGTCCAATTCGTCCGATTCCGTCCAATTCGTCCGATTCTGTCCGATATGACAACTCTGCTTATTTCCGTGGAGCAGTTTTTGCTGTGACAATGGCGCAAGAACCAAAATTTGCAAATAAAAAATTAATAATTATTATTAATAATAATAATAATAATAATAGTAATAAAATAAATAAATAATTAGTCTTAAAAAATATTTAAAATAAAATAAAAATAAAAAAATAAAAAATAAAAAATTCTGCAAAATCTAACTACTTCATCAAGCAATCAAAAACTCTAACTGCTCACCGCAGCAGTCAGCTGCAATGATAAACCAAGCTTTTTAATAGCTTGATTTGTCACTCCAGAGCAACCCTCCGGAAGGCTGATATTTCTTCTAATGGGTTGACTGCAATTTTGAGAGTCTTATAGCCAATCATAGTGTGCTACAACTGCGTCAGGAATTGTACTATAACTAATGACTTTTTGTCTCTTACTGAGCGGAAAGAGAACAACCTACATAGCAAAAATGTGTGTCAGGTCGGAAATGGGTCGGCTCCAGTAAGTTAATACAAGGATTGGTGTTAGCTGAGGAGCCATATAAGACAATATTTTTCATTGTAGGGGTCTTCTTTTTAAAGATGAAAAAGGGGCTCCTGCCTCATTGGTAAACAATCATGTTATGTCAATGTTGTCTTTTAACCCCTAAATCGTTAATAGCTCTTAAAACACCATAATTCCAACGGTGGGATTCTTCTTGCAAACAAACTTAACCTTGTCAAAAAAAAAATTGAAAAAAATTGAAAATTGCATTCAAAAATGAATTCTATAAGTTGTTTTTTGAAGAAGATGCTTAAATTGCCCGAAAAACAAGATTGTCCATAACTTTTTTGTTCTAAGTCCAAATAGAATTAATCAAAGCTTCAAATGTAGACAAACACATTATCTTTGAAGGAAAAAATCAAAAAAAAAAAATTCAATTTCTTGAAGTTTTTTTTTCTACCCGGCAAATTGCTTTTAAGAATCCAAATGGCATAACTTTTGCTCCCGGGCATCAATTGAAAAAAATTTATATTTTTAGAAAGTTAATGTTATTTCCTATCTTCAAAAAGAGTTTCAAAAAATCAGGCCAAAATTTCAAGTCACAGGAGCCTGTCCAAAAACCCAAGTGTCCTCCGAGGGGACTTTGGTCCTTTAGGGGTTAAGAGACCATGTTCAAGTCTCAATTACAAAAATGCTTCTTTCCAAACAAGTAAGAGAATACTCAATGTAGAAATTCTCCATCTCACTATACATTCTCTTTTCTCCTTCCTAGATAGGACTATTAGAAGTACTGTAAAAATTCCTATTCACACATTCCAAGTAATTTTATGAAGACAAGGGCTTCACTTGCACCCATATATAAAAACAAACAATTAGTATGTTTTTGTGCGCATGCGAGGTGTCTTAAGCCCTTAACCCCTTAACGCCGCCAACACCATTTTGTGGCATTTGGATGACAGTTTAGCAGTGTAGATGAAGAAACAAATGTGTTTTTCATCCAACTTTTTGGGGGAGCTTGTATACAACTAGCTTACAAAGTCGTAGGAAGTTAAAAGGTAGGAGTGAAGCAATTCCTCACAACCTAATATAGATTAGTGCAAAAAAAACGGGATGATGTGCTTCCAACTTGCAGGCACAGCATCTGACCGCAACCACTGTTGCCAAGTCACGCAACTGCCTTCTCCGCCTGCCCCTACAGTGTATGCGTGAGGGAGGCCAGCAGACACACTGACCGGGAGCTCTGTGCGAAGACTTCATCATTTCTTTGTAAAATTGGGCGCCAACTATTTTGTTTTCTCCATTCCGATTCCCCTACAACTGCTGGAGCATCCCTGCAGCTCTCTCATGTCTCCAAGAAGGTGGAATCAATGGCGGAAAGGCGCATCCCACTGTTAGGAGTAATGTTTATCTTTTTTTTATTCCCCTCTGTGAACGGATTACAAACTTCAGGCTGTGCAGACTCTTCTACTTTTTGTCGATATTCTCTCATGTGCGTACTGCCTTGTTGTTGAGCTTTTTGAATCTGTGCTGTATTATTCCGTGTCAATCCCTCCACAGTTTTTTTGATGAATCTTGCGCAGCTGCCCTAGTTAGAAAAAACGAATACCTTGTCATGAATCTCGCCACCAATTCCTCTGTCCACTTGCTTTCCGCTACTTTTGATGATATTCAGGATGTCAGAAAGCCTGATTTCCAAACCCCACTCAGCCTGTACGTCATTGTTGGCCAAAAAACTCCACAGATGCAATTGAGTGCGGCCCCACGGTCTTAGGCCCATTTCATGCTTGGCCTCCACGGTCAACAGTCCGTCATTACAGGGTTAAATCACTTGTTATTGTTTTCACACAAAATAAATTAGAAAATAATAGCAGAGTAAACCTCCAAAGTCCTTACTGTAGACTGCTAGCAATAGAAATCAAACCAAAAATCGGACTATTAGACTGTGTAGAAGCCATCTTTGACTGAAGAAACCATTGTCCTCAACCAAAGATTCAAGGAAACAGGTATGCTTGAGCTTAACAAGGAGCAACAATGTCAAAATGGGTAGATAGTAGAGCATTGGAATTCCAAAAGACATAATTTCCAAACTACTAGTTTAGGCAGTATTAAGAAGGTAACCAGCTAGGAGAACTTCGAGAGAATACCTTTCAGTGCAATCACAAAGTACAAAAGGAGACAAGGATCCAAATCAAGCTTCAGCTTGTCTCTATATGGTACCAACTAAAGTAGGCGGCTAGGGTTCGATGCCAATTCCATTTTTCTTCCTATAAAAATTTACTGAGAATTGTTTCACGGAGTTTAGCTTCCCCAAAAAGGCGATCAGCTCTTAAATGGTCGCTTTAAGAGCTGCCTACCTTAATGTGAGATTGAGGTTGATTATCCATAACTCCAAGTAGTTAGTGTCTCCAGCCACCAAATTAAGAGTAAACTAAAGCTAGCATTAGTTATGAATTCATATGAGATGTGAGTTAGATCACATGTCATAGAACTAACTGTTACATACTTGGTGGCTACTTAAATTGCCTACCAGGGTAGTTAAACATCACTTGCCACTTGCCAGGATGTAATTTAAATCATAAGCACTATACACAATCTTTACTACAAAAATTTGAGGATCCCTTGATGTGCCTTAAGATATAGTTTAACAATAATCCAGAGAATAAATATTTTAGCACCATAAGTGGTGACTCAAAATATTCCAGCCATTGAGCTCTCATTTGAAGCCTCAAAGAAAAAATATATATATATAATAGAAAAAAGTAAAAATACCTGTCATATATCATAGGAGAGGTATATCAAATTACCTTTCTATAATGTTTACATATATATATGTGTCTATATATAAATGTAAATACATAGATGTATGTGTATAAATATATAGATATACATTTGTACAAAGTTGTGTAAAAATGTACATACGTCTACAAAGTCATAGTAAGGTTTTCTAGTCTTTTTAAGCCAAAGATGTCTAATAACATAGTGGCAAACTAGGTGTTTTATTAAGATCAATATCAAGGATTAAATCTTGAATTGTAAATCTAGAAAAAAGAAAAAAGAAAAAAATCTACAAAATTTGACTGCTCCGGCGAGCAGTCATACACTCTGACTGCTCACCAAGGGCACTTTTCCAAGTTGACAAGCCATGCATGAAATAGCATGGCATGTCAACTTAGAACGGCCCTCCTGTGGGCTGATATTTTTTCTAATGCAAAACTTGTCATGATTTTTTGAAACTTTTTGTGAAAATAGAAAAATACATTAGCTTTTTGGAAATGTAATTTTTATTTCAGTTGATGCCCACGAGCAAAATTTATGGCAAATTTGATTCTAATAGATTATAATTTTACCTACATGAAAACTAAGCTTTGATTCATTCTATTTGGATTTTCTTATGTAAAGGTTATAGACAATCTTGGTTTTTGGACAATTAACCAAAGCATCTTCTTGAAAAAATAACTTATTGGATTCATTTTTTAACTGAGCTTTTACAATTTTTCAAAAAAAAGTTTCAAAAGGTTAAAATCTCTTGCTAGAACAATTTCACCTTTGACATTTGGGTGTTTCAATTCCATCTTAAAGTTATTAACAATTTAGTTTTTCCTTCAATTTTGAACCTATTTGTACTTAACAACTTTTTTTAATAAGTGAAAACTAAGTGTGTGTGTTTTTTGAATTTTCTTAATACTCTCAACTCAATTTTTTCACATGAAAAATTAGAAACTCAAAATTTGTAGTAAGTGCAAATTCTTTACATTTAGATCATTCAAAGCAAGTCAAAAAATCTAGTCAAGCAAGGTGCAAAACTTTCTTTTCATCACTTGAAATGCAAATATCTTGCAATATACATAGTCAAAGCTTTTGAAAATTCTTCCACGCATTTACATACTAGTCTAATGCAAGATCCTAGATTTAATTCCTAAAGTCCCAAGGCCATTTTTTTGTCAAAAACGACTCAAATTTGCCAGTTCTACTGCATTCATCCAAAAAAATAGAAAAAATATATTTTTTTAGAATCTAACCATAGGATCTTACACCTAACTTATTTTAGATCATGTGATAAAAATTTCATAAAGTTTGGTTGCACAAATTAGAAGATATTAGCATTCAAAGTTGAAAAAAGTTTTTTTTTAATAGTGGTTTGCAGTTTGAGATGACTATGACTGCCATTTGTAGAAAACATTTGCACAACAGACTTGTAATTTAATTTTTTTTATGTTGAAAGATTGAGTTGAGAATCTAGGAAAAAAAAACAAAAAAAACAACACTTGATTTTATTCTTTAAAAAATTGTTAAGTAGAAGTAGGTCCAAGATTGAAAGAAAAAGTAAATCGTTAATAGCTCTAAGATGGAATTAAAACACTATAATCCCAATGACAAGATTATTTAGCAAGCAAGCTTAGCCTTGTCAAACAATTATTTATGAAAACTGTAAAAATTGCATTAAAAATTGAATCCTATAAATTATTTTTCCAAGAAAATGCTTAAATTGCCCAATAAATAAGATTGTCCGTAACTTTTACAAAACAAATCCAAATGGAATGAACTAAAGCTATCCATATAGATAATATTTCAATCTATGAGAATTTCTCTATTTTTTTAAAATTTAAATGTTTTTTTGTGTGAGAAGACTTTTGCTTGCCGCACCAAAAAAAAAGATCTTTTGTGCCATAACTTTAATTTGCTCTCAAGCACTGATTGAAATAAAAATTCTATCTACAGAAAGCTAATGTGTTTTTCTATCTTCATTAAAAGTTCAAAAAATCACAATGGACATTGAAGCCGTAGGAACCTATCTAAAATCCATTTTGTCCCCCAAGGGGACAATGGGACTTTAGGGGTTAAAATTGCAAAGGTAACAAATTTTAAGGTGCAAAAAACTAATGTGTTTTTAAAATTGCAAAGGTAACAAATTTTAAAGTGCAAAAAACTTTAGATTTGTTTTTGAAATCTATAGAGAGTCACCACCTTTGTCCATCCTTTCAACTCTAGACAACCATGTGGTGCCTCTCCAATAGCTCATAGTGCTCTGAAGCAAGGATCGACCTTTCAAAAGACCAAACAACGTCAGAGATATGCCAAATTTTTTTGATTTGGAGTGGTTGTGCGGACCTTTCATTGTTACAAGCTCTGGCCCTTTGCTTGTTATTATGGAGTCCATTCAAATACTACTGCTTGCAAGGGCTTGGATAGAAGACCTTCTCTCATATAGGTCTTGTGAGAGTCCTTGAGACCACCTAATTGGATTTTAATCCCTTAAATTCCTTGACTATGTTTTCATTGAAAACGCTCAAAACTTGCCATTTTTAGTACACATACCAAATTTTTGAAAAAAACTTTTTTTGACACATGTAATTGTAGGATCTTGTAGTAAACTAACTTAAAAACCTGTGAAAAATTTTTAAACACTTCTGCTATGTGGATTGAAAGATATGAGCGTTTGAAATCACAGAATTGCTATGTTGGTTCATGCGAAAAAACTTTATTCATTTAAAAAAATGTTGAAAATTGAATAAGGTAAAGGACTTCAAAGTTTATTTTAGAATAGAGAATCCATAATTGCCTGCAAACAAAAAACTCTATAGCTTTTTATTCATTGATCAAAATGGAATGATTCAAAGCTTTCCACTTGTATATAACTCTATAAAACCAATTTCAAATTTTTATTTTTGAGAAAAGTGATTTTTTCAGATCTACCCAGATTAACCAACCCGGGAAAAAAGTAACATATAGGCCATAACTTTTTATTCATATTTTCAAGTGTCATAAAATTTTGTTCACATGAAAGATATTCCTTGTCCACAACTTCTACGAAAGTTTGGACCTAAAATATGCAAATTTCTAGTCACAGTTACCTGCCCGAAATCACTATATTGCTGAAAATAGTAAGCTGGTCCTTTAGGGGTTAAAGTATGAGGGCAGATGTTCTAAGTCCCAAAGCTTCAACCCCTAAAGGACCAAGGCCTTTTCTCTGCCAAAAAACTCTCAAAACTGCCATTTCAGAGCAAAGAGTAAAGAAATTTGAAAATCGTTTTTTTTTGCACATCTAATCATAAGATCTTATACCTAACTAGTATGATAATGTGAGGACAAAATTTCAAAATTTTTGACTGCACAGATTGCAAGATATATACGTTTGAAGTCAAAATAACAAGATTTTCAACACATTGCGGAACTAGATTTTTTGACTTTGAACATTTTTAACTTAGATTTTTTGCACTACAGAGTTTTGAGCTTTAAATCTTCATAGTGGAGAATTGAGTTGAGGGTATAGGAAAAAAAAGAAATTCAAAAAAACTTAAATTTCATTTAAAAAAAAATTGTTAAGTAGAAGTAGTTACAAGATTGAAGGAAAATCTAAAATATTAATATCTTTTAGATGGGACTAAAATGCACTCATTCCAGTGGTGAGATTGTTCTAGCACAAAAACTAAACCATGTGGAACTTTTTTTTTTTAAATTGCAAAAACTGCATTCCAAAATGAATCCTACTAGTTATTTTTTTCAAGGAGATGCTCTAATTGCCCAAAAAATAAGATTGTCCGTAACTTTCTCATAAAAAATCCAAATGAAATGAATCAAAGCATTCCAAATAGACAAAAATATAATCTATAAGGAAAACATAAATAAAAAAAAAATTAATTTTTTGCAATGTTTTTTTTGCTGCCCCCTCTCCCCTGTCTTGAGCTTATTTGGGCATAGCTTTTGTTCCCGGACACTGATTGAAAAAAAAATTATATTCCCAAGAAGCTTATCAGTTTTCTATCTTCAAAAAAAGTTTCAAAAAATCACTACAAAAACACGACGAAAATTTAGCCCATAGGTACTCCCATTTGTCCCCCAAAGGGACAATGGTCCTTTAGGGGTTAAATTACCAATTTTAGTATGACCAAAAACAAAATTTCATGGAACCCTAAGTGGGGCAGCTTCAACCGATCTCCCCTCCATGGAAGCAAGAGCAAGATTGCAAGCCAAAGCACAGTCATGCAATGAACCTAACTTACCCAGTACCTCTAGCTAGGTCAATTTCAAGACTAAATGAAATATCATTTTTTCATTTTCAAATCATTCAAATAATTTTTAATTCCAGTGTTTCATACCTCACAAAAAACTCAAAACCTTCAAATAATTCTAAAAAGATATTATCCTACAAATAATTCTAAAAATTTAGATATTATACTACAAATTAAACCTCTATTTAAAGTCCCAAGAGTTTCCTCAAGGGACTCTTGACGGTTTGGGCTAGTACCTATGCTTTCAATTCTTGGCAGGATTTTTTGATATGTTTTTTTCAAGATAAGAAAACTAACTAGCTTTGTAGAAATATAACTTTTACTTCAATTGGTGCCTGGGAGCAAAAGTTATGCCACAACAAACTTAAAACAAGCCAAGGTGGGCAACAAAAAAAAAAACACAATAACTTCAAACAATTTTTAAAAAAAGAATTCTTTTAGACTGTATTTTTGTCTATGCAAAACAACTTGTTTTTATCACTTTGAATGCTTATATCTTGTGATTGATATAAGGTGACCGACCCCTTTTTAATCACCTCCCCTCCCATTTTGGTAATATAGACTGTTGTCTTTCTGTGAATTTGTAGCTCAATTCCCGGAGCAGTTGTGGTGTAGTATGATTGGTTACAAGGTGATCAATATTTTAACTAGCCCTTGGTTGATTTTGCAATCAGCCTATGGTTAGAAAATAGGTAGGTCTATATCACCATTATAGGTCAAAGAGAATCTTTCACTAAACGATTTATAATAATTACGTTTTTGGTAATAAATTTTGGAAGAATATGAAATCCTTCCAAACTCTATTTCCGTATATGGGAAAATTCCACACTCAAAAAACATGCGCTCCAAATATGCATAATTGCTTAAGCGGTTTGAAATGGGTCGGTTACCTTAGTCTATGAAAGTTTTTGAAATTACATTTATTGTTTGCATTGAAAATGGCAGATTTGAGTGTTTTTTGCCCCCCACAAATGGCCTTTATACTGTAAGGGTAAACAAGTGGCTACACTTTGAGAGGCTCTGTCCCTACAACACTATACTAAAATTGATAAATAGTGTTGGCTACACTAATTGTCAACAATAACACTAATTGTGATTTGCAAGGTTAGTGTTAGAACATTATTTACCATTCTAACACTGTTTTAGCTCTATAACCAAATTTGGTCATTTTAGGAAACAACACTAATTATTGAAGTGTTGAAATGTTGAAATGCTAAAACAAATAATGAAATGCGAACTACATTTCAACATTTCAACATTTCAAAAAATCAGAGAACAACACTAATTATCACCCAACATTATTTACCAATTTTAGTGTAGCTCAGTTTTCACGCCAAGTAGACACTCAAACTTGGTGAGGGTAGCTTTGGTTGATGCAAAGCCTCCTCTTCTCCTTGTCATAAGCAACAAACTGAGGACATGCTTCGAATGTAGGTTTTACCTTAGTTTTTTACAGTGTTGACCTGCTGTCCAGCATAAATAAATACGGAGTCAATGGTTTTGACGGTCAACACAGGGTTATATAGGGTTTAGGGTTTGAATGTTTCAGTTCTCGCCCCGAACTACTTAAGCTTGACCGACAGGCAAGTCCGTACCTGCGGTTGTTTTTGAAGACCTTTTGGGCGGAACAGGGAAGGAGGACCGAGAAGAGGGAGCCAGGAGGGACGACTCGGAGTGTCCCCGGCAATGAAGCTCGTCGGGCCACGAGCCTCGCCTTGGACTTCCTGGATCAGAATCATTCATTCCCCGTTTCCACGCAACTTCGTCGTCCGCACTTGTCCACGCCTTTTGACAGTCGGTGCAACAAAGTCAAGGAGCCAATTGCTGCTCCCGGCGGGCAGTCCCAACGCCACTTCAAGATCACTGCTTCCTTGTTCGTAACTTAGTATTCTACAGAAGGGGACTACGTACGCCGCATACGGCAACGCTGTTCCTGTTAGTAGTTGTAGGGCATCAGACTTGCACAGGGAAAATTTAGTGTCACATACTCACATGCACTACAGTAAGTGAAACAGTTTGAAGGGTAGGATAGGAGGTCCATTAATCAACTGCGCTCTAAACGCGGGTCAGTGGGTACCATTCCTTGCTCATCCCACCCCGACCTTCTCCCTTCCCACCCCTGCTACTTGCTCCGTGGAAGACGAATCTGAACTTCTGAAGTTTGAAGGTGGTTCTGTGCTTTACGGTAGTGGAATGGCAGTGCAGATGGTGGAGTGTTTCATCCGCATAAAGTTGTGGTGTGTGTTGGGGATCCGTGATGCTTAGAAAATTAAGTGTGTGGCCTTGATGGTGTCTGCTTTGGAATCCCGATTGGGTTTGCTGCTGAGATGATGCAATTGATCATGAATTGCCTAGCGCATACAGTGGTGCGTGGTTTTGCTAGTCCTATTTTGCCATATCAATCTCAACTTCTCAAGCTTCGTTCCATGTACTTCAAGTTAGTTATCTTCCGAAGACAGCACTAGTATTGTGGAGTCCCTTCTGATTGGCGTGTGACTTCCAAGCCTTGAATTCCTTGTGGGCCATGCAGGCCAAGCCTTGAGGAAAACATAAAAAAGTACTAACGTGACTTTGCTGTGCAGTTTTGCAAATGTCAAACCACGAGAGGATAAATATGCATCTCTAGTTAATCTAAGCAAGGTGACAATCCAGGCAACCAATCACATGTTTTTTTTAATCAAAATTATACATGTGCTCTGCCACCAGCCATCCGGATCCATCACTCTAATGAAGGCTACATAAATAGAGCACTTCAAGAAACTTGTGTAATTTGCACTTGGACTCAACCTTAAAGCATTAGACAACCATCAGACAAGATTTGAAAATGATTGGCGAGTAGTAGACGTTTTTTGCGAGACTCCTTTGTATTGCAGTGGTTCACATGTAGTCAGAATTTGGGCTGCAACATCAACGGCTTGGCAAATTTTGTAACTCCCCCTTCAAAATTTCCACGAGGCTTGGGGCATAAAGATTTTTCAAGATGCAAATTTGCACAATTGTACCAAAAAAACAGAACTGCAACAGGAACACCCAAAGTTGCCACCTTCAAACTTCAACTTCAAAAGTTTAGCATAAAAGCATAAAAGATAGTTAGCACCACTTTAAGAAATGCAAAAGAAAACTTGAAGTTTTACGAATAAACAAGACTCAACAGACAAGTAAGGCAAACAGAATGTTATCATTAATTTCTTTGTTGGCTATGGAATTAGCATTCATCTAATCATCTTAACTATAATTGAGCAATATTCACTTAATAGTTGCCTAAGGAAATCTAACAAAGACACCCAATGTGTGGATATAAACATTTTGTTTCCATCGTAAATGCAAAGGTGTAGAATTCAACATACTTCTTGGGGCTGCATGTTAAGTAGCTATGGCACACTTACAACAAACCCTCAATGGCAGACACTATGTCCAAAGAAGACAACATTTTGAATGTCAAGTTGCATCTATGAACCATATAATGAACCCTTGAGCAAAAAGGGCATGTTTGGATTTGATTTGTTCCTCCAATTCTTTGACTTTGGAAGGCAGCAAAATATATGAGCTTCACTCCAATAGCTTCTACAGACAAGACAACTTTAATATTTAAGACTAAAACAATGACAAAAGTTAGACTATCTACCAAAGTCATGTCAGTTCCAAGCTTTTGCAATAAGATGAGCATGGGAATACATGTCCAATTCTATATAATATAACATTGAATTGCAATATATATAACTGCATTTATTTACAGTTTACAGTGCTTGTTTCATTTGCAAATATTCACTAAAAGTAGATTTGATCCATGGGAGAGCCGTTTCAACCGCTCGTAGTTAAGTCAAAAGCAAGAATTAAGCAAAATTGTGCTCAAAATAGAATTTTAGACCTCATTTAGATATAGTTAAAATAACTTTGTTAAAAAACTTTGAACTAAGAAAAGTCTACAAATCAATTAAGGTTTCATTTCCAAAAATCTTTCTGAGATTTCAAGTCTTTGATCAAAATTTATGGACATATTTTAGAGAAGATGTTTGAAAACGTTCAAGAAAATGTCCCTTCCAAATCCTCTCTGAAATTTGTCTATAATTTTGATTGAAGGATTTAAAATCTCAAATAAATTTTTTTAGCTGAAATATATCTTAACTTAAAAAACTTTCCTTAATTCAATTTTTTTTGAAAAAAATTATTCTACTATGCCTAAATGAGGTCTAAAATTCTACTTTGAACACAATTTCTACATTTTGACAATGAGCGGTCAAGCCTCAATTGTTATCCCATGCCCTTTGAAGATTCATGATAGACAATGCATTTCATTACATTAGGAGAAATTTAAGGCTTTATTAGGAAAAGTTTGAGGCCTCAAAGAAGCTGCCAATGTTTGATTTTTGGCACTTCCGTGATGCAATTACAGAAAAAATAAAAAAATATTTTTTTTGGAAAAAAAATTGTTAAAAAAATAAAAAAGTATTAAATTTTTTTGACATGGTGCTGATGTGGCACTAACAATGCCACATCAGCACCCAAATTTTTAAAAATAAAAAATAACGTTTTATTTTCATTTTTTTCCATATTTGCATCACAAGGGTGCAAAACTCGCGGCCCCTTTGAAGGCTGAAATTTTTCCTAATGCCAGAAGTCCACGAGTTCCCAAGTTGTGGGAACTCTAGGAACGTTGCCAAATCAGCAATTTGACTTGGCACAAATAGTGTCACATCAGATATTAGTATCTAATTAATTTTTTAATATTTTTTTTGAGAAAACATAACGAATCTTATTTTCTTTTTAAATTTTTATATTTAAAATTTTTTAAAATTTTTAAAATTTTTAAAATTTTTAAAATTTTTAAAATTTTAAAATTTTAAAATTTTTTAAATTTTTAAATTTTTTAAATTTTAAAATTTTTAAAATTTTAAAATTATTAAAATATTTAGACAGCATACAATAATTTCCAGCAAAGGAAATAGGGTTGAAAACAGTCCTCCATTGCCCTCAAATTTCATCTAAATAATATAAAACCAATAATAGCCTTTAATTTATCTTGAACTATAGACTACATAAAAGAAACCATAATCCAACTTGCCCCATCAGTCTAATGCATCTTTGGCAAATCAAAGACTATAAGCAATTCATATAAGACACATTTAAAAGGAAACTAAGCCATTGGCCTACTATCATTTAGAAGTTGGAACAAAGTGGGTAGCTACATCCATTTCCTTTTGGACTCAATAGTACTGTTGCTATTGATCTACTCCAAGATATTAGTGGGTCACTTGATAACATACAATGACATTTGTTTCTCTTGCTTTGCCTTCCTCTCATGTATTCACAAAGTATAAAGTTTGAGACCCATCAAATAAGCCTTTGTCCATATTTTAGAGCATACGCAACAACGCACTATATGTAGTACTCCATTAAAGGCTAAGACCATCTAAGCCCAAGGGCACTTGGCAAACCACTCCATTTGAAATTTGTAGAATCTTAAAGTCTCATCCTCAAATGATTATTCATTCTTAGAGGGTACATTGAAGTTGTGCAATGCAGCGAAGTTGGAGTTGACATTTCAGACATTCAAGGCAAAATTATCTCTAGATAGGAACACTCTTATTTGGATGAATCAAAACGACAATAGAGGTTGAACTCATTTTTTTATGTCTTTAAAGAGTCGTGAGTTGCGTCAAAAGATACAAATACTTCCTACATCTGAAGACCGCAATTTGTACCAAGAGATCACTAGAAGTGTCCGACACAACCAACTACTATGCAACTAGTGTCCTATACAACTATCCTGCGACTGTAATCTTTTCTATTAGCACCAAATCTAATGCAATTGATGTCATTGTTTTATAGCACTAATACATTGTTTTATTTGCGAAGCAGTCAATCTATAGTTGCAAAAAACGATTAGGAAACAACTCTAAGAAAAGATTGCAACTGTAAAATGACCATAGTTGTTTCATAGTCACTTTTTATTCGTACATTTGTTGTTTCTTAATCATTTCCTACACTACTAAAAATTCAGCTTTTCTATTGATTTGGTTGTATGGATTTGATTCACTTTTCTGTTGATTTAGAGAGTAATTTGTTGGTTTGGATAGAAATCGATAACAAAGTGAACCGAATAAATGCGACCAAATCAACAAAAAACTAAATTTTTATAATAGTGAAGCTAGTCATTTCTAGTCGCTTTTGAGTCATATACTAATTGTTTCTTAGTCATTTTCTAATTTCTAGTTGAATTCTAGTTGCTTTCAAAGTTCATTCCCATTTGTCTTTTATCAATTGTCCCATATCAATTGTAAAGAGTACCATTAGGTTGGACATATTAGATTTGTAAGTTGTGGTCTTATGCAATGAATCTTTTGGATTAAATTATGAGATTTCTACAATTTGTAGATTTTTGCAGTCTACAGAAATAAAAAACTATTTCAAATCCAAATTTTTTTTAAATCTTTGAAATTGTAAGGTTTCCTAAACCAATGAAATCTATTAAGTACCAATATTTGAATTTTTGAAATCTAAAAATATGATAGATTTGGAATTTTGAAATCTAGAAAGAGGATAGATTTGAAATTCTAAGACCTAGAAGAAAGGTAGATCTGAAATTTTAAAGTCTAAAAAAAATAGACCTGAAATACAAAAATCTAGAAAAAAATTCATTCTAAAATTTTGAAATCTACAAATCATCGAGATTAATATTTTGAAATCTACAAATCTACAAGTTGTAAACAAATTGCAAATAAGTTACACATGACACATGACTTCTGCAATTGCTGCTTCGCTTTTTTCCTAGACTAGGGGTGTCCATTGCAACCACAAATTTCCAAATTATCACCAATCGCAAACCAGTCGTAAATGTTCTATGCAACTGAAAAACAAGTTGCATAGTGTAGTTACAAAATCCCTCATTTTCTTCTAGTGGAAGTAAATTTGGCAACTACTAACATTGTACTTCCCTTGCACTTGCTGTGATTGCCAAGGTGTCTGTCATGTATGAAATTACGCAAGGTTAAGAACTTTATCAACATAGTTTTCTTCTATCATGCCTTCTTGTGCCATTTGAAACAATTTGAGGTCACCAAAAGGCCTTTAGAGGGCAGCAGTGATCAACTTGCAAGACACCAATACTCTACATGCCTAGTAATTACCAATGGTGCTAGTACTCCAGATGCGTGTGAAATATAGGAGGTGAAACCAATGAACAACAGTTTTCACTTAAGGTAGAAGCACCAATTGTCGACCATGCCCAGTACCCAATCTGTAGGGTGCACTATTTCCAACCTGAGGTTGGAAATCAAGCTTAGAGTGTTGTTTTTCTGTTCTTTTCAAGGTTGGGACTAATATGGTTAGGACACATGTCTCAAAGTAGTGAGTATCCTTGACGATCGGAATTGGAAGACTCTAGACATTGTCTACTAGTGAAATGCACTTTTGGGCTCCCAAAATTAATTGTAAGCTCAATTTTGGGGATTAATTACTGCAATCTCCATATTTCCTTTTTGGCTTTCAATTTTGGAGATTAGATTCTGCAATCTCCATATTTCCTATCTTCCTACATAAGAAAAATTTCCACCACCTCATACTGCACATAATCTACTCCAAAATTCCTTAAATGATTGAATACTGGTGCTTCTACCTTAGCTCACATAGATGGTGCCAGACATTGTGAGTGCTTGCCATTAGAGGAGATTTCGGGGTGTTGGGAGACTACAAGTTCCCTTGTGTTTCCAGACTGCAGGAACGCAACTGCAAGAGCTGGCTGACGTGGCACAGTGATTGCCACGTCATTTCCAAAATAATAAAAATAATAAAAATAATAATAATTTTGCCTAAAACTGACAGTACGTTTTCACTCAGACTCCATCTCTCGATAAGAGATGAAGCTGCCTACGTACCTCAGGCTCAAAATCACATTCCTTCTGAATAGCCTAAGGATCAGAGTGATGATACGTAGTTCTGGCTGAGAAGCAACGCGACTCCTCAGAACCTCAACCTTTAAGAGGTACAACCTTAACCTTGAAGAGGTACGAACTAGTGGTATGAAACGGCAGTATACTGACCGTATACGCATACGTAGCCAAGCTACCTGACCATTGACCAGGTCTCGACACTCCCCCTCTTGGCGGAGGTGGGATGCCAGAAAACCGGTTCTGTTTGACCTAATCGCAAAGTATCGTAGTTTTTCAAAATCCTGTCACTAGTCGTTATGAACTAAGTTGTGTCTTTTCCTTTCGGACTTGTGCTAACGATCGCATCTTCATTGACAACATATGTTTGTGATGGGAAGATGGTGGTAACGTTTTTGTAAACAAATCAGCGATGTTCTCGGCAGAGGTAATCTTCTCGATGGATATGGTGCCGATTTTTGTTTGCTCAGCAGCATAGAAGATTTTCGGTGTCAAATGCTTCGTATTGTTGGATTTAATGAAACCTTCTGACATCTGGTGCCGGCAGGCGTCATTATCCTCGAAGATCTTCATAGGTTTTATATCAATCTCGAGGTTTGCTAACGTTTTTAGGCTTGATGACATATTTCGCAGCCAAACAGCTTCCTTGGTGGTGTCAAATAAGGCGATCAATTCAGCATGATTTGAAGATGTTGCGACTGTGGGTTGTAGCTTCGAACTCCAGGAGATCGCTGAATCAGCCATAGTAAAAACGTAGCCGGACTGCGACCTTCCTTTCTCAGGAGCCGACAGGTACCCGGCATCTGCATAACCTTTAATCGGTTGGAAATTTCTTTCAAAAAGAATGCCGTAGTCTCTGGTCCCGTTCAAGTAACGTAGCATATGTTTTACTCCGCGCCAGTGTCGTTTAGTCGGTTCCGCGCTATGTCTTGACAATAAATGAGTTGAGAACTTCAGGTCTGGTCTTACATTTAGCGATAACCAAGACATTGACATTACAGCGGTAATATATGGGTACTCCGAAGAGAGTATCTCTTCATTGTCTCGCAACGGACCATACTCGTCTTGATCCGTTTTTAGGGTTCTGACCGTTAAAGGTGTGGAGACTGGATGAGCCTCTGACATCGCGAATTTCTCGAGAAGTCTACTTGTATATGAAGTCATATGCAAGAATACAGAGCCGTCCTCAAAATGCTCTAGTTCCACGCCTAAGCATCTTGGAGTTCGTCCATAGTCCTTGACTTTGTACTTGTGTTTCATCAGGTCAACAGTTTTCTCGACTGCTGCCCGAGTGCCGAAGATATTTAAGTCGTCGACATAAATTGCGATCAGCACAAGGTGCTTTCCTCTGCGGTTCACAAATACACAAGGTGTGTATTTATTTGCTTTAAAACCCTGTTGGATCAGATAATCCGTTAAATTCTGGTACCATAGTCGTCCAGACTGTTTCAAGCCATAAATGGCTTTCTGGATCCTTACAACTTGACCCAGTTCTCTCTTTCTCTTCCTAGAGATGATATTCAGATTTTCAAGATTGGTAGGATCTGAGGAGGGGGCAAACGTCACACGTTTATGGCCCTTTCCCAAATCCTGCGTTTTCTTGTCGACTAGCTCTGCTTTTGCTCTCTGGGACTGTCCCGAGTTGCCCATATCCTGCATTGAGCTCTCTTTTGTCGAGTTGATGGATTCTACCCCTTCGGGGAGCTCCATATACATTTCTTTGTCCATCCTGCCATACAGGTAGGCTGTGACAATATCTAACAGTCTAAATGAGAGTCTTTCCTGCACAGCCAGAGCTATTAGGAATCTGAATGTAATTGAATCCATTACTGGGCTGTAGGTGAAATCATAGTCAATTCCAAACTGTTGAGTAAAGCCCTTCGCAACTAAGCGTGCTTTATAGCGGATTATCTTTCCTTCAGAGTCTCTTTTCTTTGCAAAAACCCATTTAGAACGAATGGGTTTCATATCAAGTGTCTTAGGCTGCGGCACCCCAAAGACTTGTCTTTCTTTCATCGAATTCATCTCATCTTGCATTGCACGTTTCCAGTGCGGCCATTCTACTGATCTCTTTGCTTGTGGGACCGTTTTTGGTATGTCAGGGTTTTCTAAAATAGCATTGACGGTGTGCACCATCAAGGCTTCATTCTTACAAATGGTTCGTCTATCCCAGACGTGATCAGTGAGTGCTACATCCGTTGCTTCTTCGAAGCTAGGCTGGTTAGTTGCTACTCCCCTTGGACCTTGTGTTACTCCCCCTGTCTCCGGCAATGCCCCCCCAGTAATATGTGGTGCTCTCCCTAAATTCTTTGGCTTATTTTTAGACCCTAAAGGACGTCCCCTTTTTCGTCGAATTTGAGAGACGTTCGCCGGTGTATTATCTGGTAGTATTCGTGCTAGAGTGTATTGGACTTGGGTGTAGGGGTTTTTTACAATATCAGGTGTGTCAGCAAAAGCATCAGGTAGCTTGCGAGCAAGTTCTCGCAGCCTCAGTATTCGTTGCACTTCCCCATCGCAGCGATAATCTGGGCTGTCTTCAATTGTCGCTGTATGCCAATTAATGTCTAAAACCGTGGCAGGCAGCTGTTCTTTGATTTCCATGAATGGAAAATGTTGTTCATCAAAATGGCAGTCTAGAAACCTTGCCCTAAATAGGTCTCCAGTTTTTGGTTCTATATACTTTATCAGGGAATTACCTACGTTCCCAACGTAGATACCCTGCTTCCTCTGAGGTCCGAACTTTTTCCTTTTCGTGGGGTCAAGCGGCACCTCAACAGAACATCCGAATTTCCTTAAATGTTTTATATCCGGTGCATTTCCCGTCGCTAACTGATGTGGACTCATCTTATTTCCTGCCCCATCAACTCGAATGTCCCTGACACCATTATCTGGAAATCTAACTTGCATCCTGATTAACTGTATCAACATCTTCGCGAAAGCGTGATTCCTTGTTGACAACAGGTTGACCTCACTCCACCTTGAGGTGGAGTCTATCATCACCATAAAGTACCTAAATGGTCCTGATGGTGGTGATATCGGGCCACATATGTCAACCTGAATGCGATTGAGGAAAGGTTTGAGCTCTTTATCTTTTATTTCTTTTGCTGGACGTAGTATGAGTTTGCCCCGAGAGCATGCCAGGCATGACTCGGGTAGCCTTGATGAAATTTTGATGTTTCCCGCTGTCGATTTTAATATATTTTGCAGCATTCTCGTTGAGGGATGACCCAGGCGGTCGTGCCAAAGTCTGCCATCATCAGTGATCTCTCCTGTAAGTGCAATAAACTCGTTGGTTGCTATTTCAAATTCGATAAGGCCATTGTCAGTATAATAAAACTTCTCTGCACAATTTCCATGTTCGTTCGTAAGGGTCTTGAACCTTTTCCCTGTCGTGAATATGTGTGTGTTGATCTCATAGCCACTGTTAAACACATCATTCTCGCATAAAACTTGTCTTCTTGCCGTCGGAATAAGAAGAGCTCTTTCAGCATAGATGCGAGTGCCTCCAGGTAAAATAAACGTAGCTGGTCTTGATCCACGTACAATGAGATTTAAACCACTCATCGAGGCTATCTTATAGTTTTCACGCTGCATCTTCGTGAAGTATTTGGCACTTGTGACGACTGTAATTGTCGCTCCTGAATCAAGTAGCATCATTGATCTATTTGTCCGCTGTTGCTGTTCAAATACTGCATTTGTCTCCTCAACGCGAACCTGGTCCAAATAATTATATTCATCTTCGTTTTCAGTACGTTGCTGTTTATTTTTGTTCTTGTCATTATTGATTTTCTTAGTGCCTCTCCAGGGTGACAAATTATTTTCTCTTCGGTATTTATCAACAACGTCCTTTGGTGTTCGACAATCTCGTGCGAAGTGACGTTTCTTGCCACATCTGAAACACTTCCCAAAGGTTTTTGATTTATTCTTCCTTATATTATCCTCATCTTTCTTACCAGGGGTCGCGGATCTCCGAGCCCTCTTCTCTTGTCGTTTCCACGGTTTTCTTCTTCTGTTTGGATCCTGCTGCTTTTCTCTTGTGTAATTCAATTCTGGGGTCGCTATAGTCCCAGCAGGTCTTTGTTTTGCCAATTCTTTTGCAACATTGTTGAATTTCTCATTCTCAGCCAGGTAAATGAATAGGTCTCTTGAGTTCTTATATTCTCTTGCTAGCAATGACTCTCGAAGTCCCATCCTTTCGGGTCCCATTGTCGATATTGTCTTGAATATTATGTCTTCTTCTGTTACTGGCCTCTTACAATATGCTAGCTTTGCTGTCAGTTTAAATAGCGCTGCTTTATAATCATCAAGTAGGTCAAAATCCATATGACGAAGACTTAACCATGCTTGCCATGTTTCAGGATATGTAATTTCACGCATGGCTTCAAAACGGGATTGAATCTCTTCCCAGAGGTCGCAAGGTGTATCATGATGATACATTTGAAGGGCTAGATCGTCTTTGAGTCTTAGACGGATTGCTAAGGTAGCTGTGTCTTTCTGCATTCGATCATAATCTGCTTCGGACTTTCCAAAAATCAATGTGGGATCTTCTTCCTTTGCCTTCCTCCGTCTTTCTACTTCAGCCGGTGTTGGTGGGCGAGTTGTTATACCCTCTAAGCCTTTACTAGAAAGGTATTGACGCATATTCGTCATCCACATTATGTAATTTGTCCCGTCTTCTTCCAATGGTTTGAAACCTGGTTCTGCAGGTATTCTTGGATAGACAGATTCTGTTTGTAAGGCCATCGACGCTCCTTGTTTTTAAATTTCGTTCAAAACTTCTCTTTTCGCTCTGCGGCGAGCAGTGCTGATAACGTGACAGTACGTTTTCACTCGGACTCCATCTCTCGATAAGAGATGAAGCTGCCTACGTACCTCAGGCTCAAAATCACATTCCTTCTGAATAGCCTAAGGATCAGAGTGATGATACGTAGTTCTGGCTGAGAAGCAACGCGACTCCTCAGAACCTCAACCTTTAAGAGGTACAACCTTAACCTTGAAGAGGTACGAACTAGTGGTATGAAACGGCAGTATACTGACCGTATATGCATACGTAGCCAAGCTACCTGACCATTGACCAGGTCTCGACAAAAACGATATTTTGGTAAATTTTTTTTTTTTTTTTGAAAAAAAAAATCTGACATGCCTGTACCATCGTTCCCTGAATCTGGGCAGATTGGAAAACGGGTTTGAAACAGTCTTCCAAGGCCCCCGAAACCCCTCTAATGACTCAATTGTGGTGGAGTAAAATAATCTCCAATATTGAAAGCCAAGGACCTTGAAGTGACAACCGCACTTCAATGAAAGTACCTTGGGCCTCTTTGAAATGCATATTTTATCTTCAATTACTAGTAATAAATGCTAGAAATCCATACCTTAAGTTTGGTTGTTTGTTTATTTTGTTATGTTGAGATCTCTCGGACCGTGCATCCTCTGGCTGTGTGCTTGGTACTGTCGGAAACGAGTTTGAAACAGTCTTCCAAGGCCCCTGAAACCCCTCTAATGGCGAGGAGGGATTCATGGGCTTGATTTTGTGGCGTTTGGACCCACGGTGAGCAAGTTATTGAATTTCAAAGTATTTATGGATCAAAAAAGATAGAAAATTACTTTTATCTGGATTTTGGTCGCGTTTTTGGTACCATCGGAAAGCTCTTGGCGAGGAGGGGTGGACGGGCTTTGTTTTGTGGCGTTTAGAATGACAGTGTGAAAGATATTGAATTTCAAAGTTTTTACTATGATTTTGGTTGTGGCAACGGCACAGGGCACATTAGTCACTTTGATGACAACTTAGATAGAGACCGAGGACCTAAAGTATCTTTCTTCATTCATGCCCACACTCACTTTTTAGCAGTATTAGTCCCCTTGGGAAATAACTACCTAACCAACCATATATGGTTGATCTAAAATATCAAGCTTGTTTATGTGTAGGCAGTTAATTCCTTTGACTATTTTAAATTTTTTTTACAGATAGTATTGAAGGTTAATTATTGGAAAATTTTATTTTTCACTGAAGAAGGTAAGTATTTGTTTTTTGAAAGGTTCTCAAAGGCATATATATATACCATTAGTGGAAGAATAAAGCTTGCCAATTTCACTTGATTTGAGAACTTAAAAATTGTACTTCTCCTTTGATTTGAAATTGGTCCAAATGGAAAAAGTAGAGTATTTTTCATTGTTGATTATTTAAACATGCAAGTGTCAATTTGGAGTTATTTTATATTTCTACTTATAAAAAAATTGCAATTCAACAACTGCAAGGGAAATTGTGCAATTAATTTGATAGCTCTTTATTTGGACTTGAGGTTTTTGGAAGTGCATTTTAGAGTGCTAACACATTTCTAGTTGTTCATGTCATCTCCAATCCCAAAAAACTCTAATATGCAAATTTCTCAAACACGGAAAGGAAGAATAACATACTAAAAATAGGATATGTACATTTCTCTTGTTATAATCTCACAACTCCAGCCAATGCAATTTCATGCTCAAGACAAGTAATCACACTAATAAGAAAACTCTTTAAAAATGTATATACTTAGATTTCAAAAAAAACACCAATGTGCTTCACTGGCAATAACTATAAACTCATGCTCTGTTTTCATAAGAAAAACACACTTGGAAACGCTCAGGCACTTTGGGCTTAACCTGCATAGCAGATACAGGTCACGTTGTTGACCAAATACTGTCCACTGGGACATGGTGGGCATTGTCCTGCAAATCAAAGCAGCAAGAAGGCTTGAGTTTCATATTTAGGGTACTATCAGAACAGAGCATTCAGAGTACTCTTTTGCGAAGGCTACAGCAACGATGTTTCAAATTCAATAAGCAAAAATGGAGTCCAAATGGACAACAAGAGTTGGCTCTGGACGTTGAAGCAAGTACCGTTTCTGGTCGAGACTTGGAAACTCAAGCAATTTAAATTTCTGACACAGGCAGAATCCAAAGGTGTCTCATTTCCCCAGCAGTTATAGTCCAGGCTGGCTCTGCAACAGTTAAGAAGATAGGATTTGAGCAGACTTAAAAAATGGAACATTGAAGACTTGAAAAGTGCTGACAGACATTCACAACGACGATTACTAGCTTATGTCAAATCCTTGTGTGTTACAATCAGCATTTCTCACTTGATCTGAGAGTATTGGAATCATGTCCTTAACCTCGAAAAGGAAAGTAAGGTTTACGTGTATCCGCCTCCCATCACATAGGGACTTACGTGTATTCCCCCTATCTCGATTTCTATGTATGATTGAAAGAAGAAAGAAGATGCAAGTGGGGTGGAAGGATGCTTTCATGGAGCCCCACTTACGTGATATTACTTTCCACCTTTGGTCTGGCGCCTTGCAAGTAGTTACACTCCAAACTTCTGCACATTGTAAGAACAAGAAAACTTCAACCTCAATTCAAGGCCACTTCCTCACAAAACATGCAAGTAGAGAAACTGAAAGAACACGTGTCCGAAAAACAAGGTTTCTAATCAAATTAGATTGATTCAGGAATTTCACAATAGAACTATAAAGAGAATCTCCTCTATATTTCACGGGAGGCCTCCATATGAGACCTCCCTAAAAATTATGGGGAAGGTTTTTTATACCCCGCCATTATGTAAAAGTTCCTGAAAATGTCTAGCTAATTAAACTAAAACCCTGTTACTCTAGAAGAGCGGAGAATAATCAACAGAACTAAATAGTATCATCATTTGTGTATTCTTACAGTTTCTTCAAAGCAGGGGCCGTGCTGTTGCTCAAAACTGGTATGACTGAACCATACATCTGATTGTTGCCGAGTCGCCTAAAATGCCACAAAGGAAAGAATCATGTCAGCCCCTCCACTATCAAACTAGTCACTCTCAAATTACCCTCACAGCTTATATCTTGAACAACACTGTTTAGTCTGCTCCAATTCTCAGTGTCTATGTTTCTTTTTTGCACCTAAAAGCAGAGTCCCGGAATTTGCAGTAACAAACTTGACTAGACCGTAAACGAATATCACAAACAGGAGATTGAGTCCAGCCCAAACTTACAACAATGAAAGTTTAGGCAGCTCTAGAAGCCATGTAGGAAGAGTTCCATACAAAAAGTTTGCATTGATTTGTCTGCACCATGCAGGGAATTGATCGTTAGTATTAGGTCTACTTTAGCAACATGTCTGCTCTGTTGCCTGTATTCGAACGGAGTCCTTGCAATTAGGTGAGATTTGAGGACTCTTACAAATCTCCGAGGCTGGTCAGTCGACGTCACGTGTCAGGAAGAGGCCCTGTGAATTGGTTCTTGTACAGAAGGCTTCAGAAATTCAACACCAGCACACGCAATACAAACAGCTTCAGGTTCAAGCTAGCCAGTTTACACTGTGGAATGTGACATGTGCAGCAATTACTAGGGAACAAATAGAAACCATTGCAATTATATCCAATGCTTGAAGAAGGGAACTTTTGATGAAGTAGAGATGAGCTGTTTTGCTTACAGTCTCTCTAAATGAACGAGATTTCCAAGCTCTGGCGGAAGACCACCGTACAGCTGGTTCTTATTCACGTTACTGCAAACAGAGGCTATCAGCAATTCATAAAACCTCGTAGTCCAATAGTTACAACATTTGCAACAACAGACCGTTGCACAAGAAACATAGCAATTTCTTTATTTTCTAAAACAAGAATTTGAACTCAAGAGTGTTATTTCTTCCAAATTAAATCAGGGACTGTTAGAACTTGGTGGTTGATGACTCCTGTAGAGCTTGAGGAGGATGGGGGTTACAACATTTGGCCCTCATGCTCCTTCCCACCCACACTATGTTGTGTCAAAATGAGTTTGACTAGAGAGTGATATTTGTTTTTAATGGCTTGGATGGATTATCACAATGGTTTGAAGTGTGGATCTAAGGGTAACCCTCACTCATGACCATGGGGTGTGGCTACATTGATTTGTCCTAATAGGACGCTTGGCGCTAATATACCAAAGTCACATTTATTTTGAATTAGTGCAAGATGGAACTTTATTGTATTGTACCAATTTCCACAAAAGCAAATTTTTGTGGTGACACTAGTATTTAAGGTGACATGAATTTGCGCCCCTTAATAATAGGACAAACAAAAGTAGTTACACTATTACCAATGAATTTCTTTCACAATGGATTTCGGGCAATTGTTACAATTGTCCATTATATTAAGTGCATAGTGTCACAACTCACTAATACAATTTCATCCATTTGGATAGTCACATATCTTGACACATTTTCATCCAAACGTTTCGAAATTATACATTAAATAACTAGACAAGGACTATCAGGCCAAAGTTGGTTGTTGGACACAACCGTCTCCTCCAATTTAGATCAAGAATTTCAAATACAGCGCTTTTAAGATTATAACTCTAACCACCCTCGCCCACTTAATTTGCAACCACTTGCGCCTTGTGGCAATAAAATTGACAGGAGAGGCCAAAAACCATCTCAGGCCTCTGGGCCCTTGACCAGTTATAGATCTCGTACAAAACATTGAAGTAGAACAGATAAACTTACAAGTAGGTAAGATTGACAAGAATTCCCAGCTCGGATGGAATTGTACCGGTGAGCTGATTACCCCAGAACGACCTGACAAAGCCCACATTTAGTAAAACAATGAATAAGAAAGAAAAAAAACTTCTTGAAACCCAAATAAAAATAAATCTCGAAAATTGTATGCAGATCTGCACTCACAGCTCCTTCAGATTTGTCATGGAACTCCACATTTCCTTCGGAATGGTTCCTGTAAACGAATTGTTGCCCAAGTATCTGGTGATCACAGGAAAAAAATGTATGTAAGAACCGACCGACCCTTTCGTGGCCACCTTCATTGGATCTCTGAAAACGAATGATTGGGAAGAAAATGAATTCAATGTTCAGCAAAAAATGGAACAGGATAAGAGCTAGCTAGAGTAGAAAAGAATTCAAAGTGCGCTGGACATACAAATACTGAAGGTTGCGGAGAGTGGAAAGCTCCACTGGGAATTGTCCTCCAATCAAAGTGTTGTCAACCCTCCTGTCAGACAAGGATGTAGACATGTCAAAGTGGAAACTCTGAAAAGCATCTCATATCGCCCTCTAATACCTAGAAATTCAAAAACGGACACCTCGGCTGAGCAGGTGGGACAACCAATTATAGGGCACAGATCAAACTGCTTACAAGTCCACAAGATTCTTGAGCTGAAATATGGCCCTGGGGAAAGTTGAAATAAGCAGCTCATTTGATGTCAAATATCTGGATTTAGCCACAAGCAATGAATCAAGTCAATGGAGGCAAAGCATGAAGATTCACTGTTCTATACTCACTTCTGAGAGAAATAGAATAATCTCAGCAAACTTAATGTCTGGCACTGTGAAACATTCAAGCTCAGAAATTTAAAAAGGCTCACTCACAGAAACTTAAGGTTCACCAGATTTGCAACGGGAGCGATGTCACCGGTCACTTGGTTCCATGCGGAGCAATTCGCACAATATTTGTTGTTTCCCATGTCTAGATGAGTCAGTGTCGTGAGTCTTTCCAATGCCTCTGGCATTGGTCCGCGTAACCCCACATGTGTCAAATTCCTGTTATTATGCACCGACAGAACATTCTTTAGGCAAGTACACTCCACATGGTCAACTTCATTCAATTGGTGCAATGACAGGCACCGAAACTTTGACACTCATCTACGCAAAACTCTAAGAACCAGGACAGGTTTAGATTATGTTTCAGACCGCGCACCCTGAATAGCGCCAAAGTAGTGGAATTCCGCCCAATTTGACAAAATTGACTTTGCACTCCTAAAATATCAGCATTGCATTGATATTTGTGAGCTTCAGTAATCATGGGACCACAAGTCAAGTTACTCCTAATACCATCATTAGTTTGAGGTTCTATTCTGTTCTCATGCTCAGAGTTTATATCAAACTTCAAAAGGAACCCAAGTCCTCAGATAAACTTTTAGTTATTTCTAGGGTTGTATACGTCAACCGTCTTACAGAATGCTCTGCTGTACTGTACATAACATTACATAACGTTCAAAGACTCACCCCTTTGAAAGTTGGGCCGATTCTAATATCCTCTTGTCACAAACATACTACCCTGGCAAGCAGCCTTTAATTCAAAGTTTAACAGTTCTAGCTAAAGAATGTTATCATAATGTAAGCTGCAAATTGGAAGTTAGATTTGGTGATACATGAACTCACAGAAGGACGACATTGCCTGATAAACATTCAACGCCTTCCCATACACTGACACAAGGGTCTGTGCCGGGAGTCCAGGAAGCACGGCCCGTGGTTATCCATCCGGAGTTTTTCACTTCCTGCAAGGCAACACCTGCGCACAAAACAGCAACAATTAGAACCCTGCACGTCAGAGCTAGCTTGTACAATAAGGTTCAACTAGACCATTGAATTTTCAAACGCTCCAATTGAACTTTCAAACGTGGGGCTCGGGTTAAGCTTAGATATAACTATGCTGGAGTAATTAGATCTTCTACCAGTTGTTGTAAAGCTTCATAGGAATATTGGCGAACTCACTTCTAAAACTATGTTATATGGCACAAACGGTCAAACGCAATAGCACTAAGGTAATGCACCTATGTGACTTGTTTCTAAAATTGACTCCTACAAATTCTTGCCTCAAATGATTGATCTCTAATTCACTAGAGTCTATGGTTTGGTTGAGTATGAGTAAACTGTTTTCAGCACTTTGATATCATATCGTGTCCAAAGAATGCATTAAGAGATTAGAATCCCCTTTAGACTACCAACAAGACCTAACAAAACTCTTACAGTTCAATTATAAGAACCATGCTCAAACCATTTTGGGATTGTTACCTTAGTACATTTCCAAGTTGACATGCTGTGGGTAACTTCTGAGTAAGGGGCATTTACAAAAGACATGCTGAATTCTGAATTCGAATAAGTAGCAAAAGCTCCTCTTCAACTGATTCCGTGTATTTTGAACTTAGAACTGAGTGCTCAAACGATTTGCACACTCTAAAACTGAGTCAGCCTATCCAGATTCCAAAATGCTTGCTAACAAGAGGATAAATTGCCCCTAGCACTAGGGCTGAAAACTTCCTATAAAACCCTGGAGCTTTAAGAATTGCAAGCCGAGAGGAGATAGTTACCTTGTTCTAGAGTTGCCCAAACTGGGCCACAAAAGAAGAAGCTGGGCAGCAGGAACAGCAACGACCAGAGCTTCTATTGCAATAGCCATGGAACAGACTCCATCGGCATACCCTCAAAGTATAAATTAAACCTCAAGCAGTACTGGTACCACCCATAACAAGGGACACTACCACATTAATAATTATGGCTGCAACCCATTGAATCCACTGCCGGCGCACTGAATTCACTCGAACCGACTCATCCAATACATGTGAACTCAAGAAATGTGTTGCCTCCAGTCTAAACTAGACACTGAAATCAAATCACTGGAATCGCTCACTACCGAAGTTCATTAAAAGATTATGCTGTTCATTCAGACATGCCCAGTTCACCAACAATCACAAATTCATCCCAACCAGTGCCTAGAAGCTCTTCACCCACAGCCGCAATCCAGTTGGACCCTCTTCACTTCACAATCTTTGCCAGTTCTAGGTACTCTGGAAAACAAATCATCGATCAGACCACGTCAGCCGCGGTCGCGCTTGCGCAAATAGCACCAGAAAGCACACAGACTAGCTAGCTTCAGCTAGCAAACAAAAGACTGTCTGATCTTCAATTGTACCTGTATATGAGCCACCTTATAACGCCACCCATATAAGCAAATTAAAGGGACGACGGTCGACGCTCCGGCGCTAGAAGTTCTACAGCTGATGAACTGCAAGTGGAGCCTGCGTTGCCAAAGTCTGGACTGAAAACCTCAGTGTACGTTAAGCGTACGGTACGTGACCCCAGATCTAGCTGATGACAAGCAGATGCAAGTGATGAGTGAGCAGCGGGGCTCGTAGCTAGACCGCAGGACCTGGGCCTGCGCCAACGTCGGTATATATATAGGGGAAGCAACCCATTCCTGATCGACGCCCCATTGTGGCTATATATGTGTATGCTGTTCTCTTTCAGTGAAGGAGGAGATGATCAATAATTAATTATGGCATGATTCCCAAGGCAATTGTGGCACATTAGGATTGCCTCCAAGAATCTCAATATTGCAACCATCCCTTGGTTGGAAATAGGAAAGTCTTTGTGATCAGAATGGGTAGTATAGAATCTTCAACGAAAAAATTCACAGTAAATACGTTTTGAGAAATAAAAATCTGAAAAATTATGGAAACCTTCCAAACTCTATTTCTACACCTAAGATAATTTCCCCGTTGAAGAAATCCGCCTTGTAGATATGCGTAACTCCTTAAGTGATTGGAAATGGGTTACCTACCCTATGGGGCACTACCTCTGTCTAAATTCCCACTAGAAACCACAAATTAATTATTCTCAGACGAGGTAGCTAATACAACCCAAAGATTGGCTGGATCGATTACGATACAGTACTGTATCGTAGTACCGTATCACACAAGGTGCTCAATCCATTTGCCGCAAGTGAAACACAGTTTCCCATTTTTGCCCAAATTTGTAAGAGCTTCCCCACTGCAGGGCGCCAAGGGGCCTAACACGGGCAGTGGGCGTGCCCTGGCTTCATTAACTTCCCCACGGCTGACGCGCCAAATGGCGAAAATTGCCCGGCCGTGCCAGCATTTGAAGGATACACGGGGAAATGGTGAGCCTTGAGTGCGGCTTGCCAAAGGCTCTGACTACCTTTTTCAACCCAATTTCGAGGCGCTGACAGTCCTTCCCACCCATTTTTGAGGCACATATCCCATTTGACCTTCAAATTTTTCTCACAAGTAATTTTAACCTCAATAAAGTTTCCATTATTCGTATGAAAAAATTGAAAATAAAGCATTTCCCAACTAGAATAAAGTTTCCTTTATTTTGTATCTAGTAAATTGGGAGAAACACTTATTCACCTTTGTTGAGTTGCAAGAGGGAAGAGAAGCTTATTATATACACATGGGGTGATAGGAAGTAGAGCAATCCATGTGGGATAAGTAATTAGAAGGAGCTCCACCACTCATAGTCATAGTTTTTTCCAAAGTAGAAATTGTGTTAGAATTGAAATTTCAGACCTCATTTAGGCATAGTAGAATAGCTTTTTCCAAAACTTTGAACTAATAAAAGATGTGAAATCAAGATAAATTTCATCTCCAAAAATCCGTTTGAGATTTCAAGTCTCTAATTAAAAGTTATTGACAAATTTTTATTATGCATTTCTACAAATGTAAAAAAATTCCCATCTAAACCTCTTTTGAAATTTGTCCATAACTTTTGATTGGAGTCTTCAAATCACAAACGGATTTTTGGAGGTGAAATTTGTCTTGATTTCACATCTTTTATTAGTTCAAAGTTTTTTGGAAAAAGTTACTCTACTATGCCTAAATGAGGTCTGAAATTTTAATCCTAACACAATATCTACTTTGGAAAAAACTATGAGTGGTGGAGCTCCTACTACATCTAATTTACTTATCCCACATTGTTTGTTCTACCTCCTACCACCCCATGTGTATATAGTGAGCTACTCTTCTTCCTTAGAAACACAAATTAAATTGGAAGTGCTTCTGAAACAATGTAAGAGAGTGCTTATTAACGTTTTGGAAGTAAAATGCGAAAGTTTTGTAAGTTTTATATCGAAACCTTTTAATTCTTTGCAATAATACCCATTTGGCGCTCCTGCTTGGTGTGTCAGCCGTGGGACAGAGGAGGAGTGGTGAAGCCCCACTCTCCAAATCCACACACCAAGGCAGCACTTGGCGCCCCTCCTTGGCGCGTTAGGCGTGGGGATGCTCTAAACATAAAATCTGAATATAACTCTTGAACGCTGCGTTGGGAAGTATCTACCATGGACTCTTGCAGCCTGCTACAGTGTGGTCAGACGGACTTCCGTGCACAACCTAGAATCGGCCAAACTTTGCAATTAGTCAACAGTGGAGAGGGGCTTCAGTGTTTACACGGTACCCGGTCGCTGGGATTGGCTAGGTCCGTTTGACTTTCCGTTTCCTCATAGGGTGGGGTATTTGTAACTCAGTTTACTCCTTGCAATTGGGGTGTATAGTTTGGTTTGTCATTTTGGAGCAGCTTTTTGGAAGATTGAAATGTTCCATAACGGATGCCCACTATTGAATACATGTTTTCAATTTGTGCTAATAAATAAATAAATATGCAAGTATAGTGGGCATCCGAGTAGGAATTTGGAAAATTTGAAATTCAGTTTTTGTTTGTTTTCAAAAAAACCCTCCCACATCACAAAACAATATTCCCCATCTTTTAGAGATATTCCAAAATTTACCTTCGGAGTTGTTTCTTGACAAAATCTAAAAGATGGAAAAAAAAATATTGTAATAGAGAGGGTCTCCTAACTCTCTTTGAAAGTAGGCAAAATTTGAATTCAATCCTTGTCACTAGCAACCAACGTGATACCTCCAATTAAACAAAGCAAAACATTAGAATTCTAAATGGAAGTGTCACCTAGAAATTTTCATTTCTGTGAAAAATTGATAAAATACATTAATACTTCAACCTATATTAATTTAACAATTTTATAAATAGTATGACTTTGGTAAATTGGTGTCACACATTAGAGAAAATTTAGTGTGGCATGATCTTGAAGATAAACTAGGAACTAAATGGAGGCCCCCAAAAAATCACTCTCCATTTTTCTTAGAGCATTTGCACCCATACTAAAGAAATGAGTCACCATCAATTTATAACATAGAGGGCACACTCAGGATTTGTTGCTAAACTCTACAATAAATTGTCTATCATAGACCACCCTCCCAACTCCAGATAATCATGTGGTGCCTCTTCTACAATTCACAATGCTATGAAGTAAGGAGTCAACTACCTCTTAGAAGCCCAAATAGTATCAAAGATACGCCAAATTTATACTCTAGAATAGTTGTATAGGCCTTTGATAGTTATAAGCCTTGGCCCTTAGTTTTTTTCTATATAGAGCATTGTCGGG
Organism: Neckera pumila; assembly: GCA_963969595.1. Lineage (NCBI taxonomy): Eukaryota > Viridiplantae > Streptophyta > Bryopsida > Hypnales > Neckeraceae > Neckera > Neckera pumila. The sequence continues at coordinate 1,550,013 of OZ018414.1, forward strand.
TAGAGAGGAGTGCGCTTTGAGAACATGCGGAGTGTTTGGCTGCAACTTCATGCTGTTAGCTTGGAATTCTCTTCTATCTTTTTTCTTCTATCTTCAATCTTTAATCGGTCTTCCGTTGGCCTATCCTATTTTGGGCTCTAAACGGGTATAAGGGTCAAGGTAGGAATAAGAATCCATGGGATACGGGACGGGTAAAATGAGACAACAAACACAAGCTGCCATCCAAATGATGGGATCCTAAACTTCAAATTCACGTTCTGCTGGCCAAATCTCCAGACCGTGATAATAAAGCAAGTCTCGACCGTGTGGGTGATCAATCCCACTTTGTTGCCACGACAATAAATGGGGTTGAGTCATGGCTTAACCCAGACTGCCCGCAACGATGTTTACAAAAGACAAATAAAATAAAAGACAACAAGCCTCCAAATCAGGCTAGGAATAACAAAGCCACATATATATATATATATATATATATATATATATATATATATATACATTAAAAAAAACAAAAAAAACATTCCTCTTCAAATCTTCATGTCTTCATGCCTTCAAGTCTTCTTGTTTAAAGAAAACAATGAAGAAACTTCAAACAACAAGTCCTACAGTGGTTGCAACCTTGTATATAGTTCTACATGCGGCTCACAATTCCAAATACTAAGTATAATAGCATTTTGGAAAGCCCTTTTAACAATCTAACATTCCTCTAAATTTCAACCCATTCTAAACTACTGTCCAAAAGTTATAGTCAATCAAAATTTGGGTCTCTAATTTTAAGAGAGCACCCAACCTCTCAACTTCTATACATCATAAATCTTTCAATAAATCTCCAAATAACTTGAGTAACAGAAATTTAGAGAATTAATATAAGAATCTATCATTGCTAAAATTTTCAAAAGTAACCTTTAAATTGATCGATAGCTATGGCTCCTCAAAGTTTTGGCTTTATTCCCACAAAAGGCAGCCAACCTCTAGATCTTCACACCTTCATATCTTCCTCTTCAAAGCTCCAAATCTCAAGTTTAATAATTTTTTACAAAACTCAGACAAAGACAAATACACCTTCCAAATATTTTTGCAAAATGATAGATTGAATATTAGCTATGGCTTGTCAAAGTTTCCGCCTTTCTTCATAAATGGCTTTGGATCTTCACAAATTCAAGCACTCATAACTTTTGCAGCCAAACTCCAAATCAAGCTTGCAAACTCATTTGGAAAGGTATCTTCACAAGGAACAACTTTTCCTAATTTCATTACAAAAAAATCCATATATAGAGAGCTATCTCTCCCCAAAATTTCGGATTTCTCCTTTTTTCCAAACTCTCACTCACATACTCTTCAACAACGCACTAAGGAATCTTTTCCTCTACTTTTCCCCTTTTGAAGATAAGAAGTGGGGCACATCAGCCCATACTCCTCACCCACTACCCCACCAAAAATACTTATCCTCTATTCTTTTCATATTTCCCCACTCTACTTAAATCCTTTAGTGATTTATTTAAATGGAGGGCAAAATACATGCGCCTTTCAAACATTTAGATAAATAAAATATAACAAACAAACATAAAATAAATACCAAGATAGAATGACCACGTTCATGGGCATATAAATACATTGAACGTGTATCTTCAGTCACCAAGTCGTGGACTTGGTTGGTTGGAGAAGCGGTGGTCTTTGGCCGCCGATCCAGGTTCAAAATCAATTGGATTTGTTGAGCGGTTTAGGTAGCCTACGGCTTGGCACACTAATGAGGCAGGAAATTGGACCAGCCAACCCGCTACCTACCCCCCTTGAATTGTGCATGTGACAAGACAATGTAGCGCCCATATATTAATAGACGCTCTGTCGCCATCAAACTGTGGATCTCACCATGACCACCTCTTTTGTCTCAACTCCTTATTTTTTGAAATCCAAACAAAACTAGTTAATATACATATATCTACATGGTGGAAATATTTCCATCAGGATAGTGTGCCTAAATATTATCTCTTATAAAGGCTTAGGTGGAGGATCTTCTCTTATACAAGCCCTAAGAAAGGTCTTGAGTTCTAGCACCTATTTGGAGCATGAGGGCAAATGCTCTAAGCTCCAAAGCTTTAAAATCCTAATTTTTATATGACCCAAAATAGAATTTCATAGAATCCAAGTGGGTACAACTTCAAACATTAGAAAAAAAATGGGGTCTCAAGCATTAGAGAAAATCTAAGGCCTTTGGAGGGCCGCTCCAAAGCTCTCTGAGGACCCCATAAATAGATTTTCTTTTTTGCTTAACTAATTTTTTTCACTATTCCCGCTCATCCTCTGTTGTGACATCAGTTATTGAATTTCTCTAAAAATGTTAGTTCATAAACCGGGGAAACACAAGGCAACAAAGCACAATATAAAACTCTAGAATACACAATTTTCAATTGGAAAGTTTTGAACCAATGAAGTGGCTGTTGTGCCACATAATTATTTCATGTCACAATCAAATTTAAGCTACTTAGTTAATTGTCTAATTGAGGGTGAAAGGAGAAGCTCTTTATACAAGGGATATAGTGGTAGGTAAAACAAATCATGTGGGATATGTGAATTAGGACTAAAAGGAGCTCCACCGCTCATGGTTAAGTGCAAATACAGAAATTGTGTTAAAAGTCAAATTTCAGACCTCATTTCGGCATAGTAAAAAAAAAATTCAAAAAACTTCAAACTAGTAAATTGGGTAAACCAAGGTTAGCTGAGTTTTATTTCCAAAAATCTTTTTGAGATTTCAAGACTCCACCTAAAAGTTATTGATATAAATTTCAAAGAGGGTGTTTTAAAATGTAAAAAAAAATGTTTCTTCCACCCCCTCTTTGAAATTTGTCCATAACTCTTAGATGGGGCTTCAAAATCTAAAACGGATTTTTGGAGATAAGTTTTAGCTTGATTTTCCAACTTCTTTTAGTTCAAATTTTCTTCAAAAATGATACTATACTATGCCCAAATGAGGTCTAAAATTCAATTTTGAGTACAATTCCTGCGTTTTTACTTAATCAGGAGCAACTTCATTTTTTGTGAACAAAATTGAAAAGGGTTGAATATGTTACAATATTAATGGTGGAGAATTTTTGTTTGAGGAAGTGAACCTAATTGTGATCTCTATCTTAAGGCGGCCCCTATAAATTCCTATATAATATGTACAATATTGTTGTAAAAATTCTAATTTTTCATTGTGAAAATTCATAATTTATTGATACATTGTCTTAAAAATGCATTTTAGGAAATTTTAGAGTACTCTATAGACTCCTATCAAGATCCATCAAGAAATTGGCAGTTTCCTAATGGGAACAATGTGCAATTGCGTATTTGGTCACATTTAGGTATAATTACTTTATGAGAATCTAAGAAGTAGTGTTGTCTTTTGTCGTCAACTTTCTATTGCAATTATTTGTTTCACATGTATCTGTAATGCATAAGTTTTGTTAATCATAACAAACTTTCATTCAAGTGATGAAATAAAAATTGTATCTTTCAAGTACTTGAAAATTACATATTTCTAAATTGATTTAACAAAGACTAATCATCAAAAATATTAGAAGCTTGATATGAATAGTTTAAATCATCAATTTGAATATTCAAAAAAGTAAGAATGTCAAAAAGGTTGTACAATATTATACACTATCAATAGTACATGTAGGTTTGGTAAGAATTGACTTTTGGCATTTGGAGAATAAATCTCAATTAATTTGCAATAAGTTTAGGAAAAGTAAATGAATTTTTGAGAGCTAATTAAGTTTTAAAAAAAAAAAAAAAATTTAGGCAAAGATGAGCCCTAGAATTACCTAAAATGAAGTACTTTGGAAGGAAAAAACAAAAGACAATGGTGTTAATTTCTAAAAACATGTTTTTTCCAATCCCTTTTCCAAAATTCTTGACCACTAAGAATGTACTATATTCATTACATGAGATTCGGGGGTCTTAGAAGACTGTGAGTTCCCCTGCTGTCTGTTGTGTTCCCGGAGTCTGGGAACGCGTAGCAGCAGCTGGCTGACGTGGTCGAGCGATTGCCACGTCACTTTTTTCAAAAAAAAAAAAAAAAAAAAAAAAAAAAGTTGCTTAAAATGATATTTTGGTAAAAAAAAAATTTTTTTTTTTTTTTTTGAAATTTTTTTTTTCTGACACCCCCGTACCAGCGTTCACTGGATCTAGGCAGATCAGGGAACAGGCCTGAAACGGCCCTCCGCGACCTCCAAATATCATCTAATGATTAGCTTTCCAGTTTTGTTCACAAAATATGAAGCCATTTATAGTTATATCTCAAATATATCCCCCTTTTTATTTACTATTGTTTCAACATTTGGTGCATTAGTGCACTTTTTCAAAGTCGTAAAAACAACTAAAAATTGGTCAATTGTTATTAAAAAGAGTGATGGAATATGTTGGGATGTTTATCTAATGGTTCAATGTATAGAAAAAGTTAAATTGTTTTAATAGTGTGTCATAGTCACACCATTAAATTTGAAATTTATTTGTATTAGCACACCATTTATCCATCATTGAAACTATATTTAAACACCATTTAGCCATTATTGAAACAACCATGAGATAAACTTTAAACAACAACATTTAGCCATAACTCTTAAAACAACAATTAGACAAAATATAAATGTCAACATTCAGCCATTGTTGAAACAACAATGAGACATTTTTTAAGCAAAAAAATTTAAGAATCATTGATACAATAAGGAAACATTGTTAAAATATAACATCTTACTTGTCCATATCATATTTTGATTGGTTGTCCTTCAGCTTTCATTTGTAAAGCACCATTATTTACTATACCAAAGACACCTGGTACCAATATTTAGCCCTAACATTAAGTGGCCAATCACCAAATCGATCTCTAGGGCCTATAGGAATACCAAGTGCCTTGTATATTCTCAATATCTAAAAAGAATTTTAAAAAAATACCATTTGAAATGAGATTGTATTGAATCATATTTTAAATCCAATACAAAACTATTAAAACTAAAATTAAAAATCTATATCAAAAGTTTGACCTCAAGAAAGGTATAAAATGTCACTTAATACATGTGAATACAAGTGGTTATCACGTTTATACTCTTAACATAGTCTCAACAATTGTTTTGCTATTTTAGGTTGGTGATTTAATCATTCTTGAATTACTTTTGGTACCCTATTGATGTCATAGTCCTTTCCTCTTTGAATATCCTCAACTAAAGCCAAAGGTGTTTGTTCTAGCTCTCACGCCAAAGGTCTCAACCAAGAGCAATGCAAGTTTGCAAATGAATTTGATAATACATTAACACTTGGTGCAACAACTTGCAAATTTCAAGAGAATTTCAAATACATTTAAAAAAACACATTCAAGAAAATGCAATTTTTTCGTATACATAATTATCCAAAAGAGAATCAAATAATTGTTCACAAAATTTTGCCTTCAATTATGGTAGCAAAACTTACTTTGTCTAAAGCAATCACTTTATCAACATGTACTCAATTTGTATCTTCTATTTCTTGTCCAATTTTTTGAAGTATATAAATGCGCCGATTATGCTTCGCAATTTGGGCATTGACATCTTTTTTGTTGCTTTTTCTGTAGGCAAACTTTATGTGCAATATATGAAAATATTCCCAGACATTTGTTGAATATTCCCAAGGTAGGCTTGAACACTTGATACAATTGTTGAAGTGGCCCATGATTGTTGTATTGAAATTTTACCTTTGAATTTCATCCAAACTTTCTTCAATAGAAGCCACTACTCTGAATGTTTATATGAAAAAAGGAAATAAAATAGAATCAATTTTGTATGAAAAGGCTTAATCAACATGAAATTGAATGCAAAAAAATGAAATTTCAAAATTATTAAAAGAATCAAAACAAAATTTCATACCTTCTCATAAAAAGTTCCATTTCTTGTAAGGTACCCTCTTTGTAATAAAAGCTCTCACATGCTTTGACGACCCACTGAACAAAAAGGATTAATGTGTATACAATACCATCCTCATACAAACCTAGTAAACGAAAAATAAATACTTGCATCACAACCCAATGTTTGAATTTAATATAATTAGCTTGAGAGAGGAAATAGCCTCTTTTTGCATTCCTAGGTATTCAAAAATTTGAATATAGACAAATTTCTTTTATCACCATTAATATATCATCAAATGCTTACAATACATGAGGACAAAACAATTGGCGTTAGATATCCATCAACATTTTGAAAGTCCCAATGTTGCTTTGATGTATAACTTCATCATGGATTGAAAGGTGCGGATTGCGAAGGGGTGTCATTCCCCCATTAAATCCCCCAAAAGTACTATGCCACAAAATTGGAGAGCAATTTAGGTGTAAAAAATTAAACCTTGACAACATCCTTGAATTAATATTGAAACACTTCAACTTGAGACCATTAATGAATTTAAATGCAACAAGCATTTACAAGCACACAATGGAGTCACCACTTTTTTGATAAGTCTTGAGAAACCTTTGTAGAAGATGATTACAAAAAATTCACCATGAATATTTGTTGATTCAATATTCCACACCACCATATTGAAAATGTTGAATCAATACCTTTGAATAATTGTTGATTCAATATTCCTATACCACCATATTGGAATTATTGAAACAATACCTTTGATTGACAACATTGACTCAATACAATTTGTAACATTGTTGAGACAACCTTGTGTGGCTAGTTTGTGTTTGTCATGTTGTTCCAACAATGGTGAAATATTCATTCAAAGTTCTAAAAATTTGAGATGTAAGTAAAAATGCAAGAATTGTGCTCAAAGTTGAATTTCAGACCTCATTTGGACATAGTATAGTATCTTCTTTGGAAAAGTTTGAACTAGAAGAAATTTAAAAACCAAATTAACTTTAATCTCCAAAAATCTGCTTTAGATTTTGAAGCCTCATCTAAGAATTATGGACAAATTTCAAAGAGGGGGTGGAAGGGGCATCCTTTTTTTCATTTTCAAACACCCTCTTTGAAATTTGTCAATAACTTTTAGGTGTAGTCTTGAAATCTCAAAAGGTTTTTGCAATAAAACTCAGCTTGATTTACCAACTTTTTTTAGTTTGAAGTTTTTTGAAATTTGTTTTTTTACTATGGCTAAATAAGGTCTAAAATTTGACTTTTAACACAATTTCTGCGTTTTCACTTAACCATGAGCGGTGGAGCTCCTTTTAGTCCTAATTCACATATCCCACATGTTTTGTTTACCTACCACTACTCCACTTGTATAAAGAGCTTCTCTTCTCACCTTCAATTACACAATTGACTAAGTGGCATAGATTTTATTGTGATAGAACATTAAATATGTGGCACAAAAGTCACTTGGTTAAACTTTCCAATTGAAAATTGTGTGTTCATTCTTTGACACACTTGTTTCAAAGGAAACAAAATTATCAAACTTGTAAGTTCCATTGCCTTGTACTATGCTTTGTTGCTCCGGTATATAGCGGTTTGATAAGTTTCATGAAATTCACCGTGTTTGACCACACTATTCCAACATATTCTATAGACTCTCTAGTCTCCTTTTCATAGCTATATTTGTCATTGTAGTGCGGCCCTCTAGTGACCTCAAATTTTCTTTAATGAGGGTCGTTTGATTATGGACCAGCTGCGCAAATACACAAAATAAAAGAATTATGTATATAAACAGTAATAAAAATTTAAAATTCTCAATCTACCATGTCACCTCAGGTGACATGGCAGATTATGATTTTTGAAAACTGATATTTTTTGTAAACATTTTTATTTTATTTCCTGTATTTCTTGTAATTGCACGGTTGGCAGGTTCAATCAGTCCTCTTCAGGCCCCATTTTTTAATTAGAGCCGGGGCAGCTTCAACTGGTGCACCATTAGCATAGAATCGAGAGTAATCGGACTGCAAGCCGAGATACAGTTATGCAGTGAATCTAATTTATAGTTGGTACCCCTGGGTTTGTTTGAAGTCTGAACGAAACATCAATTTCTAATTTTCAAACTATGCAAATAACTTTTAATTTTCAAATTATGCAAATAAATTTTAATTTTAATATTTTTCAACTCAAAAAGCACTGAAAAAGCTTCAAATAAATTTTCTTAAACATTTTCAAATATTATCCTACAATTTTAGCCCCTAAAGTCCCAAAAGTCCACTTATGGGACTCTTGAAGGTTCGGGCAAGTACCTATGCTTTCAATTTTTGGCAAGATTCTTTGAAATTCTTTTTTCAAGATAGGAAAATTGATTAGCTTTGTGAAAATATAATCATTATTTCAATTGGTACACCGGAACAAAAGTTATGCCACAATAATTCCAGAAAAGGCCAAGGTGGGCAACAATAACTTGAAAGAATTTCAATTCTTTTCAATGTTTTTATCAATTATATTTTTGTTTATGGAAAAAGATTTTATTCATTCCATTTGGATAAGTGATGTGAAAGTTATGAAGCTTTTTGTTTACAGGCAATCTTAGCAAATTCTTAAGAAGATAGTATATTGGATTTATTTAAGAGCTCAATTTTAACAATGAAAAAAAAATTGCACAAGTTTTAGTTTGATTTTAGAACAATCTCACCATTGGGATTAGTGTGTTCCATCTTAGAGCTATCAAGAATTTTGTTTTTCCTTCTATCTTATACCTACTTCAATTTAACAAGTTAAAAAGAAAATTGAAAACCATGGGCGGGGAGAGTGAAACTTTCTCCAAACTCTCAACTCAATTTTTCAATGAGTTAAAAAAAATTTAGTTCACAATTTGTAGTACAAAAATTTTAAGTTAAAAGGATTCAAAGCCTCCATCATGAAATGATAGCCCATCTTTCTGAAATATGAATACTCATTTTTGGTGGGAAATTGTAAGCTAATGGGTGATTTATCATGTGCATTTGCAGCTTCAACTTTTCTACTTTGAATGATTCATGCTTTAAATGTGATATTACCATTTTTGAAAACTGCCAAGCAAAGCAAGAATTAATCTATATGTCTGTATTCATTACTTCACCAAATTCTCAAATTTTGCCTTAATCTTGAGAAAAGTTTGTCATGGGACAATCATTTTGGGACGGAGGGAGTATAATGTAGTTAGGCTAGGAACAAAAAACTTGTTTCTTTAGTTTAAATGCTTACTATCTTGTAATAGATATGGTCAAAGTTTTTGAAATTCCTTCCATACATTCTCGTACTAGTCTAGTGCAAGATCCCACAATTGGATATGCAAAAAAATCCAATGTTTTACTCCTAAAGTCCCATTGTCCTTATAGGAGACAAAAGGGATTTTGGCCTTTTGCGTAAGTTCCACTATGAGCTCAATTTTTGGTGAAACTTTTTTGAAACTTTCTCATAAGATAGAAAAACTTATTAGCTTTGGAGGAATGTAACATTTATTTCGATTGGTGCCCAAGGGCAAAAGTTATGCTACAATAACCTCAAAACGGAAAAGACCTTACAACAAACAAAATCCTCAAAAAATTGAGATAAAATTTTTAATACTTTTTTCTCATAGATTATATTTTTGTCAAAATCAAAAGCTTTGGTTCATTTCATTTAGATTAGTGATGTGAAAGTTATAGAGCTTCATGTTTTGTGGGCAATCAAAGTATACTCTTTAAAAATACTTTTTCTTTCATTTTGAATGCTAATTTCTTTCAATTTGTATGGGCAAACATCACAAATTCTTATCATATGATCTAAGACAAGTACAATATAAGATCCTATGTTTAGATTTTTTTTTTAAATTCTGATTTTCTAGGTGAATGCGGCAAAAGTGGGTTTTTTGAGTGGTTTTTGACCAAAAAAATAGCCATGGGACTTTAGGGGTTAACAAGTAGCTACACTTTGAGAGGCTCTATTTCCCTTGGATTTATAGCAATTTAGCCAGCATACTTCGGACATATGCTTAGGACTGTTTTTTTGTTTTTTTGACACAAATAAGGGAACCCTTTACTGCAAGAGGTCAAATACAAGCTCCAGCACCAAGAACAAGAATAGACAGGAAAACAAACAAACAGAAACAACAAAGCAAACTACGGAGGTTGAAAAATGAAACCAGCTCTGGGTCCGGAAAGAGTCCACCGAGGAACCATTTGAGGGACTGAACAGGCAGCGAGGACCGAGCACAGTGAACTACTGTAGTGAGGACTTCGTCGGTCTCGCAGCCAATGAAGTTAGTCGGGCCACGAGCCTCGTCTTGGACTTTCTGGATTCCCAGGTCCCCAGTAAGTAAGCTTAACTTATTAGCATGCCCCGCAGGCAGGGCGCAATTGTCCACGCCTTTTGCAGACAATGGCCTCTCCATCTTTTGCACTTCATTCTTGGAAAACAAATGAAACAAAATTTCATTGCAAATTGACAGAGCAAATGGACTCCATTTCGTAACTTACCACTTCAGGACACTTTGCTAGTAGGTTGCTACGCTGCCTTTGTAGTAAGTACTACATGGCAACCGGCTATTCTTAGTATGCGATCAAGTCTAAAGTAGTGCAACGAGCCTCTTACGGAGGCTGTTTTGCCCCCCATCCCCTTGTTTTATCCTTGGGAAAACGCAAGAACGTTTTATTCACAACATACAATAAAATTTGCAAATTCTGAGCTCATATTTGCAATTAGAGGCCCCAAATTAGCTAGGAGAGGTGTTAACAATTGAACAAAGACAGTACAAAATAGGGGGGTCTTTTTTTATACATTCATTTTGGTCTTTACCTCTGCAAGAGGCTTGTTGCACTACTTTAGACTTGACCGTATTACACTTGCATAGGAAAAAATACAGTAAGTTGGGAGGTCCTTAAGTCGATTGGGTTCTAAATTTGTCTCTTATTTACGAATGAGTGACATGTTCCTTGAAATATCTATTACTATTGTTGATGAAGTCAAAAGATTTTTAAAGCCAGACTGTTTATAGACTCCTACCTTAGGCTCTATCAAAGTTGGTTAATTAATTGGCATTAGCTAATGGGTGCCTGCACCAATCAATTTGCGCCAGTTAGTTAACCAACTTTGACTATACTATTGGCCTCTACAATAACACTAAATTAAGAATTCTTTGCTCAATATTCCTTGAAGAATCATGAAGCTAGAAAGTGTCATTTGGATGATTTTAGGTGAATAAAACAAAATAAAAAATTGCATTTTTTCATCCAATTTTTTTAATGCATTTTGAATGTGCTTGCATTAAGGGGTGGTCAAAAATTCCATCATTGAGGTATTATTGACTTCTATAAGAATAATTTTGCTATTTTGTGCACAGTATTTAGTGTAGCTTTTTACACAACTGACCAACCTGTTGTCTAGCTTAGTAAAGAAATGTTTTTGATGGTCAATCTAAACTGAATGTTTCATTTATCACCCCAAACCACCAAGTCCGTTTGTAAGACGGAAATCTGAGGTTATCTTCACAAAATTGTGAAATTAGGTTGCCCCATACTAATTTCTCGACAGTGCACACTGTAGAAATATTCACTACTTTTGTACAACAAAGCATTCAATTCAGAGCCATGTGTTTGGTGTAAATTTGTGCACCAGATCAAGGCGTGGTTCAGAGAATGGCATTGGGAACAAGCATTGATGCATGAGGTAATGTATCTTAGGTAAGGCAACCTAATTGACAAGGCAACCTAATTTCACTAAGGTTGGACCACCTATACCTAATTATTTAAGCTCTTTGTGGCGCAAATGGTGAGCAGCTGAATGCGATGGAGATTTTTCCTATGTAGGGAGATAGAAAATACTGAGATTGCAAAATTTTCAGAATTTTTTTTGCAAAACTAAAATTTCTGTGAATTTTGGGAACCAAAAAGTGTTTCGAACCAATTCCCGATCTCTAGAGTCTTCCAATTCCGATCACTCAAGAACTAACTTCCTATTATCTACTTTCTTGTTATTTTTTTGCATACTTTAGGATATGTGTCATGCTCTTACTAGTTCCAACCTTAAAAAAGAGTAAAAAACACATTACAAACCTTGATTGGAAATAGGGCACTACCAGTTGGGACTTGGTCCCCGGTTGGAAATGGGTGGTCCGACCTTATTTTATATTGAACCCCTTTCTGTGGAACAAGGACAGACGGAGCGACGACATGCTCGCCGGGCCAGGAGCCTCGCCTTGGACTTTTCTGGATTCATTCCCAGTTTCCACGTAGGCTCGTTATCCACGCCTTTTGACAGTCGGTGGCTCGGTGCAAGGAAGTCAAAGGGCCAATTGCCTTTCGTCAGTTTCATACCACTTCAGGAAGTATGTTACTCCGTAACATTCTACAGCGGGGCCATACGTATAGCGCATTCTATAGCGCAATGCCCGCAGCCTAGGTAGGGCATGGTGCCAAGTAATCGGTCAATGAGGAGGGCATGAAGAGACTGGATTATTTGGCATAATGCCCGACAATAAGGGCCATTGCCCAATGTAAACTGGTCCAAGAAATCAACAAAATTAAATGAAGAGTCGGGATGAGAATTGGAGTTGGATGTAAAATTTGTAATATCCGATTACAATTACAACACCGCAAAATCAGGCATTACGGTGCAGAACCTGTTTAGAGAACGTGCGGGATATTTCCTACGAGTGGTTTACGGTCACGTCTATGGTAGTGCAACAAGCTGAATGTGGAGACCGTTTTGTACCCCTTGGAGAACAAAGGAACTTTTTATTTGCCATGCATGATCAAATTTGCAATCAAAGGCCCCAAATTAGCTAGAAGAGAAGTGTAGAAATGAGATTAATCAAGCACTAAATAGGGGGGGGGGGGGTATTTTTAACATTCACCCTAGCATGGACCCTTGCATTTATCTCATTGCACTGCAATAGACACAATTGTACTATATGGCAACATTATTTCTGATATTATTGTAGGGAATTTGACTTGCTTAAAGAAAATTAGTGCCACGTGCTCATATGCACTACAATAATAAGTTAGGAGGTCCATACATCAACCCAATTATTCTAAACACATCCCCTATCTAAGAATGTGTGGCATATTGCTGTTGTTGATGAATCAAGTAGGTAGTCCACAAGGGTCAATTTCTGAACCTCCTACCAAGTGATTAATCTCTAAATCTCTGAGGCACCAAATTCTGATGTCGACAAAACTTTGAAGTTGAATAAGACCTTATCAAAACCTAACCTTTGTTTCTAGAATTTTTTTGAGACGATTTTTTAAAAGTCTGAATTAGCATCAAAAATATAATTTTGAAAATGAATGATTATGAATTTCCTATTCATGATTTAGTGCAAGGTTGCCCATTGCAAATTTTGATTCCTAGTGTTGAGGGCTCTTAGAAGTGAGCCTCAAATACATTAGATTTTGGCAAAAGAATCACATTAGAATTTTATTCTAAAAATTATAGAGTAGATCTTGAGACTTCGTACATTGATTGATATTATGCATGTCATATCATGTGGAGGTATTTTCTAGAACTTATAGTTGAATGTTTGTAATTTTTACAAGAAAAAATTGAATATTTATAAAAACCTATGATACTTTTTACACCTTAACAAAAGTTTAAACCTTTAATTTAAATTAGAGCCGGAGAGCCCTATTTTAATTTTCATCAAAATATAAAATAATTAGCAAAATACAATCGTGGGTGAATAGACACACAATCATTTGACCAAACAAAATTAATGAAAACTTAATTTGTTCTAAAAAATAATTCTTCAATTCTCCAAGACCTAATTTATTTTTAAAAATTTATTTTTACTAAAATAATACAATTGTAGGTGAAGGCACATTCAGAATGTTTGAAGCGATAGTTGTGGTTGCACTTTGTATGCCTTTATTTCATGACTTCAATTGCATTACATCATAATAGTATTGATTTATTATCCGTGTTGTGGCTTCTTTTAATGGCTTTAGTCATTTGGCCTTAAAATTTCATAGTCAAGCAATAGCTTCATTTCATGGCTTGAGTTGAGTGGCTTCAAATTTTTATAAGACTTTGAGTCCTCTTAACTTTCAATTTATGCACTAAAGATTTTGAATTAAATTTTTTTATATTAGATACTTGAAGTGAGAATTTAAGTAAAAGAATTTGAAAATAGCAACTTGATTATGATTTTGGGTGAATGCAAGAAACACTTGTACTATTTGTTGCGTTTTGGATTTTTTCTCTTCAAGTACTACGTGTACTACAAATATTTTGAGTACTAGGAATATCACAATAGAGGAAATCTGGAACCGTTGATTTAATGTTGGATGCAATGCCTGGGCGGCACGTGTTTGCTTCTCATTCATTCACAAAGACAACTGACAATTTGAACACCTCAGTTTCCCGTCAATTTCCATCCAAAGTGGGCCTCCATCAATACTATGCATCACTACTCACTACGCTAGAGTACTACTTTTAGCCACAGACTGCCAAAACTTGTAAAAAGTGGGGTTTTTTTTGGGTTTTTTTTCATAAATACTTAATGACTTAAAAAAATTAAGGAAAAAATGGCCATTTCTTCTAAGGCATTCAAAAAAGCATCCACACAATCAAAAATGAAATTTATTTTCTGAATTTCTCAAAAATTACAACTAAAGTCTTCACACTTTGGGGCCTTCCAGACGGCACTAGAAGCAATGTTTTCAAAATTCCTCGCCTGAGAAGTTGGAAGGTAGTCATATAAACAAGCATGCCAAATTACAACTTCAATGACTTCATAATGGGTACTCCATAGTACCGGAAACCTCCAAAACTAAATTTGTGACATTTTTTTGAAATTTGTTTTCTCCTCCACAATTAATTTTGGAAAAAACAAAACTGCAGCTCGTTGGGGACGTGTAAGTCCAACTTTGATATGAGTTTCAAGTTGTTTGCATCATTCCCCAAAAACTTATACCACACAAAGACTTTTGATTTGAAGGTGTGACATAAAATAGTACAAGTGTTTCTTGCATTCACAATTCTTCATAAACATAGTAAATTGGAGCAAAAATTGGATTAGAGCAAAAACGAAATCAATAATAGTCTTAAAACGGATTTTATGTAGACTAATTTCAATAGCAATATTGTTTTAACAAGCAAAGTAACCTTTATGCAAAATTTTATTTATGAAAAATTGATAAAATTGAGTTACAAAATGGATCTTGTACATTGTTTTCCTAAAAAGATGCTATAAATGCCTTCAAAATAAGATGCTCCATGGCTTTTACAACACTAATCCAAATGAAATGAATCAACCTTTACATTATATATATAAACACGAACATAATCTATAAGAAATAAATTTTAAAAAATTATTTAAATTATTATGAACTATTTTTAGAGCTTGACTACTTTGAGTTTTGTGTGGTCTAATTATTGCTACTAGGGATTCAACTTAAATAATATATATATTTATAAAAAACAAATTTGTTTTCCTATCTCAAAAGAAATTTCAAATATTGATGCCAAGAATTGAATAGAGCCTTCAAATATGAAATAATCAAAATAGAATGAGTCAAAAGTTTTTGAACAAACATCAATCATTGCAATAAAACAGAAAGATTTGTGAATTCTCTTAAGTAAATTTACCAAGATGACTACCTTAGAATGGAAATTGAAAAAGAAATTATTATGACTTTTGCAATAGTTCCCTTTCAAAATGCCTTTGTTTAGAATTATGAAGAAATTCTCTTAGGTTTATGCTTCAATGTTTACCCTCTAAAGGACCAACATGCATTTTTTGGCTACATAGAAATTTTGGGCAAGTATGTGTGGCTAGAGATTTCTATATTTTTAGCCCAAATTTTAATATAAGGTGGGACGAGGAATATCTTTCATATGCTTAAAACTTCATAACATTTGGAAATATAGATAAAAAATTATGGCCTAGTATGTTTTTTTTTTTCGTAATTGGGCAGTTCAGGCAGATAAAAAAAATCACTTTTTTAAAAAACAAAAAATTTGAAATTGATTTTTTAGAGTTTTATATCAGTGTAAAGCTTTGAATCATTCCATTTTGATCAATGAGTCAAAAGTTATGAGGCTTTTTGGTTTGTGGGCTGTTATAGACTCTCTACTTTAACCCCTAAAGGCCCAAGGCCTTTTTTCTGTCAAAAACACCTAAAACTGCCATATTTTTAGCAAAGTGTGAAAAAAAATCAAAAATGTTTTTCTTGCACATCTAACCATAAGATCTTACACCTAACTAGTATGAGAATGTATGGAAAAAATTTTAGAATTTTTGACCGCATAGATTGCAAGATATCTATGTTTAAAGTGGAAAAAACAAGTTTTTCAGCACATTGTGGGACTGGATTTTTTGACTTTGAACATTTTTAACTTAAAATTTTGACACTACAAAGTTTTGAGCTTTAAATTTTTATAGTGAAGAATTGAGTTAAAAATTTGTCCCAAAAAAAAAATTCAACAAAAATTAATTTTCATTATTGAAAAACTTGTTAAGTAGAAGTAGGTATAAGATAGAAGGAAAATCTAAAATATTCATATATATTAGATGGAATTAAGATGCACTAATCCCAATGGTCAAATCGTTCTAGAAAGTAAACTTAACCATGCAAAAAAAGAATTTCAATACTTTATCTTACTCAATTTTCAATACTTTTTGAAAAAATTAAAATTGTAAGATGTAGATTATGTTTTACAACATTGTAACTATTGGGATTGGCATTTTTCAATTCCATAATTAAATTCTTAACAATTTAGTATTTTGAATCATTATGTACTTCTTTCTACTCACTGTTTTTTTCCTACATGTTGTACAATTCCAAATGGTGTGAAATTCTTCAAGCATGTAGCCAACTTGCCTGGAGTAATGAATTCAAAGAGTTACCACCATTTTGGACATTTTTCATACAAATGTGACTTTGTGAAGTGCAGTTGCCCAATTGTTTGCAGGGAAAAAAAAGTTTTTTGTCAATTCAAATCTGAGTTGTCCGGACATCCGGACGTCCAGAGTCCGGGGACGCTGCCCCTGTAACGTCTTGTGACATTCACTTTTTATGTTTTTTACCTACATGGTAAATTCCGCGACCGAAAACCCGACCGACCGAAGACCCGACCGAAAACCCGACCGACCCAAAAACACAACCAAATGACCGGAAACCCGACCGAAAACCGGACCGACTGAAAATCCGATTGACCGAATACCCCACCGAAAACCCGACCGCGGCGTCTGAATTACCTAAGGTAATTTTTTTTACGATGATTTTACCCACCGCGTCCGGTCGGACGCTGCGTCCGGACGTCCGGATTTTGGACGTGAATTGGTCCCGGACGTTCAATATTGACAACTCAGATTCAAATGCCAGTATCTTGCAATCCACTCGGTGGAAATTTTTGAAATTTTTTCCACATCTTTCTAAACCAGTGCACTACAAGATCTTCGGTTACATGTATCAAAAAAGTTTTTAAAAAAAACATTTGGTACTTGTTCTGAAAATGACAGTTTTTGAGCGTTTTGGGTGAAAACGTAGTCATAGAACTTTAGGGGTTAAGTTCATTGTTTTGTTGCATGATTGTTTTTTGCAAGAAGGTGACCTATTTTGCCAACCATTCTTTGTGGGTTCCCACATCTATGTTTAATTCTTGCTGCCAAGGTTTTTGAAGCTAAAAAGGGCCCCAAAATTTTTAGTCTTCAATGCATAGAGAACAGCACAAACCCAAATTCATAGCCTACTTTTACAACATTAAATAAAATGAGAGTAGAAAAATTGAACAAATATTTTATACAAATTGAAATGGTGTTTTATTTATTTAGCATAAATTTGATCATACCATGTGTGAAAGGTTGCATCTCTTGGTGTATGGTTTATTGGTTTTGAGTTTTTTTTGCAGGATTTGAATATTTGAATGTTTTGTAGTTTATTTTTATAATTTCATAATTATCTATTATAACTTTCATATTGAATTCTAAATGTATTCACAAAATAGTATCACATACGTTGAGACATTATATTGAAAGTGTAAAATCATGGGGAAGCCATTGACTTGGGCACAACGGTGGATCCAACCGGAGGTTGGTTGAAGCTCTTAAAACTGATAGTTCGATTACTAGTAAATAATATTCTTAAATCCAATCACTAAACTAAGACTTTTATTAAAAGCAATTATTCATGCCAAGGTTTTTGTAAATATTCATGATTTTGATGCAATTTTTTTCTTGTAAAATTTGTTCTCCTCACATCTGTGAAAATGTTATTGCACTTTGCATTCTAAACAATGTTGTGCTTTACAAATCATGATGATAATAATTGCAATGTCTAAAGCAACAAATTTGAGAACTAGACACAATGCATACTTACATCAAATGACAATATTTATATGTATAGAATGTCTTTTATGAATCTATTGTTGCCTTTACTTGACTAGTTTGATTGATATTAACATGGAAATTCAATCACTTGCCATGCAAATACAGTATAAAACAAACAAATGTGTTATCTATTATAAAGTCAAATGAGCATTATACAATAGAGCAAGACTTTATAGATGCAATAATAGTAAATTTTTCATAATGGCGTTAAGTCATTTGAATTTGCTTTTGAAATGGAAATAGTTGAAAAAATATTTTCTTTATTCACTAATAAATTCTCTTAATGATGGAATTATTTGGTAGATGTATCCAATTGCAGTAGTCATTGGAACTGCTCTTGGTCTATGTGGGAGTGCTATTTTG
Source organism: Neckera pumila (assembly GCA_963969595.1). Lineage (NCBI taxonomy): Eukaryota > Viridiplantae > Streptophyta > Bryopsida > Hypnales > Neckeraceae > Neckera > Neckera pumila. Next base: position 1,568,580 of record OZ018414.1, read on the forward strand.
AGAAATGCAAGCATCAATCCTGATGTGAGGTGATTATTATTGTTATATGGTACATCTAATTGCAACAATTTCATCTTGCATATTAGTAGAATTATGAAAAATTTCATAATTTTATTTTAAAGTAGTTCTTTATATTTTAAATTCAATATTAGTTGAAATTCATAGTATAATTTATAAACAAAAAAACATCTTTCTACAACATTGATATTCAAGTCTATGTAGAACTTTTGAATAAAATAACTTCAATATAGACTTGTATAGCAGAATTAATAAAGATGATCGTGCAGCTGGGTGGCTTGAAAATTATAAAGAAGGTAGAGCCTATAAAGATAGTTCCCACAGAAGATTTTTTACAAAACAATCAAAGATGGTGACCACGACACTCAATGAAACATTTGGAGGAGCAAAGTATACATTATTGCATTTCATATTAAATAGTTTGCATTTTAATTAGGGAGTGACTTGTTGTTTTTATGATTTTCTAAGGCTATTGTTATTACTCAAGAAGAATTAAAATTATTTTTGTAACAATATTAAAAAACATTGCCTAAGAGTTTTATAGTCATTCATTGTTAAACAATTATAATAAAGAATTGGTATGGGTCTTTTATTTCCATTGTGAGTGTACTCAAGAATATTTATTTTGTTTATTCAGAAAGAGATGAATTTTCAAATTACAAATGGCCTCCAAATACGGAATTGGAGTAATCTTGGAATTCATTTATACATCTAAATTCAATTATGGATTCAACATTAATAAAACGACAATGAAATGACAAAGCAATTGTTCCACTTCAAAATTTTGTGCAAACTAATCTGAGACAAATATTTGTAATTAATGAATTGTAGTTGAGATGAAGAGTTTTATCCTGATTATTTTAGGGTTGAAAATCATGATATAGTTTTAAAATATTTATGCCTTAAATATATACAATCCAAAAATTTGGATAATTTTCAAAATAATACTTTATTAAACTATCACAATTTTCTTTTGACAAAAAATATTGCTCTAAGAATGATAATTGCTATAAGAATTGTGCTAATAGTAATAACAATACTATTTAATATAGATACTTTTATACTTTACTTCATTCTTCAACATTATTAATAGCAAAAAATTAAAAAATTAATGTCGTGAGTTAGACCAAAAATAAACAAACTCTAAAATTTGAACTTTACAATCTTACAGTCCTACAAAATGAGGGATCAAAATTTTGAGTTTCATGTTCAAACTTCAAAAGGATAATTTTAATATGAAATGGTTAGGTAATAAATTTATGTATAGTACTAGCAGTTGGCGCTTGCTATGCTACGCATTCATTGTTAGAATTTTATTAGAATTTTGATATATTAGATAAAATGCAGAACAAAAATTTCAATAAACCTTCAAATAAAAATTACTAAAATCTTTGTATACTTTTGTTTATAAGTAAGCATATACTGAAATGTACAATAGAAATTTATTGAATGATGAATGAAATATATGCAATGGTGAATACTATAAAAGATACACACTTATTGTAATGCATTCAAAAATTGACTCAATTGTTACAAACAATGGCAACCCAAAAACTTGGTGACTTGAAAGAAAAACTTGTAAATTTCAAAAACTTTATGAACAACTTAATTGTTGTGAAATCGAGTGTGAAATCCAAAATTGCTTCAATTGAATAAATTCTCAAGTCATTTGGTAGTAGCAATAGAATTTTGAAATCATAAAAGCTGTAAAAGTGATATTACAGAGGTGATTGCAAACTACTATTCTATTTCTGTGTGAAATATTATTCTTATGTGTGCACGATTGAAAATATTTTTATGAAATATTAAAAATCAATTATTTCAAAAACTTATTGAAATCATTATCATGCATTCTATTCAAATATATCAAAATTTTACTAATATGTGATACAATAAATGCGTACCATAGCAAGTATGAGCCCCTATTATTAACGGTAGCATTTGTGATATTACAAAGGAAGTTATGATTTTAGTAGTATGATTTTCTGGAAAATTTTTCTCTCTTACTTTAAAAAAATTTGAATAAATTAATCTACAAAAATATAGGGATTGAAGAGATTGAACAATAATCTATTTCATTTATTTATTTATTTATTTTTATTGAAATATAAATAGTGCTGGTTAAGATTGAAATTAAATCATACTTGTATACTACTACTATACAAGTTTTTAGATCAAAATGACGCAATAAAATTCTATAGAATTCTCTGTAGAATTTTTCATTTATATATTGTTTTTTAAATTGTTGCAAGAAAATTCTTCAATCTTTATATATCAATCCTATTGATACCTACAACTACATTATACAAATGAATCTCCCATTAGAAAACATTTAAGGCCTTTAGAGGGTTGGTCCACAGCCCTCCGAGGTACCCTGAAATTTCTTTTTTTTTTGCTCAAAAATTTGTTAATTTCCTATTTCTACCCTGTTAAAATTGCAGCGGCAATGGTACAGGAACCCAAAATTTTGAATAAAAAATTAAAAAACAATAAAAAATTAGTAACAATCTTAAGAAAAATATTAAAAAAAAAAAAAAAAAATCAACGAAACTTGATTGCTTCGGCGAGCAGTTAGAGACTTTGATTGCTCACCAAGAACATTTTCAAAATTGACATGCCATGCAAAAAATAGCTTGGCATGTCAACTTCGTACGGCCCTAGGGGGCTGAATTTTTCTCTGATGAAATTTTTATATATAATATTATAGCACAAGCCAGGTTCATTTCTATGGTAGATGGAAAATAAAATAATAGAATATTGCACTTGTCTCACTTCAAATCTTCAATTTTATCTATTTCAACCACACTATTTATTATTGATATATTAATGATTATTTTAAGCAATAGTCTTTAAATTTACTCCTAACACTTTTTTGTTTTTCTTTCTTCTATAGAATGTTCATTTTATCATCATTTACTTCTAAAAGAATAATTTTTAAATAATATTTATTCTTTTAAGATGAACCTTGCAACAATTCTATAATATGATGTTTTAAAATTGAGTCAAATTCATTTAAACCAAAATCAATTGACATCATTTGTACATTGACAAACCATTTTTTGCAAACTAAGAATTGTATAGGATAGTCCACTCATTTATCTTATTTGTGTAATTTCTAGAATTAAAATCGCTACAAAGGAATTTTGTTGTCAAAATGAATAAAGTACAATAATAACTTAGTGAGTATTAATTTAAAATTGTATGACTTTAATAGCATATTAGTGTCACAATCATGCTAGCAAAATAAATAAGTATATCTTTATGTGATAAAATTTGATGGAATTTTTTTTGAAAAAAACACTGTGTTCAAAACACATTGTATTATTTGTTTTTTTACGTATTTTTTTAGAAATCAATTTCTTTGGAAAAAAATTCAATACTTTATTGACTTGCCTTCCTTATGACCCAAGGCTTCTTTCCTCTCTCCAAAATCACCTCTAAACTGGTGATTCAAAAAATAAACAAAAAAAGTTTTTTTGGAGTCCTTTTTTCAAAAAATTGTCATAAGATCTTGTTCACTTCTATCAAATTAGACAATCATTTGATTGTCAAAGAATTTTATTTTACGTATTTTGTGATAATTGCAATTTAAGTTAAAATTTTGAAAAAAATCAATCATTTTTATGCAGACAAAATGACTTTTTTTTGGGGGGGGGGGACAAATGTCACAACCTTTAGAACTAAGTGTGCTTGTGACACATTAGTGAGCAAAAAGGGACCTTGGAGGTGACTTCTCAAGCATTGCAATAGACTAAGTGAATAGATATGAAGTCTCAAGTAGATAAGGCATTGTAGTGCTTTGGTTTTGATGAAGAGTGTGATGTGCCATACATTTTTGGAAATTAGTAAGAGCGTGCGTCTATGAGTCCAAAGAATATAGGAATCCAAGTTAGTAGTCAAAAGATATAGCTCCTCAAAGTTAGTAGTGTCTCAATCGCAAATCTAAGGTGCAAGATGTGGACAAGAGGGCTATAGAAGGAATCCCTCATCAAAGTAGGGCATGTTGAATATCATTGAAAATCTATAAAATTAGGATTCGAGGATTCTAAAGCTCACAAAGAGATTAGCTATGAATTAGAAGTTATGGGCAAACAAAGGGCAAAACTACACTTTTTAGGGGACTAAGACCTTTGGAGGACAATAGCTTGATCAATACTTGTTGCATTTGAGAATATGAATAGTCCACAATAAAATACCAAAATAATAGATCACCAAAATGAACTTGTGCTTAAGATTTAAAATTTGGAGCTAAAATTAATCTCAATTTGAAGATCATGAGTTGTGGGAGCCCAAGTTTTGAGGCAAATGGCATGAGATTGGGTACCTTCTCACAAGAAAAGTGCATCTTTGATGCCTTGATGACCCATAGGACCAAAGGGTTTGCTAAATCCCGTAGAGAATATTATGAGGAGGGGTGGTGTCTCTCTTCACTCCCAAATGTTGCTATGGTGAGCTAAAATGGACATGGGAGGTGAGGTTGGTGATGGAGCCTCACTATTGCCTTTAACCCCTAAAGTTTCATGACTATGTAATCACCAAAAACGCTCCAAAATTGCCATTTCTAATACAACTACCAAATTTTTTGGAAAAAGACAATTTTTGACACATGTAACCATATGATATTTTGAAAACATGTGGTAAAAATTTCAAAAAATTCCACCGTGTGGATCATAAGATATAAGCATTCAGAGTCTTGAAAACCATTTTTTCAATCCTGAGAAAAACTAGGTAGCTGCACTTTGCAAGCTCTTTTTTCAATGAAAAAATGCCGATAAAGGTGGTGCTTCTTTGAATTCAGTTTCCTAAACAAGTTGTTTATATGCTTGAAAAATTTCACATCATTTGGAATTGTACAATATATAGGAAAAAAATAGTAAGTAGAAAAAAGTAGAAAATGATTCAAAATACTAAATTGTTAAAAATTTAATCATGGAATTTAAAAATGCCAATTCCAATGGTTGTAATGTTGTAATAATCAGTTTATATCCTAGGATTTTTTTATTCCCAAAAATATTGAAAATTGAGTTAAATAAACGACTTTAAAGTTTTTTTTAGAGTACAAAATCCATAATTGCCTGCAATTTAAAAACCCTCATACCTTTTGACTCCTTGACTAAAATGGAATGATTCAAAGCTTTTTAAGTAATAAAATTTTGCAAGTGACAAAATCAAATGCGATTTGATGCATATCAAATTCACAGTGATGTGATGCATCTATATCTTAAATGAGGTTGTTTGTTTCACTATTTTTGTTTAATTTTTTTGTTACACTAAGATCTTTAAAACTGTGCATCCTTTGATCATGTTCTTGGTGACCTCAAAAAGCTTTCTACAAAGAAGGCTTTGTTTTGTGGTGTTTTGACCTATGGTGTGAAAGTTATCAAATTTCCAAGTTTTTAAAATTAAAAAATTAAAAAATTACTTTTACTTTTATTTAAGAAGATTAAAGTGGGCTTAGCCATCATTTTTTGACATCCCAATGACTGTGGCATTGGCACAGGGCACAATCAGAAGAGATGAAGGAAACATGATCATTGGTTATGATGGATTTTTCACGTACTTTGAATGCTCTCATAATGCTAAATAATCCTCTAGCAAAATGAATGCGAGATTTCCTGGTATAAATTTACGTATAGGGCAATAATAAAAGCAGAGAGCGAAGCTAGACAAGGAATATATGATCGATGAATGAAAAATCTATAATCACCAATTACATGGACTTCATGCACTAGGAAGAAATAATCTTTCAACAAAATGAATTGGACATTTCTTGGTGGGGGTTTACGTACTAGAGAACATGCTAGTGTAGGCGCATTCTTGTATGCTAAAAGCCAAAGGAAATCAACATTTGGAAACTCTGGAATCGGCTACCGTTGCCGATTATGTAGCAAAATTGGCCACACTCCTTGTGGCACACTCTGCTTCTCAACCATGTCTGAAATAGGCCGAATCAGCCATTGAGGCTCTTATCGTTACTTGGGGTGCTAAATTAGGACCACCCATTTGAGACCAGGGAGAAATGCCCAACCTATTGGGTGCACTAAGTCAGGCCAAGGAGGGCACTCGAGCTTTAATCCCTAAAGGACCATTGTCCCTTTGGGGGACAAATGCGTTTTCGGGCAGGTACCTACGGGCTGAAATTTTCTTTGGATTTTTTGAAACTTTTTTTGGAGGTAGAAAATCTGATTAGCTTCGTGGGAATATACTTTTTTTCACAATCAGTGCCCGGGAACAAAAGTTATGACCAAATAAGCTCAAATTAGGGGACGGCGGGCAGCCCGGGCAACACAAAAAAAAGGGACAAAAATTTGAATTTATTTATTTTTAATATTTTTATTCTCATAGATTATATTTTTGCCTATTTGGAAAGCTTTGATTCGTTTCATTTGGATTTTTTATGAGAAAGTTATGGACATTCTTGTTTTTCGAGCAATTAGAGCATCTTCTTGAAAAAAATAACTTCTAGGATGCATTTCTAAATGCAATTTTTCAAATTTTTAATTTTTTTTTCCATGGTTTATATTACTTGTTAGAACAATCTCACCATTGGGATTAGTGCATTTTAATTCCATTCAAAATATATGAATATTTTAGATTTTCCTTCTATCTCGTATCTACTTCTATTTAACAATTTTTTAAAGAATGATAATTAAGTTTTTTTGAACTTTTTTTTTTCCCTAGACTCTCAACTCAATTCCCCATTACAAAAATTTAAAGCTCAAAACTCTATAGTGCAAAAGTTTTAAGTTAAAAATGTTCAAAGTCAAAAAATCTAGTCCTGCAATGTGCTGAAAAACTTGTTTTTTTCACTTTAAACGCAGATATCTTGCAATCTGTGCAGTCAAAAATTCTGAAATTTTTTCCACATACTCTTATACTAGTTAAGTGTAAAGATCCTACGGTTAGATGTGAAAAAAAAAACATTTTTCAAATTTTTTAACTTTTTACTATAGAAATGACAGTTTTGAGTGTTTTTTGGCAGGAAAAGGGCCTCGGTCCTTTAGGGGTTAAATGTGTGTTTTCTTCCTTTTCAACTTTGGATGAATAAGGTCATGACACAAGTCCCAAAGTGCACCGGAAGTAGAAAGCAAGAAAATAGTTTGGCTATGAGCAAAATTATAAGACTTAAAAAATTGCCTATAGATTAGAAACACTTTTTGGCTCCCAAAATTTATAGTAATTTCAATTTCAACAATAAAATTACAAAAACTTTATAGTCTCAATATTTCTGATCTCTCTACATGAGAAAAATTTTACACTACCTCACACGTCTTGTCATCTGTACTTAACCCCTAAATGCCCAAGGCATCCAAATCTGGTATTGGCAAAACTTTGAAGTCAAATAAAACCTAACCAAGTTGCTATTTTTAGTAGTTTACATTTTTAGAAAGTGCTTCTTGAAGTCTAATTTTAACACCAAAAATTCAATCTTGAAAATAATTGATAGTGATTTACCCATTGCAATCTTGACTTCCCATAATATTGAGAGCTCTTGGAAATGAGCCTCAAATACATTAGATCTTGGAGAAAAAATCACATTCAAAATTCATTTAGAAAAATTGTAGAATAGATTTTAAGAAGCCATAAATTGATTGGGGTTATACAAGTAAGGCCCTTTAACCTTGTATTTTTTTGGTACCAACTTCTTAGATTTGACTTGTGTAAAGAAGATTGAAAGATTTTTCTAGTTTTAACACCCTCATGGTCAAACATTATAATCTTTCACATTATAAACATTGATATTGTTGTGTTTTCTTTTTCGATGAGATCTCTAAACATGTCCAATTTGAATTTGTACGGTTACAATTAAAAAACAACTTGATACAACTTATCAAAATGTTGGCATTTTGTTCAATTTAGAGCAAATTCTAGGAAGCCCAAAACAGGCCTTGGGCATTTAGGGGTTAAGTGATTGGGTATGGGTGGTTCCACCTTAGGACGGGTCCATCCACGGGCGACAATGATGTGGACTATTGTCGGGAATGAGATGAATGTCGTTGATGGGTAGAGCAGGACGGAGCAACGTTCCCAGAACCTATTTTGGGGATTTCGACTGGGGGCTAGACAGGTGCCCTATTTGGGAGCTATCACCGCGAACCCTATTTTTTTTTTGTGGAACAAATTGCAACTGGAAATGTTGAATTTTGTATAAATTTTTTTTTTGTGGTACAGGATAACTTGCGACGTGTTGGACGATTTGGTGGAAAGATGAAGCTATTTCTTGTGAGCTTGTATGCAGACAATTGCTACTGTAAGTGCAAAGTAATTCAGTCGTATAATAGCAAATTTTGGAATATCCAGAATTTCAAATCGTCTTATAATTTGAAATATAGTTGTTACATGCTTTGCATTTGTATGCTGACATTAGAGCATGGAGGCTACTTCCAGGTACATCAGGATACAAATGCAACGATTCTTCTGATATGATGAGATGCTGGCATGACTATCATGACGTACAGACCTTCCATTAATACTGAGCATGGTAAATATCAGAAAAATCGAAGCAAAGTAATAAGAGTTTAACAATGGTAGTCACTCGGACGAATATCCTTTACAAGTGTTCCACAGTAACATTTCACAACAACGTATATCCAATGCATGAAAGTCATTATCTGAAGCATTATTCCTGTTCTCCTTTCTTTCTTAACCATTATTGATTAAAAAAATAATCAATAGGTATAGACTCAACTGAACCTGATTATTGATGAAAGAAATAATATAGGTATAGACTCAACTGATGAGGTGCATGGGAATGGGGGTCAGCTTCAACAACGGGATTTGAGAAAGAAAGTCGACACGGTGATTGCGGCCTTTGGTAGTGCCCCCGGCGTTCCCAACTGGTGTGTTTTTAAAACATGTTAGCCACCTGCTGTATCCATTTATTGATGCACTTCGAGCTGGGGTTGAGTTCAGATGCAATTTTTGTTTACTTGGATCAATTTCTTGGAAGGCTCCACTTTCTGAACTTGACTCGCTGCTTAATTAGTTTGGTATGGAACTTTTGAGCAGGGCTGGCTTACTACAGAAGGCGAAAGCAGAAATGAAGAAGAACTGGAGCTGGAGGTTGCATTGAGCGCGACGAGGTTGTGTTGAGACCTTCTAAGCAGGTGATAATGCTTGGTGATTCCATGGGTGCCAGTGCGGCGCTTATGTTTTCCCCATTGGCAACAGCTGTTATTGCTTTTTGCCCGCAGGTACAATTAACCATGATACGTCACAGTCACTTATATAGCTGCAATCGGCTGAAACAGAATGTCCTTCTCTTCTTTTATTATTGGGATCGAACTTTGATTGTCTTTCCAGGATTTCGAAACATAACGAGGTACCAGACCGTAGAAAGTTTCGATTGTCTGTTGGGATGCTGGTGGAGGTTGGCAAGTTCTATATATCCACTGCAGTGAAAACGTTGAACAGATTGCAAAATTTTCTGCTAGGTTCTTGATGATCCTTTCATTTGTCTGATCTGCAGGTAGATTTGAGTACCTCTTCTATCAGACCAGGCCATTCTCAAGCCTGGATTCAGACGTGTAAGGAGGAATTGTTAAGGGCTGTATCATTGTCGCCTGCAAGAACATGAGTTCACTCCAGTACATGGTCACATGATGTCGATCAGGCGAAACTTCTTCCGTCGGACAAAGTTGTCAATATTGTCTTCCCCTTTCCTTTTTACATCTTGTCCACTCTCGGAGCCAGACGTCAATTTGCTAGTAAATCAGTGATCAATTCTTAAGGGTTCTTTGAACAATACTTAATTGTGGTGTTCAAGCTCATGTTAGTTCTTTATCCGATTCCTTGCTCTGACACCCATTAACACTCCAATACTCAGCTGAAACTGGAGATCCATGATGTCGATGATCACCCTCTAGCAAAGGAGCTCAACACGCGGAACTCTTTACTCAAAATCGTCTTACACGAAGTGCAGGTGTGTGGTGGTGTTGCGGAGCAATAATCAGCTAATGGACTTGGGTAAGAAATGAACTGCAATTTGATTCAGAAGTGTTCCTTTCTATCTGCATCAGTGCCACCAAAGTTTTCTTCGGAGAAACGTGCTGAGACAATAGATTCAGTCCTGGAAGTCCAACAGTATTTGTTGTGAAGCTCTAGCATAGTTTTACTTTCCGTGCTTCGCTTCACGAATGTTAATACCCTGGACAGAATCAGGGTTCTTTGAAGCCAATTATATCTCCATTCCAATTCTGAAGGATCAGGGTTCTTTGAATATAAAAGGTGGCATGATCTGGCAATCCCGAACCATTCAAGCCTGATGTGTGGTTGCCTTAGGGGAAAAAGTGATTAATACACAATTGATTGCAGTTTGAATGGAATAAAAGTTTGAACTCAGTGTTCCAGCTTGTAACCGTATCTGCAGTACCACTTCACGGAAAAACAGAAATGTCCTCCAAACCTAGTCTCCAAGCAATTCGTCAAGCCAGCACGAATTTTCAAAGCTTACACCCCAAATTACGAACACAAAAAATCGACACGCACCCAACTGATGCTGCACAGCAACTAGGAAGACAGGCAAGGCATGCCTCATAGCTGCAAGAACTACGGGAAATAGAACCAGCTGGATCCGTGCACTCACTAAAAGCACCAAAGGAATTAACGTCGATGACGAATTTCAAACAAGGATTCAAGGCTTAATTGATTTGAGTGTCTCCCAATCTCGCAGGGGGACTAATCAACAGATCAGCAAACGAAAAAGGTTGGGTGAGCTTGATCAGGTAGTATCAAAAGATTTGTGTAAATGTTGCGTCTGTACAAGTCAAATTCTTCTTCAGAAATACAAGAGATTAGATTCCATGCCGGCAATAAAGAAGAGCTCATCAACCTGATTCACCGATTTCAAGGTCGTTAGTATCTTCGACGTCTCTATGCTTCATCCTAATCATCATCTGGCGGTGTAATAATCTTACATGCTAGCCGTTGTACCAGATAAGAAATACGCATCATGGTCCGTCTCCCTCATGAATGTATCAGTACATGTACCGCACGCTGCTCAGTGTTTTCAGGCTCTCGAGCTCCTCCTCCTTCGCGAAGCCAGGATCAATATAACACAACTGGTACTCAGCTTGATTTAACGTGTGTATTCCCCGCTTGACAAGCTCCTCCCATCCCTGCTTTCTATGTAGAGCCGTGATAATGTCATGAGTTCTCTGTGCAGGATCCAACACAATCAAGTAATCTTCCTCTTTGTTTGAACCTTCCTTCTTGCACCGCTCAATGCCAACTATGGTGCGCGAATGACCCCGGTGCTGGAAGTAGAGTGGAGAACGGTTGCTGAAATTGCTGGTTCCCTCTGAGTGCCCGACGTCGGCTGAAAAATAGTTCCAGATCCAGTCAGTCATATATTTCTTCAGAGGAACATCTGTAGGGTGTGCACCACCGCCACCTCCAGTGCTGGAATACGTCTGTCGTTGCGCTCCTGTGATCTCCGACTGATCCCCGCTGGGGACGGTCTTTTCTTCACCAGTAGTAGCGTGGAACTGGCTTGCAGCAGATATGTTGTGCTCCCGCTCCTCCACACGTGTGAGACAGAGATTGGGGTCATCAGGGCTTTGTCGAAGGAAATGCAGCTCTTCCTTCTGGTCGGGAAGAATGATGACAGAATTCCAATCCGGAGAAACGCTGCTGGGGTCTGACGTAGGAGAGGACGGATTCTCCTCCGATGGAGAGTTGCTGTCGGCAGTGGGATTTGTGGTATTAGGGCGGAGAGAACGATCACCAGAGACTATCATCTGGTTGAAATGGCCGGAAATATCTTCCCTGTCGTCCCTGTACCAGGGTTGGTCAAGATGGGAGCCGCCGACCTTGCTAACAATGTTGTCCCTCCCTCGCTTGGGAAAGTCCACGACGCGGACTCGCACGCCGAATGAGCGCAGCAAAGCGGCGCACTCTGTTGTTCCGATCCATTTGTGCGTCCCAAAGATTTTCCAGTCGAAGAAGTCTGCACCCAAGACGTCAAATCCCTGTAGCCACGCGATTTCCAGCCATTATTGCATCGCAGGAATGTCCGGACGAATCCTGCTCCGCCGAAGAGCGCATCCCTGCACTCGGTATTCTGGGCCATGACATAGGAGCTCAGCATCTGGATTTTCCGCCACCCGCAGCCCCAGCCGAGATCATCCTCAAGCCTGCTCTCGAAGTGTTCAATGTAGCCCGAGAGTGCAACAATGGAGGATCGTCCCCGGTGACCTGTTTCCAAGCATGCCTTCAGCAGTGCCATCAAGGATAAGCCTCCAGGCATATAACCACACTCCCGGATTTGTCTCAGGATGAAGCTCTTCGTGACATCTTCCAAGTTCAACCTCTGTAATGCCTCCTTGTTGCGGTTGCCGTTGCTCTCACCTGTTACCCTTCCCTGCTGCTCACTCGAACCATCTGCAGCGCCGAGACCACTATCCATTCCCCCTTTTTCCTCCGAAGCCTGTCCACCTGGATTCGCAGTGCACACACCCATGCCATCCTCTTTAGAGATTCGGTGAACTGTTCCAGTCGATCACAGAATGATATCAGTTTGTGTAAGACCGTCGAAGGAACACTTCTGGAACCAAGAAATGAAAGGCAAACCTTCTACACTAACAGTTTCAGCAGGGGATAGACGAGAGGTGATGGTGCTACCAGAATTCGCCTCAGTACACAGTCCTGGCAAGTGCTCGTTACACTTGCACAGAAAGTCTTGTGTAACCTTCCCTTTAAGGTTTGATGTAATGTGTTGATCTCGGTCGTGGAACTCTTCGTGAATTGGAGCCATTATTCTCCCAGCCGCACCTCAGCATACCGTGCTTCAAGCTCTAATCTGCCAAGTTAACTTCATGAACCGAGACACAGAAAAGAATTCCTCCTTGAAGTTACCAAGTGCTGAATCTCAAGATTGATATGATTTCCTTGTCGATTGGTTCAATAACAATCAGTCCTCCTGTCGCTTCCCAAGCCTCTCTGGCTTAATTCCCTGTATCAAACGAGCCAGAAGCAACATAATACTGACGTTTACAAACATAAAAATCCAAGTCATAAACCAGACCAGAAGAACAATGAAATTGACTTCTGTGAATTTGAAGGATTTCAGGGTACAAGTCGTTACACAAGCTCCCAACCAATGCACACAACAGACAACAGAGGTCAGTTGCACCTCCAAATCCAACTAATCAATAGTTGGATCACGTTAGGGACTCTTAATTTGACACACTCACCATTTCGAATACGAAGCAAAAAAGGAAAAAGAAAAGACAGTTCCAAATTTATTTAATGCAATCACTCACCCATCCTCTCCACGCCACAAAGCAGTAGTACTCCACTAAACTTCTCCGTCCTCGACCAATTCATAGCAACCAAACTAATAAGCTATTCGTTGGAACAAGCTAAACACCCGAAGCGATCGAAATCACCAAGCAAAACCTCTCCAACGCACCACTTCTTTACTATAAATAGAATCACAAAGACCACTCCACCACGCAACCAGTGATCTCGGAAGTGGCTACAATGCGCCCAAAAACTACCAAAAAAAATCAAGAGCTAAATGTACATGCCAAGAAATTAAGAATTTTCCAAGATTTGAGCGAGCAATAGTTGACAGAGTTCGTAAATCTGAGTATTCATCCAAAATTTTTTTAGCATTTATTTGCTACATTTGTGATTCGTTGCCGGCCATTCGCAAAGATTGTATCTGCACCCTTGATTTTTTGTAGACCTGGCTGCATCCAAGCCGTTGAATTAGCAAGTAGATTAGGGTTTAGGGTTTACCTGCTTGCGTTCCCATTAGCAGCTTTGTCTCCCTCCTCTTCCTTGTTTTTTGCACTTGTTGAACTTTTACTATGCGCCTGCCTCCTTGCTTAGTTTAATCTGTTGCTTAGGGTGCCTAATCTTGGGCGCTGTGACTGTTGTCATGTTGTGATCGCGAGTGTTTGCATGGTGTTGAGATGTGTGCCTTGAGACTACCAGTTTCTGCAATTCTCAGATTAGTGTTTCCGTAGTGTTTATGATGGAAATTGTTTGAAAAATTCTTGGGCTTTTGGCTTGCTTTAAAAGCCATTGCGCCCGTTGTTTGTTTTTCCAAGTGCCACTACTTGCAAGCTGTGAATTCCTGGAGATTTTGAATCTGTTTCATTCACAGACTGCATTTGTGGAAGCGGAGGCTCTAATTGAATGAATGGCTTCGTGGTGGCTGCTTGATCATTGGCGAATGGAGGTCCAATTATGCCTTCATAAAGTCATGTTTGATTGTTTGTTGTCACCTGCAATTTGCATTTTGCTTTGCTTGTTGCCTCATCGATCTTGCTTTTGGAAGGTACAGTGCTACTTTGGGGAGTTTGGGTGTTTATCTTGGGTTGCAGATTGCAAGAATCAAGACAATGGTGCCTCCTTGCTTGAAGCTGCTAGAGAATTTTTGGGTGAAGACCTTCTGGTCTCCCTGCACTAGTTGCGGTGTAGGGGACTTGTGGCTGTCGGGTAGAATTCTTCCGGGCGTTGTGGCAACTGCTTCGATTGTCATTTCTTCTGGCATGGATGACGAGGTCACGCATGTGTCCGAGACTCGCCTGTCTGATTCTTTGGTTACCCCTACGGAGCAAAAGTGTCCCTCTAAGACGACGGTGGTTTTGCTTGATCAGTGCACAGATGACAAGAGGATGTCGATGCGGAAGGGGAAGAAGAAATGCGCCGCAAAGACTGTAGCTTCTTGTGTGCCAAAGAGAAAAAAGGTATCCACAAGCACAATCACGTGGAGGTGGCAATTGGTGTGGGCTTGCAAGTATACATGGACTAAAGGCAATTTCGACACCAACGGCGATTTGGTGGGGGTCATCTGCCAATGTTGCACCACAATATTAGGGAGACGGAAGGTAATTGTGGCAAAGGGTGACAATCTGGAGAAGCACAAGGGGAAGAGGGTGTGCCTGGAAGATGGAGTGCCGTTTTCTCAGCTGAAGAAAGGTGAGACCTTCACAAAGGTCAACTGCAAGCATTTGCAAAATTCAAGGCTTTGGGCTAGTTGGCAATAGCGTGGATTAGTGGTGGACCAACTTGTCGGTGGCTTAGAGGGGGAACTCAAAAGAAAGGGAGTACAATTCTCAACTTTGTTTCAGGTCTTGAGTCATGGTCGGCCCATATGCAAATGTGAACGTGAATAGAATTTGCTTAGACACCTTAAAGTGAAGAGTTTGTCCAAAAAACATTGGTCTAAGACTACCAGTTGGGAGATGAGTGAACACATTCATGAGGTAGTTCTATTTGCTCTGAAGGCCATGGTTCAATCTGCGCGGGTCATTTCGATTAGTGCAGATGAAGTCTTGGCAATTGACAATACGTGTTGGCTGGGTGTGCATGTTTATGTGATGTCGTCGTGGGAGAAGGTCCCGCACTTACTGCATTTGTCTTGTGTCTTCGACGCGGGCATGGCAGACCACTTGACAAATGCCATTATGTTTTTGTTGCTGGGAGAGGGAAGGCTGAGTCGGCAGGAACTAGCTTCAAAACTAGTCTGCTTCAGAGAAGATGGTGTTAGTACTTTCCAGAGAGCCAAGACTGGTGTGACCATCCAAATTAGGGAGAAACGGGCACCTTTTTCTCTTGGGGCTAGCTGCGCTAGTCACCACATTAACCTTGTGGTGGAGACATTGTCGAATTATCCATTGATTTCTCGATTGGAAGGATTGCTCTAGTCCGTGTACTCTTACTTCTGCCGTGGTTACAAATGAAACTCTAAGCTTTCACAACTAGCTGATCTCATGGAAACTAAGGCCAAAAAAATGCTAAGAAACGTAGAAATGCGCTGAATATTCATGAGGAGTCTAGTGCAACGAGTGGTGAGTGAATACAAAACACTCCTTGTGAAAATGGATTTGGACATGTCTCCGTCTACATCTACTGCCGCAAAAGGCAAAGCTGCTGCCGCTGGGAACTTTGATGTTCTTACGGACATTGAGGTTCTTCTTTCACTGGCTTGCTTTATACCAATGCTAAATGCCGTCCATTATTTGATCAAGCTCAGTCATTCACGTGATATCTTCATCTGTGATTTCCTCCAAGCCATAAAACTGTGTCAAAACGAGCTTGGCAAGATGTTCATTAACCAGGAGTAAGCGTACTGTACACCCAAATTTGCTCAATATAATGAATTGGTGGACCTAAAAAGTGCCGATCTGTCGATGGAGTGGAGGCTTCTAGAAGGTGACAATGGCATGCCGGCATTTCTTACCTTGTGTACCATTGTGGCATCACTACAATGTTTGCTCATTGCCAAGACAACTAGACAAGGAACCACATTTTTGTAATGCAACAAGATTACAACCACGTGCAAGACAACATGGAGCGGCAATTTGCCAGTAAGTTTTTTTTTTTCCAATTTAGTTCTCATTTTGAGTTTGGATTCTTTCTTTGTTTCCAATTTTTTTTCTTTCTTTGTTTTCAAATTTTTTTGGTACTTTTTTTTTTTTTTTTTTTGGTGGCTTTGTTTCCATGTCTTGTAATTATAGGTTTCTTTCCATCTTGTTTTATTTTGTGTCATGCATTATATTTTCATGGGTGGCTAATCGGTTGACTTCTATGCTTGTTTGTGCCATGCAAAGATTGCCTAGTCGCTTTGCAATGAACTAGACCGGAGGTTTTCTCAGCAAGCATTACTTGATGCTTTTGAAATAATATATCCCCAGTATCGGAAACAAAACGGGTCTGACGCTAGTTTCCCACAACACTTGTCTGTGCTCAAAGATTTTTATTGTTACGCCAAGATTTGAATGGTGGGCCAACTTTGACTGATGATGGAGTGGCTTATATAGTGCCTGAGATGCTTTCAGCGGCAAACTTGCACATTGAACAGGCCTTGTTCAAAATGACAATGAAGTCAAATGCTAACGCAGCATTGGCTCCGCCTTTGACTGTGAATCCCGTCATAAAGCTATGGAGGAACTTATCGCAGTCACGGCATTTGGGCAGCCTGATCTCTGAGTTCTTTAAGGTTGCCAAGATTGGGTGTTGCTTGGTCTTGGGCTCCATGGAGGATGAGCGCTATTTCAGCACTTTAAAGTTCCTAAAATCATGCCAAAGAAATTGCCTAGACAAACATTTACCACTTGTGGTCCACATGTTTGGACAAAAGTTTTATACCTTGGAGAACTTTTCGTATAAGGAGGCAATGGATTCTTGGAAAAAGGCTATGAAGGTGGGCCGGCATGGAGACGTGTAGTTTTCTACTTGTCACTTATGCATCAGTATCCTCCTGTTTTGGGATGCCTTAGTTTTCATGAGATTAAGCCAATATTGCACCTCAAATTTCCTTGATTCTCCTTGACATTAGAAAGGCTACTAATCTGTAGGGTTCTGCTTTTTATTGGATCTCAAGCAAGGTAGAAGATGGAGGGCAGGGAGTACAATTGAAGACTTGGAAGCTTCCAACAACTTCATCTTATTATTCATTCTAACTTATTTCACTAATGTGGTTTGTTTGTTTGTGTGCAGAATACTAACACTGCAAATGGGCAGTCTTGCAATTTTGCAAGAAGGGTTCAATCCCCTTGTTAGTGACAGTTTTCAATTTTTATTGTATAAGTTTTACTTTGAAAGAAATGAGTATTCTAATTGTGCACATTCATTATTCTTTTGCCAAAATTTCGCCATACAGTTTTGCATAAAGTCCTCTATTTAGTTAAGTCACACATTGAAAACTACAAGAAGGAGCAAATTTCGACACTACAAATGATAGAAAATAACATCTAGGATCTACCGAAATACCTTGGATGTTGCAAATATGACTTTATTAAGGGAAACAAAATTTATCCATATTCTATCTAAGCATTTCAAAATTCTCTATCTAGTTCTACTATGGAGATAGGTGCTCACAGGGATAGCCACCCTTACCAGCAAGGAATTAGCTTTTAGACTAATTCCAGAAAATCCTTTCCGGGACCACTGCACGCAACCTCAGAAGAACCAACGCAACACTAAAAAAATGATATATTCAAAGTCAGTACACCCCGCACCGCCATAACCAAATACCAATAAGCCAAAACCCTAGAACCCGAGCTAAATCCCAATTCCACAAAACTCCTTCTTTCATTGAAAGACAGCTATCTATTTAAATATGTTGAGATTAATCTCCATCTTTAGGGTTCCATCTTGTTACCTGTACATGTTCATCCAAGGATGAAGCTAGGTTAGTCCTAGGTTAGTTAATTAGTATAAAGCCCTGTGCTTCAGCTGTAATCTCTCTCTCTAATGTTAGCTGTTGTGGTACACAATTGGATTTACAATATGGTATCAGAGCAGGTTACCAAGTAGTCTCAGACACTTGAATCTCACCTAAGTCTAGACATCAAGCGTGTTATTCCTTCCGTGAATCTAGCCACTCCATGTCGTAGAACAAGCCAGGACAGTCATTTTACTCTAGCGACAGACCTGAATTTGTTATTCCTTCTTTCTTCAGTCGTAGTCCCAAGTTGGCACAGCCGCATTAGTCTGGCAATCAATCTGCAATGGACTCAAACGTCAGAGATGTGCTTGAATCTATGAAGCTGGCTGGGCCAGCAAACTATATCATATGGAGTTATAAAGTTAAACTTATGCTACTCCAAGAAGGTCTGGGGAATTTGTCAAACCTGCCTTCTCCGATCAAAACGCCTCTACTTCATCGAGCAGTGCCGCCATCTCCTAAGCAGAAGTTGCCGTCACCACAACACCATTGATTGCAGTAAGGCCCGAAGCAGGAGCCACCTGAGAAGGAGCTGGATTACCACCAATTCCAAATGTTGCCACTCCCGCACCCGCAGTCGCCGTCCCTACAACCACAGTTGCAGCAGACGCCAACAACCCAAGTGAAGCCGAACTGCACTTCAAAGTTGGACGACTGATCATTTCCACAGTACGAGATTCCATCATCTTGAGCTTTATCCACTTAACAGACCCTCAAGCTATTTGGTTTCGACTGAAACACATGTGTAACGTCCATAGCTCTTTTTGTTGTCTCTTTCTTAAAGAGCAGTTTTATTCCCTCAAACTCTTAGAAGGAAAGGGCATAGGAGAACACCTTCAACAAATAAACCTTATTGCTACACAACTAGCAAACCTAGGTATATCCACACTAGACAAGGACCTAGTTGATCTAACCTTGAACAGTCTGCCAAAAAATTGGACAACATTCAAACAAATTCAAAAGGGACGAGAATGCTTACCTTCCTTCCTTGGATTAGAGGGCCTTCTCCTGCAAGAAGAACTTAGCCGCACGATAGACAAACAACGAGATGAGGCTGAAGAAGTCCATCTAATCCAAACCAGCAAACCACATTTCCGTAGTTACTCCAATCCGAGACATTGTCGTCCTATTCGGGGATGTGGATTCTCTTTGAGCGATTGCCCTACAGGGACCCACCAACATCAATTAGATACTCCTGCTCCACACCCAATCCCACACCTTGTCCATTACACCTAAGACCTACGTCCACTAATATTCAAGTCTGGGATAAACGTGTTGGTCACCTCAACTTCCAGGGCCTATATCACATGACCACAAAATAGTTAGTAGTAGGAATTCCAACTCTCCCATTGCTCAAACATATGTGTGCATCATGCGTGCTGGGAAAACTTCTCAAAGATCATGTTCCTAAACACCGTTGTACACCTATAATTTATAAGCTTCAGCTTATCCATAGTGATTGGTGTGACCCCCTACCCATAGCATCCCGAATGGCAACAAATACATTCTCACTTTTATAGATGACTTCTCCAGGAAAACATGGATCTCTTTTCTATTTGATAAATCCCAAACCTTGACTTACTCAAACAATTTAAAACCTTAGTTGAGACACCCACTGACCTCATTGGCACACTGAGAAGCAACAGTGGGGACGAGTACTTCTTCGCTAAGTTCACTTCTTACCTTGCAGCTCAAGGTATTTCACAACAACTTACCGCTGGATACTCCCTACACTAGAACGGTGTGGCCAAACGAAAAAATTGCATGCTCCTCAAAGGCATTCACAGCGTTGTCTGGTACCAGCATCCCTTGAGTTCTTTGGGAAGAAATCGCAAAAGCGGTCAACTACATCCAAAACAGGTGCCCCACTTGAGCTCTCACTCTTCAAACTCCGGAAGAAGCCTTCACCGGCGTTAGACCTCACCTTGGACATCTAGGGTTCTCGGATGTATTGCTTATTTTCACATTCCCGATACAAAACGGACAAAATTAGAACCTAAAGCCATTCCTACTATACTTATAGGCTATGATGAGCATAGCAAGGCCTATCGATGTCACCAACCCTCCTCAAGGAAAATCCTAGTCAGTAGAGATGTAAGCTTTGATGAGTCTCTTTTTAAACTTCCTTCTTCGGAATCTACAGAACCACTTTGCGATTTCCATTCCTTTGACAATTTACTCCCTTCACAGCCTCCCTCTCCCACCGATCCCTCTTTCCCAATTAGTCTGCCTTTACCAAACCCTGTTCTACCCAAATCCACCCTAGCAAACAAACCTCCTAGTTCTCCACCTCTGAATCTCCTCAGCTAACCCCATTTGCGCCACCCGATCTTGACCAACCGTCACCACCACCCTATAGACACACAATCCATACCAGATTCACACTCTCCACCTGCCTTCCAATGTTCCCAGTGCCCCTGACGCCAAAACATTCGGTTAGACCGGGACAAACTTTGCTTATCCATTGACGATTTCAATGTGTGCATGCTTGTTTCCACACCTACAATCACACAATCCATAGAACAAGATCATACCAACATTACCTTTAAACAAGCAGCCACAGGCCCCTGTTGGCGTTGTGCTATGGAAGCTGAAATGGACTCCATTTGGGACAACAACACCTAGACCTTGGATCCTTTCCCTCAAATTCCAAAGCTATAACTTGCAAATGGGTCTTCAAGCTGAAACCTGGACTTGACGGTCAACCTCCCATTAAAGAGGCGCGCCTTATTGCCAGGGGCTTCAAGCAGCACAAAGGGATTGACTTCAATAATACTTTTGCTTGAGTTATTAAATAAGCAGCCCTCTAGACTGCAATTGCACTAGCAGCAGCAAAAAGGTGGAATGTACATCATATGGATGTGAAGACAGAATTTCTACATGGGCTTCTAAAAGAACAGGTTTACATGCGCCAACCACCAGGATTCCGAGTTCATGGCAAGGAAAACCTCATGTGCAGATTATAGAAATCCTTGTATGATTTGAAATAGAGCCCGCATACCTGGTACGACCGAATTGATGCAACATTCTTCTGACTTGGCCTTAAGCGTAGCAAGTTTGATGCAAACCTACACTATTTGTATAAAGATGGTGACACCTTACTCCTTATACTATACGTCGACAACTTATTTATTATAAGAAGCTTAGATGACTTGATCTCGTGGCTCAAGGTTTTCTTCACAAGGAATTTGATATGACAGACTTAGGACTCATAAAACAATACCTCGGCATTACCTTTGAAGCTGTTATTCTTGGTATCTTTCTACATCAGAAGGATTACACAAACTCTATACTTCGCAAATTTGGTATGCAGGACAGCAAGACCGCATCCACACCTCTCTCTGAAGAACACCTACTGATTACTGATATGAAATCTCTTCCAATAGACACGCACCACTACTGTAAATTGGTCGGAAAGCTTATCTTTTCTACTATCACTCGGCCAAACATCGCCCACGCCGTGAGCCGCAGCAGTTTCATGACTCATCTACAAGAAGCCCACCTTGAATCCGCCAAACACGTCCTTTGTTACCTGCGGGGGACCATAGACCAAGGAATCCTCTATCGAGCAGATGCCCCAATTCAAATCACAGGCTTCACTGATGCCGATTGGGGTTCATGTATAGAGACCAGACGATCTATGGGAGTGTCTGTCTTTACCTTAGCAGGAGGACCCATTACTTGGCAGAGCAAGAAGCAACTCACAATCTCTTGTTCCTCCACCAAATTGGAGTATTGCGCCTTGAGTGATGGCACACAGAAGGCAGTCTGGCTTCACAAACTACTCCACGAACTTCAACCCAGTCTATACACCAAACCCATCAACCACACTTCCCCGATTCCAATTCCATTCTTGAGCCATAATATCGTACTCAATTGTGACAATCAGGGCGCCCTCAAGATTGCCCAAAATCCATTTTTTCATGCAAGAACAAAACACATTGAGTTGCATTACCACAATAGAGGAGATCTAAGCCTCTAGAAGACCGTTTCAGAGCTGTTTTTGATGCTAGGAACAACGCAGTGTGTGAGCCCTAAGGTTGTCATCTGGAACTCAGAGTCTAATTTTTTTTGCTTTTTACTCATTTTAATGAGTAAATTGTTATCAAATTGACCAGTTATACTACTTTGTGAATAATTGAGATAGAATAATACATGTTGAGAGAAAACCCCCAAAAGCATCAAAAGCATTTGAATCTGTGCTCTTTCCTAAGTTCTAGCAGTAGAAATGGGTAAATGCACTATAAAAAAATGGCCTTTTTTGTGATGTTTGAAAAAACGTTGTATGATGTCCGGTTTGACATGTCTGAGAGTCAACGTAGATGTCACCTAAAATCGTGTCATAGAAAATAAGCAAAAAACGTCTGGTGTTTTCAAAAAACGTGCCAATTTCTGGCTTGTTTTTTTCTAACGTCCTACAAAACACGATCTCCCAAGCTTACAAAATGAAAGCACGTGGAGGCCACATAGGCAAAATTATCATCCACGTAGGGCCACGTAGGCAACTTTTTCATCCACAGAGGGCCACGTAGGCAACTTTTTTCTCCAGCCCATTTTTTTCATCTATCCATTTTTCTTCATCCAACCCATTTTTCATCCAATCTGTTTTCATCCAACCCATTCTTCATCCAATCTATTTTTCATCCAACCCATTTTTTTTTCATCCAATCCATTTTTCAAAAATTAATTAGTCAATAGAAATTAATCAATAAAATTATGCAATAAAAAAAAAGTAGAATCCACCAAGAATTTAAAAAAACTTACCATTTATCATCAAATTTATTTTGATGACATAATTACGTGAAAATGAAGATTTTCAGGGTCATATTTGTACCCATTCTTTGTCCATGGTGAGACAAACAATATGGGATAATTAGCCTACATTGTCTCAGATGTCCAGTCCAACATCCAACCCGTTGTTCCAAACATTTGGCCCGAGGTTCATCCATCCATTTTTAATTTTTTTTCCAAAATATGCCACGTAGCTGCCCTTTTCCAAGTCTACTTGCTGACGTGGCAACTTCTGTTGTATGCGACGTTATATAAAATCATGGCCACGTTGCAGTCGACATCATCACAAACGTAGCCGTCTACAATGACATAGTCGCGTTTTTTGCAAAACACTTACACGTTTCTGCAAAACACGTATATGTTTCTGCAAAACATGTATATGTTTTTTAGAACATCTGATGTTTGAAAAAACATGACGCGTTTTTGGCTAAACGCTGCCAAAAATAGGCTTTCCTTATAGTGATGAGAGCCCAAATAGGAATTGGGAGAGTTCTAATTCCAACCTACACCCAAATATTAGAATATTGATAGAATTTACAAAGAGTTTTTACCACGAAGATGCATACAAATAGTGAATTGGCTAAAAATAGTAAATGTTGGTCATTATAGTTTGCCAGTAAATTAGAAAGCCCACGAGAGGAGTTTGGGTGAAAACTGAGCTTGAAAGAAAATATTGGTAAATATTGCCCCGTAGGACTTTTTAAGCCAAAATTCATAGAAAATCACGAGGAGGTGACCGCGACATGGAAAGAGGTGTTTCTGACTTAGAAACATGCCAGGAGCGTAATGGCAAAGACGGATTGCCAAGATTCCCTCATACAAGGAAGATTCCTTTGTAAAGGAATTGAAATCAGGAGATAGGAATTTATTTCTCCTTGAATAAGTACCAGTTTGGATTGGAATTTTGCAAAAAGGGTTTGGAAACTTCCTAGAAGCTATCCAAATTTATTTCATAATTTTCCAAATTGCAGAAGATGACTCCCTGGGAAGTCAACCAAAATTACCACGGATTAAGAAATTTACAGAAATTAATCTGGTAATGGTAAAATCCCACTAAAAATTAGGATAGTGTATTTTAGTTTGAATAAGAGCCTAATCAAGTTTCACAAGATTCCGACATCGGTAACTATCCAAACCAACGGCGCTAACGGAATTTAACGGAATTTAACGGAATTCCAAAACATTCCGCGAATGGGCCGGCAAATCACGAGCTAACAAAGTCCAAATTAAGTCAACAGCAACTCTTTTTTGACATTCTTAGACCTTCCAAACAACCCTGGCTAGTTAGAATCAGCAAAAGTTATAAACTCCAAGAGTTGGATTTTCCACCTTTTTCACTAGGTTGGAAAACACTATCTTTTATGAGGAAAATCGACTTAGGAGTAGGGGGTTAGAAGGTCCTTAGACTAAAAAGGGTCTTTTGGAGCCAACGCCGCAGACCATTTTCCATTTGGAGCTTTTCTCCAAAAGATATAGCCCATTCAGCTGTAGGGTAGAATTAGGCGTAGTAATTGATAGTTTTAATTTACTTAAATATTATTTTAGTTTACGTAGATATTATTTAGAGTAAAAGGAGGTGAATGGGAGCCCCGGAAACGTATAAAAGGGCTTCCACCGACTCCCTTTGCACCCCTTTTCTTCATTTCATATTAATTGAGCCGACACAAGGCTTTGGATTCTCGCTTTGTTATTTTGCCAAAATCGTTGGCAATTGTTGAGTTTTTGGTCTGGAACCAAAAACCTTGCTCTGGAACCAAAAACCTTGCTCTTATTGCATTAGAGTCTTGAATTCCATTCTTTGTTTGATTTTTGGTGCCATTCAAAGGACGTTGGAGTCCCTTTGAATCACTGCTAACGCATATTTTGTGCAATTGCTTCCTTCACATTAATTTTTAGTATTAACACCAAGGATATTCCAACCGAATCTCAGCAATGCCGGTAGTTGGAACCCTTGGATTTCATATTTTGAGTTTGTGACATACTAATCACTTTCAATTGAGCTTTTTTGGAGTGAAATTTCACACCCTTTGGGTTGTAGACAATTTCCCCTGAAGCCTAGACGTGGGAAGACGTGGTCCAGAGTATTTGTTGTCATTTGGAGTGAGTTGGGTGAGCATCAACCCTCACAATACTAACCGCTAGTGGACTTGTCCAGAATTTGGGGCCAAAAACTCCAATACGACAAAGCTTCACTCCTGGACTTAACTTTTAATCACTAACATTTGAGTTTCTTTTGTTATACTTTTGGGGAATTATTCCCCAATACGGCAAAGCTTCGCCTCTGAGAGGAATTGTTTTAGAAAAAATTGTCAAAACCATAAAAAAATAGTGTGTTAGTTTTCCTTTAGAATACGGCCTCAAACTTTAGAAATTTTCAAGTTAGTTTTTGGTTAAAAGGGTCCCTGAGGGACCCCAATTAGTGGCAAAGCAACAACCGAGGTTCTGAATCTGAGAAATAATAGGTCTCCAGTAACCAGTCAAAGCCCAAGAGAACCAGCCAGAAGCCGGACTGGTGAACCAGCTAGAGCCAAGAGAATCAGCCGGTCAAACTGCCTTGACCAAGCCATACTGGTCACCCATCATCTTGTATCATAAAACCAAACACAGAGAAGATGCCTACGGGCCCCCTTTGGTTTTATTTTTTGCAAAATCTGAACACCAAGCTTAGTTCTTTGAACTATATCCCAGCATAATAAATTCTAGGTGATATCGGTACCTTTTAAAAAATTTCAGTGCTTAGAGCTAGAAGAAGCCTGAAAATTGCTTAGAGCCAAAAGAAATCTGAAAATTGCTTAGAAGCCAGAAGAAGCCTGAAATTTTGCTTAGAGCCAGAAGAAGTCTGAAATTTTGCTTAGAGCCAGAAGAAGTCTGAGATTTTGCTTAGAGCCAGAAGAAGCCTGAAATTTTGCTTAGAGCTAGAAGAAGTCTGAGATTTTGCTTAGAGCTAGAAGAAGCCTGAAATTTCGCTTAAAGCTAGAAGAAGTCTGAAATTTTGCTTAGAACTAGAAGAAGTCTGAGATTTTGCTTAGAGCCAGAAGAAGCCTGAAATTTTGCTTACAGCTAGAAGAAGTCTGAGATTTTGCTTAGAGCCAGAAGAAGCCTGAAATTTTGCTTAAAGCTAGAAGAAGTCTGAAATTTTGCTTAGAGCCAAAAGAAGCCTGAAATTTTGCTTAGAGCTAGAAGAAGTCTGAAATTTGGCTTGTAAGCCAGAGAGGGTGATCTCATTCAGAAGTCAACTCACCTGCAATACCTTTCCAGCAAAGAAATAATAACTCATCCCCAGTCCTCCAGCACCTGGTTGCCTCCAAATTCTCTCATACTTTCAAGCTCTCACAGCACTACATCCTTCAAGCATTTGGAAGAAAATCAAACTGAGTCATCAGCTACAAATTTTTGTGAAGCATAAGGAGTGAGGTGCAAATTGGAAACAAATCAAAGACTAATACAAAGTTTGTGGAAGAAGAAGGAGAAGGTCCCAAAAAGTCAAGGTAAGTTCTCTTTTGAATAAAAAATCAAATCTTTGACCTAATTTAAGGTGGGAATTAAAGTCAACGAATAAAAAACAAAATAACGATTGACTTGCTAATGGTTCTAGAAATTAGTTAAATTTAGGAAAGACTTAGAAACCATTTAGTGACTAAAATTTGACTTCCCTAATAGTCTAACCAATATTCCAAAAGTTTAGATTTTTTCAAAGATTTGCCTTTGAAAAACTAAAGACTTTAGTGGAAAGAAAAGATATCACCATAGGAAAAAATAATAGATCATTAAAAATACTTCTAAAATTATTTAAACCATAGAAAAATTTAGAATAAGTTAATTTTCTAAAATTTGACTTATAAAACATTTTAGACCATTTAGAGATTGGAATCATTTGAGATTTGCCTTAGATAAACTTAAAGTCCTAGAAAAAGAAATATAGGAAACCATAAAAATACAACTTACTTAGTATTAAGATAGAATATAGAAGACTAAAATTAAAAAGATTAGAACAAATCCAAAACATTACCTTAGACTCTTAAAAGAGAAGAAAATTAGGACGTCTTGGGATTAAATTAGTACGGAAAAAAAAACATCAAGATAACAAGGAGAATTAACTAATTACAATTGGAATAAAGAAATGAAAATGTGGAATAACCACTAACTGACCATTTTTTCCAATATCAAGAATCGAATATATACAAAACGTGGAGGGAGCACACCAACAAGGGATGGATTTCACAATCCAAATGGAGCATGAGACCATCAACGATTCCAAAGTATGTGCTTAATTCTCACTTCCTAATTGTGTTTTGATTTTTAATTAATTTTGATTTGCTTTAAAATCTAGAGACGAAAATAGGAATTAGAATCAAACCTTAGAAGAATTTATTTAGTAGTATTAGAATTCAAAATCAAGTAGGAATTTCTCGTAGCTTTCCGAAAAGATATTAAACATAAAAATCCAATAAAAATTGGGAAAGTAGTGAGAGAGTGAAATCCACGCAAGAAACGAATGAAAAATTAAGAAATCATCCAAAGGATATTCTAAAGGAATTTAGGATCTAAATTAGAGTAGGAGATTGAGAAGAAAATTACAACTTTAGAAATTTAAAGTAGAATCCCCCAAAGGATTAAACTCAAGTTAAGTTTTGTCTTCCGAAGTAAATAAGAATTAGGGAAAATCTAATTTCACCTAAACAACCTTTACTTTGAATTTAAAAAGTTAACCTTGGTTTTTAATTTCCACAATAAAAGAAATTAACCACCACATCATTTTAATTTAACCAACCCAGTAGAAGTCAAAAAAAGGAGTTAACTATCAGAATTTTACCACAACTTGTTGTAAAATTGATCAATTATTTACCTTAGAAATTAACAGGAAGGATTAGTAGGAAGAAAGTCAAAAGTAATTAGGAATTTACATTTATCTCAAAAAGGGGTAAAACCTAGAGTAATTTTGATGAACCGCTAAATCGATCAAATTTTACCAAAGATTTTGCAAATTTGAACTAATCCTTAATTCTGTAAATCAAATTAGAATAGTAATAATAGAAACTGGATAGAGGTTGATTAACAAAGGAAGATAGAATAAAAACTTAAATTTGATAATAAAATAAAGTTACAAGTACAGCAAAACGTATTCTAGATTAGAATTCACATAGAATTGACTTAATTAAACGGCAATTGAACGCTTAGGATAAGATAATACTTCAAACTAGGAAAAAACCTAGAATTAAATCAATCATCCTTCAACTTCTACTTAGCTACTTACACTTGTGGTAAAAAAGCTCCATTGCTTGGAAGGCAGCTCGTTTACTACAGCTAATCACCCGTAGAATTCACTAAATTATTATAGAACCTGGTTGTGCTTGTTTGGTCTCTTGGGTGGAGATCAAAACACTCACACAGTGCTGTCAGAAAAAAAAATTATTTAAAAAAAATTAAAAATTAAAAATGTTAAAAGAATATTATATTTTTATTTAATTTTTAAATTAAAAAAATAAATTTTTTGATGTGGCAATCGCTTGGCCACGTTGGATTGGCCATTTGGCAACGTCCCAGTATTTCTGCAGAGTTTCCACAGTCCGCAGTCTCTTAGAGGCCCAAAAGGCTCTTCTAATGTTTCATCCAAGAACGTGTGATACAAGGGGAAATTCAATTGAAATACATTCACACGAACATGCAATCTGCAGATGCACTCACCAAACCCTTAGATAGGGTGAAGTTCAAACAACATCACGAGGCTTTAGGGTTACATAGTTTAAATACCTTGAGTAGATCAGGAAACCTTTTCGCTCAAATTACCATAGAATTATATACACCCCGTCAATGAAGCTGTGGACTTACATCATCCTAGCACACTACACCCTGCTACAGATAATCCTCAGCTTCTTCAAGGGCTGCAAAACTCTTATGCTCAACACCGCGGAAACCCAACACCTCTTTTGAACAATCATTCCAGGACAAATAGAGCCCCGGGACTCTCCCATTTCTCACAGCATAGAACCTCTCCCATGAAACCCTTGGCCCTCGCTAGCAATCCTCCTCTCTCCATGATTCCACTCGCCCGGGCTCTACAACAAAATGCTGTAGTCTCCGCTCACGACAACCTGCACAAATCTCCTCTGCGACACCATGATCCACAACAAGTGTCTCCGCCAATTCTCTGCTCCATTGCACCAAACGGCCATAGAATGCAAGCACAATCCATAGCAGCAACCCAACAACACACAACACTAAAGCTGCATTCACAAACTCTCTCAGCAACTAGGACCGTTCCTACACTCAATCAATTACCACATTCGCCATTGTGAAAAGCAATTTGAACGACTACGACTTAATGTTACAATCCCTGATTGAGGGAGGGTATTGAGATTAATCTCCATCCTTAGGGTTCCATTCTGTTACTTGTACATGTTCATCCAAGGATGAAGCTAGGTTAGTTCTAGATTAATTAATTAGCATAAAGCCTTGTGCTTAAGCTGTAATCTCTCTCTTTAACGTTAGCTGTTGTGGCACACAAATGAATTTTACAACAAAGTATCAATCCAAACATACAAGAAGCAGGTCAAAAGCTTTGCCAAAAATTAGCAGGGTAACAAATCAACAATCAAAGATATGAATAAAGCATTCTTCCATTGCAAAGCAGACTGAATAGTTGGATCTAAAATGCCCAAAATGCTACGATGCCCAACATATTATATTCAACTGACTCCAATGTCTTGGACTTCATGAGGGGTGAGTGTTCCATCCTAGTTCAAATCTTTCTACCTGTTCAAAAAATTCAGTATGAACCATCAAGAATTCTAGAAAAGCTACATTGAATCTACCAAACTAGACCAAACCACGGTTGTCCATTCTGACGTGATGTTGGCTTTTTACGTTGGGATGTCTGTCAACGACAATCTGGACACGTCCAGGCGCGTCGGGATCGAGTCGGGATCAAAAAAAAAAAAAAAAAATTTTTTTTTTTTTTTTTTTTTGGATGGACCAGCCATCGACGGGCACGGATGGACCGTCCAAAAAAATAAATAAATTTGGACACAGACGGACACTGGGGTTGGATCCTGAAGTTTTGTCAGAGTCACGTCCGTCCAGATGTGACGTGACGGTGACAACCCTGGACCAAACTAGGTACTGCCCAAGTCAAATTCTCATGAATCATGTCATAAAGCGGAAGTGTCAGTTGACTTGGCCTTCTTTCATACTACAAATGAAATATTGTATTTCTCTCCCACTCCAGCATCAAAATTCTTAGTCATTTCTGTTGCACCAATTTTGAAAATCTGCTGGAAAAGCCAATGAAAATCCCCATCAACTTTGAATTGCATAGTTTTTGTGCTGCAATGGCCACCTTGACGGGACTACTAGAGTGGCATGTCCTTGCGCTAATGCTTGAGAAATCCACTTTGAGGGCCCGTAATGATTTTAAAGCTCTCTTTGATAGGAAAAAACCACCACCTCCAAACTCTAGAATCGGAACAAATTCTCCCAAATGTTGATTGACAAATTGCTCAGCAGCTACTGATCTCAACCACCTCCCTTATCATCAACTACACCTGCAAAGTGAAAAAAGACACCAAGAACCTTATCACAAAAGGTTCTGACAGCAAGCGATCATCCATCCTCCAAAAACAAGTCCTATTGTTTCATGCGTTGCTTGATTAGACTAAAAAATTTAGCCATATCTTCATGCTATTGTTGGAGCCTAGAAAGCAGATTCTCCTCCTCATAGATCTCACTAGTGCTTTTTTTTTTGGCTTTCTGGTGCCAGATTACACTAGAAAAAATAATCTGGCTAAAAAATGGTACAAAAAATGACAAAAAATTTGGATGAAATCGCCAAAAAAAATTCAAAGTAAAAAACAAAACTGGATGAAATCACCAAATTATAGATGAAAACCAAATTATAGACATGTGATATGTATATTTTCTATCTGAGATGGATGAATGTTGAAATTTGAAGCACCATTGCGAAATTTTATATCGCTACTATGGCACTTCTCAAAAAATGAAAAAAAAAGTCCTGGATCTCATCCATCATTGACTGGGAAGAGTGTATCTCCACTATCTTTACCGGACTCCCAAGAGGGCGCACCACTACTACATCGTCTTGTTGAATAGCGTCTGCTAAGGCACTCTGAAACTTAGACCCCGTACATTTCTCAATGGCTTCCAGATCATAGTGAGCATTCACTTCCAACGTGCTTCCCATCCTTGAAAATCAATTAATTTTGTGCTTCTTCTTCACTGCAAAATCCCTTGTAACTTTTGTCTTATCCCCGCTATGCAGCAAAAATGACATCCTTCACTTCTTCATTCCTGAACGTGTGGAAAATTTGGATGCAAATCACTAAAAATCACCTGGAATTACCTCCGGATGAAAAAGAAGTGTTTCGTAAATCTAAAAACCTACATAAGAAACATGCGGAATCAATCCAAAAATAAACAACGCAGCACAGAAGATGCACCATGCATCTCCACAACCAAAGACAACGGAGATGGCGCCACGCCACCAACTACTAGTTAAGTGCAATTACTTGGTAATCCCGAAGATTACGAACAGCATCAAGCAATCAAAGCGCATCCAAAATCAAAGGACTAGGATTCTACGAATAAATGCGAGAAAGTACTCTCTGGGAATCTGGGAGGTGCAAGATGAAGTGGGACTTGCAAAGTGGGACTTGCAAAGTGGGCCGGTGGCTACCAACCCCAATCTCCGATAAAAACCCTAAGCTAACCTAAGCCGCACGATGGAGTAGGCACGGGCTAATCCGCACCGTTGGATGGAGCCACTAGGCAACATGATCGACAGCTTAGGAGTAATATAGTGAACGGATGAAAAAAATGGTCGACTCAATTGGCTACCGAGGCCATGGACGAATGTGGGGATTGGCAACCCTAACATAACATCATTAACCAGTGTTGGGGGGGTCCTTTTGCTTGCGCAGAAACGGGGAGCCCCCAAGCACTGAAAGACACCATCTATAATGTCAGGTCTGACACCGCGCTACCACCCAATCAGATCAGGCAATTTATAACTTAAATCCTCCCCAGGGATATAGGGAGAAATGATTCCTCCGCATGGAGGGAGGTATCAGGCCTGGTAAACAATGTTATGAAAACCAGCAGTGCAAAAGAAAATTTGACCGTCACTTGCACAATGGAAAATTAGCAGCATGGTTTTTTTGGTACAAAACGAGCGATAATTAGCCAGTTTTGGGAACGCTGGGACGGAGTGCCTGGAGTTGTGCTCTTCCTCGCAGGGCGTGACTGCCGGGTGGCGTGCGCTTCGTTGGGCCTGTGCACCCGGTGAGGCACGCAGACAGGCAGGAAGTTCCGGGCTGCTGGGGCGATGCCGAGGCGAGGGTGATTCCCAATGGCCTTCATTCTCGATCTCGACATTGATCCCCGATCCATGCACGGTGCCTTCGTGCTTCACCTGTTCCACATTGCAGCAGACCGATGTTTGAATTAATTGGTAGGGTCCAACGCACGCCGGTCGAGGATGTGTGAATACATGAGGTAGTCCCGTGATCGTGGTGGTTTCTGTCGAGGAGAGTAAGCAATATATGGCGACTCGCCAAGCTGCGGTTCTGGCCCGCAAAGGAGCCATTCGCATTCTTTCATCATCCTCGGCCCGGGCTGGTTCGGCATTTGCTTCCTCCTGTGCAGAATCTTTTTTCCAAACCACTCGAAGGGACGGAATTCTTGATGCAGAACGTGGACTCGCAACAGTGGTTGTAATGCGACGCTCTGCTGGCTGGACTGAACTTCTGATTAGGTTTTTCTACTTCTCAATCTTTCTCCTGCGCTCAAATAATCCACAGATAGCATACATTGAATAATAATTGTGGACTTTCTAGGTTTAATGTTCACATCTCCTCGTCGTGGAATCCGAATGCAATGCGAAGCTGTGACAGCCTCTGCAAGATTAAAACCTAGGTCTACTTCCTAGTCTTTAGTGGACTTTAGCTTTGAAATACAGTGTTTTCTTCATCGTCAGGGAGTATGACGGTAATGCGGAAGATCGAAGTATCCGGGCCAATCAGTTCAGGTCGGGCTGCTGCAGCATCTCTGCATTTAGGCTGCTTTACTAATGCATTGCTGATACA
The DNA here is from genome assembly GCA_963969595.1 of Neckera pumila. Lineage (NCBI taxonomy): Eukaryota > Viridiplantae > Streptophyta > Bryopsida > Hypnales > Neckeraceae > Neckera > Neckera pumila. The sequence continues at coordinate 1,601,670 of OZ018414.1, forward strand.
ATTTATTAATTGTGATCTGAATGCATTTGAAGACGTCTGGATTGCGAAGAGAGTGAAATTGATCAATGAATGGAGTGATGCATGTGGAATGAAGGCCACAGATGCCCTGTCAGTCTGATAGGGGAACAGAAGCTAACGCTGAAGCTAAATTTAAAGATAATGCTGAGTGAGAACGCTTCCACTTGCGCTGCTTGATCTGTCCTCGAAAAGTTGTGCGCTTCTCTGTATCGAACTAAAATCTTGTTTTCGGCGCATGTCTATGTCCAGAGTCTTTGTGTGTACTGTGAATGTGTCACTGATTCCGGTCCTCTTTGCGCGGGCTCACCTATGAAGAGAGTGTGAGGGGACGAGAGGGTGGGAAAGCCTCCGTTCCTTGCATTGATCAACCTCATTTATTTATGTTGCAGGTCCTCCTTGCAGTATCCTTCTGCAGCAGTTTCCAAGAAATTCCCTCATGTTCAGGTCTCAAAATTCCATGCCACTTCCAGTGGTATGTGCAAAGCATCATGCTCTAATGAATGAACATTTTCCATGTACTTGCAGATTCTGCTGTGAACGACGAAATGTCCTTGCTCCACAGCATTAATATTTAAGATTGGTTTGAATTATCGCCATTCCCTGTGTGAGATGTTCGAAGTGGTAGATTACTTCCGATCGATTTAATCTTTTTTTCAGGTTTGTACTTGAAGTTGTGATGAAGAGATCATTTGGAGAGGTTTTGCAATAATTAGAATGGGTCCGAAGTGATTTACCTATTATGTTACATCTCACATAAGGGAGTCACAGAGGGGAGTCGACGTAGGTGCCTGTAGAAATAAATGTTGACATTTTATTGTCATTTAGTTTCTCAAGGTACAGTAACCCTGGTGCTGGTGAGCTTTGGTGGGTGCTCAACTTCTGGGGTAATGGGTCAGAAGATATAATACTACAGTTCCAAAACCAGCTGCCAGCCTTCTTATTGTTTGTCCATGAGCATATTGTGTTTTCAATTTGCACGTTCAGAGCATTCATTTTTGTCGAAGGACAAAGCTACTTCTCATGATTTCACTGCCAACCTTCTGTTTTGCATGCAGTCGACGCAGTTCAGGAGATTGGAATGCCATCGCTTTCCCCTACCATGACTCAGGTATGTCTTATACTGTTCAAGAATTCAGTAACGTCCATTCGCATGATTATGTTTGCTTTGAAATTTACTTGTGATAATAGTTGTTCAAGGTAAGTAAACTGGTGTGTGTTTTGTATTTTTTTATCATGACTGTACAAAGCCGAAGATTTACTGGATTGCAATAAAAAAACTTAATTTGTTACCTTTTGTATTGGACAGGGTAACATTGCTAAATGGCGTAAAAAGGAGGGTGAAAAAGTGTCTGCAGGGGATATCTTATGTGAAATCGAGACGGTACATTGAGTCCAATCTAATGCCCTGATACTGTGTTCTTGTTGATGTCAAGTTTGCACCTCAAGGTCTCGGAAGCAGCCAGTGGAAAGTGATCGCCACTATATTTTATACGTTTTCTTGTTGTAAATAGGACAAAGCAACGCTTGAGGTGGAATCAATGGAGGATGGATTTTTGGGCAAGATTTTAGTTGGTGATGGTGTCAAGGATATTCCATGCGGTCAGGTAATTTTCTGATGGTATCTTCTCAAGCTCGAATTTTTTCGCTCCAGGCTCGTATTATACGTTCATGAGTGGACTCAATGTATGAATCATTTTAAGGAAATCTTTTTATTCAGTCTGTTTTAGAATGTCAATTGCGGTCAGTCCTTTTTATAAAGTTTACTAGGCTTATTGATACAAAGGGCTTTCCTATATTGATCATATAGGCGTATTCATCGCCTACTACTTTTATAATGAAGTCAGCTTGAATTTGGTCGAATGTGACTCCCGCATCTGAAACATGCTTCAATGTGACACCAGACTGAGTTTGTTTCAGCGTTGTTCTGTAAGTTTACTAGACATTAAAATGTATTGTATGACAGGCCATCTGTTTGATGGTTGAATCGGAGGATGAATTGAAAACGATTGCTGACTACAAGCCTACGGGTGGAAGTTCAGCTCCCGCACCGAAGGCTCCATCTCCTGCTCCTGCTGCCGCTGCTCCTCCTCCTTCCCCTCCGAAGGAATCACCCAAACCTGCTGCTTCAAAGCCTTCTGCACCTCCTCCACCTAGGCCTACTGGTGACAGGGTTTTTGTATCACCTGCAGCCAGGAAAATGGCCGAGGATAAGAATGTGCGATTTCAGACCCCGACCTTAATGTATAAATATATTTATACTTCCAGCATGGTCTACTGATTTCCGAATTTACCTTATTTAATGACTGAAAAAGTACTACTAAGCACAGATTGATAGGTAACGAAACTGTGCAATGCCGATTCAGAGTGAAGAGTACACTAAATTGGGATATTAGGTTAAATTGTCCCCTGCTGATTTCTGGGGTCTCTACAAGTTGAAGCTTTCAGCACGTAGTGTGGGGCAATCTCGATCTCCATCTGGTATAGGAACTGAAGGTCTTTGCAGCATCAGAACCTCTGAAATATAACTTAAACTTGGAAGAGGTAATTCAGCAGACAATTGTGGTAATGACTTATCTTGTCACATGCTGGTTTCAGATTTCTCTCTCAAGCATCAAGGGAACTGGCCCGGAAGGTAGCATAGTGAAGGCTGATGTTGAGGAATACTTAGGTAATTGCCTAAAGTTGTATGTTGATTACCTGCCTCCTGTGTGTTGAAGGTGGTTGTAGTATTAAAGGTTCTACTAGCTACAGTAATGACTTCAATTGCTGTTGGTCACAGTAAATGCAAAGGCCAGCATTAATTTTGAACTCAAAAATTACTATGGCTTTCAAGGCAGGTCTTCGCACTGTTCATCAGTCACATGAACCGTTCAAGATTACCGTGGTCTTCGGTAATTTTGCACCCACAGTAATCGGAGTGATCGATTAGTGTACCAGGCCTTGCACAACTCCTTACTAGAACAATAGTATTACGGATTTGCAATCTTTTGTGTCAAGAGGCCAGTATTGTAATTCTAAAGCAGTTGACAAAAATTCTTCAGAAGTCTTGCTGTGTGGAGAGAGGAGAATACGGATCTGATCTGCTTCTTGTTCTTGCAAGCCTTTATGAACTCCATGATGAATTATCTAAAATATGGTTCTTTCAGCTGACATGCCGCGTTTACAGCTACAGGACCTTCACCATCTCGAAGGTCAACAAAACAAGGAGTTTCAGCAAATCGAGCACTTGCTGGTGATGTTGACTACAGAGATCTACCGAATACCCAAATACGTAAGGTAAAGCTTTGAATTATGAAGGATGGCTTAGTAGGTCTTTATTGTACTTTTAACTAAGAACTCAGCAATAGAATCTGCTGACTGTATGTAGATTGATGGTTTCTTGAGGATAGCTGCATTTATTTATATTTAGAAAGATATCAAATTTTAAAATTCTGGGCTCCGCTACATACTGTGGTCCTGTTGGATGAGTGAATGCCAGTTTTAGAGTATCCTGTTCATGGTGCTCTTCAAGTTTCTATTTTAAAAAAACCTCTTGTGGTGTTGCACATCTGTTCATATAGATCACAGCAAAGCGACTTCTCCAGTCCAAGCAAACTATACCTCACTATTACCTCAGTCTTGACGCACGTGTCGACAAGCTTTTGAGGTACTATGTGTACCCATTCTGGCTACCCAACAATTTTTCCCTTGTTGGTTCTATGTCTAAATGGAGGATGACGAAGAAATTATCGAGTTTAGGGATAGTACTGGTTGTTTCTAATGCCTCCTTATCGTGACGCAGATTGAGGGCAGATTTAAACAAAAACCTAGAAGCCTCCCAAATAAAGGGCGGACCTGTCAGGAAGGTTTCATTGAATGATTTTGTCATCAAGGTAAGAGTCTTTAACCATCGCACTCCTGCAAGAAAATAGTCATTCGGAAGGCCAGAGAAGTTTCCTTATTCGTTTGGACTTCCAGGCCGCAGCATTGGCATTGAAGAAGGTACCCGAGGTGAACAGTTCTTGGACTGAAGAGTACATTCGGCAGTAAGTTCCTGACTAAAGTCCATTTGATAGCATTTATTTGTTTAACAAGGAAACTATTAGTATTCAATCTTACAGTGTTTATTGTACATTAATTAGTAAATTTCTCAACTTAACCAAACTTTGAAGGTACTCAAGACATAAAATTTGTCGACAGGTATCACAATGTGAATATCGGTATTGCAGTTCAAACTGAACACGGACTGATGGTCCCTGTCGTGAAGGTATTGACTCTGTTACCACATTGTCAAGGATTGAGTGTTTTCAGAGGAAACCATCTAACGTTGGGAGGGGAGCAAGACAACTGCCTCATTTGCTCTAAGCATGTCTTCTGTTCCGATTCCTTACAGGATGCCGACAAAAAGGGTTTGGCGACCATTTCAGATGAAATCAAGGCGTTGGCTGGAAAGGCGAGGTCCAACACATTGAAATCCAATGATTATGAGGTGTGAAATCACTGATTTCTTTTCGGAAATGTTTTTTCCCATGTATTTTTAAAATGTCAGCATCTGTACTTCGAGACTAAAGACCTGGCCAAACAACCCAGTGTACTGAGATGTCTTGGTATTATTGGTTGTATGAATTTCTTTTGCAGGGAGGAACATTTACGGTTTCAAATTTGGGATCGTTTGGGGTCAAACAGTTCTGTGCCATAGTTAATCCACCTCAGGCGTGCATCCTTGCAGTTGGCATGAGTAAGCATTTCTGCTCTGTTGAATGATGTAATGCTTTCATTTTTATCTGGATGTGCAGTGGACTAAAATCTTGACTTGGATTTTGTAAGCTCAAAGCCAAGCATATGCAATGTATACTATTACACTCAAGTTTTCCTTAGTAGGGATTAATGGAAAGTTGATTATAATGAATATTCAAGCAATATGTTTATTTTGTTGCGACATATGTAATGCTGTGGTACACCATGAAATCCTTTCCCTCGTGAAGTCGGGCCGGTATGATTGGAATCATGCATAAACCTATTGCTTTTCTTGGATGAACAGCTGAGAAGCGGGTATTTCCTGGAGCTGAATCAGGAGAGTATGAACCTGGCAATGTCATGACTGTCACACTCAGTTGTGATCACCGTGTTATTGATGGTTGATCCCAATCCTTCTCCCTTTTTGTTTAAATAAAACTCCTTGGAACGGATCTCTACTCTTTGTCATTTACATTTATTGTTCTCTACCTGAAGGTGAGCACTTCAAATCATATGTTTGAAAACCTCTATTTATCTCCTGAGCTTCGTTCATTGGTTCGTTGACGTCTTTCTGTCTCTGCCACAGGTGCGGTAGGGGCGCAATGGCTGGGTGCATTCAAAGGCTACATTGAGGATCCTGTTACTCTTATGCTTTGAGAATTGTAGACCATCCATTGTTTTTCGACTAGGTGCTCGTTGTGGTGGGCATGCATTGTGGTTTTCAGAGTTTTGAACTTGGCAGAGGATGGTACTGTTTCATATGCTGGGCACGTGGACCACTTACAAGGTACCGCATTTGAGAAAGGTTTTCGTCTTGTGCAGATTCAGTTTTTCTTAATGCCTGTCCACATTGTGCTAGGCCTATTGCCAGATTTTCCTGTTGCAGATTTCAATATTTTTCGGATTAACATGCATTCTCATAATGTCATAATTGTCTGCCATTTTTGTCTTTTGCCTCCATTGCGCTCTTTTCTGGTCGCAACATTGGAAGTGTATTCTCAGTGGTTAGAACTGGCTAGCACATGTTAAGGGAGTTTCGAATGGAAGTCTTTCGTTGCTGTCCCTGATTGGTGAAGGGAATGATGTGAGGGCGTCCACATATTCTTGAAGCTTCATACGGTCCCACGAAATTGGCTGTAGTATTGAACGCATTTCCGATGGCCAGTGTTTACACTTGCACATCTGGTTCCTCAACAATTCAATGCAACAATTTTACGGCAGCAAGGTACCCTCTGTCTGTAATGTTCTTAAAACCCAATTTTATGATACAGTTAGCATCAGGATTCTTAAGGTCTAAAACAAGCACCGGTACTTCAACCCCAAGGGATCCTTGAATAACTGAGTTCTGACGATCGATGTGAATATTTTTTATGTGCAATTTTAACTCTTAAAGCATTTCATAAAAGTGAAATGGATTGTTGCATTTTGGAAATGGTTAATAATCTGAAATGGGTTTTTGGTAGTTTTGATGAATACAGTGCTCATTTGGAATCACACCAACTAAGCCTCACAATATCATTTGTCTCAACTATCATTGCTTAAATTGGAGTTTCCTTTTAAGTTTTCTTTTGTTGCCATTGTATTTATTGATTTTCAACACAATGATATTGTCTAGTCCACCATTCATTTGGCATCCTAATCATCCTAAAGAGAAAAGTTGACCAAGGTGCACAAAATTGATTTTGATAGACAATTAGACTTAGAACTCTAGCATTTTTAAGTGTAGAAGGTGTAGCAATGCCATCTTGGGCAATCCCATTTATACTATAAGTGGTCATTTGTGAGCATATTTTGAAATTCTTGATGTTTTTGTTTTTGTATTGCTAATTTGGTGGTTGAAGAAACTTGAACTTTCTTTACCTCATGACAATGAAGGAATTTTCCTTTATGTAAGTAAATTAATCATTAAATAATTTAACAATTTGAATAATAATAAATTTTTATATCAATCTCTATGACTTAAGAAAGAAAATAGAAATAGAAAGGGAATAAACTAGAGCCATCCATAACCGACCGAATAAGGAATTCCACCATGATTTGGAATAGTGAAGGCAAAGGAAATATTTTTCAGAGGTATATCAATAGAAATGACAAGGATTGTAAGAAAATTTGTAATTTTATGGCTTGAACTGAAATTACTATGAATTTTGGGAGGCAAAAAGTGCTCCCGACCTGTGGCCAACATCTAGACTCTTCCAATTCCGATCATTCAATAACTTTTTTCCTAATCATTATTTCCTACTTTCTTTGTCACAACTTAGGAATTGGGACATGTGTCATGTATTTATTAGTCCCAACTTTGAAAAGGAAAAAAAAACATTCTAAGCATGGTCAAAAATACGTACACCTATAGGTTGGGAATGGGTTAGTAGTTAGGAATGGGTGGCTCTACATTAGAATTATATGCCACAAGATAAATTTAACATTGAATGAAAGTGGATATCATTTATTCTTTCATTTAAAAATGGTGGAAAGCATGTCAAAGAAATTAGGTCCTTCTATTGGTAGATTTTTACATTGTGAAATAGACAATGTATTATCTATTAACATGAAAAATCTATTGCTTTTTAACAAATTTTAGTGGTTATTATATGTTTAACTAATAAGTGAAAAGAAACGGATAAATATAACAAAAACAATCCATTTAACCCCTAAAGTTTCATGACTATGTTCTCACCAAAAACGCTCCAAAACTGCCATTTCTAATACAACTACCAAATTTTTGGAAGAAAACAATTTTTGACACATGTAACCGTAGGATCTTGTAGTATGATATTCTGAAAACATGTGGTAAAAATTTCAGAAAATTCCACCGTGTGGATCATAAGATATAAGCATTCAAAGTCTTGAAAATCATTTTTTCAATCCTGCGAAAAACCGGGCAGCTGCACTTTGCAAGCTCACTTTTCAATGAAAAAATGCCGATAAAGGTGGTGCTTCTTTGAATTCAGTTTCCTAAACAAGTTGTCTATATGCTTGAAAAATTTCACATCATTTGGAATTGTACAACATATAGGACAAAAATAGTAAGTAGAAAGAAGTAGAAATGATTCAAAATACTAAATTGTTAAAATTTTCATCATGGAATTTAAAAATACCAATCCCAACGGTTGTAATGTTGTAATAATCAATTTACATCCTAGGATTTTTTTTTTTCCAAAAAAATTGAAAATTGAGTTAAATAAACAACTTTAAAATTTTTTTTAGAGTAGACAATCCATAACTGCCCGCAAACCAAAAAACCTCATAACTTTTGACTCATTGATTGAAATGGAATGAATCAAAGCTTTTTAAGTATATATAAATGTAGAGAACCAATTTCAAAAAAAAAATTCCGGAAAAAATGATTTTTTCTGATCTGCCCAAACTGCCCGGTTACGAAAAAAAGCAACATATTAGGTTACAACTTTTGACTCGTATTTCAAAATGTCATGAAACTTGGTACACATGAAGATATCCTCGCCCCCACCTTCTACTAAAATTTCAGCCTCAAGTATGGATATCTCTAGTCACACGTACCTGCCCAAAATTTCTATACGGCCAAAAAAACGCATGTTGGTCCTTTAGGGGTTAATCTAAAAGTTCTCTAAGAAATAGAAGTAACTACAAAAAATATTTGTGAAAGTTTTTCAAGCCCTTGATTTTTAGTTTACATCCAAAACACTTCTAGTACTGTCTTTCATTCAAATTACCACAATCAAACTAATCTAGGGCTCTAATGCTCTCTGCACTACTAGTGGTGCCCAACTACAGTAAAGGTTTTGAGGCCCTATTTTTTTGTCAAGAGATTTTGGTGATGGAAACTTTTGCACAGATATTGGAGCCCAAAAAGCATTAGATTTTTATTGGAAATCAATTTTTCATTGATACTCTTTGGCTATTCATTTGTAATTCTATTTAAACTATAGAAATTTTCTAAAATATTGAATAACAATATGAAAAAATTACTTTGCACCTATGAAATGCTGGTTTTTTAATTTTAGAATGACACTATAAAAATATGCTCCTTGATGTTCTATATTATAATATAGATTTGGAAAGACTTTCAAATTTTTGAGCATTTATTGCATTTAATATGAATTTTTTCAATTTTCATTCACAAATTCACTATAATTTCCAAAATTTACGAAAACTTTGAAATTTTTCAACTATCAAAAGATATGTAATTACATCTTTGTATTGAATTTTATATTTGCCAGTATAGAAATTCTACAAACTGGGACCCTATGGTTGCAAAGTGGATCTTTTTAGTTTTCATTTACATATTTTTAAATCATAAAACCAATCATATTTTTATTGTCTTTGTTTGGAAAATTGAACAAATTCTTAAAGTCCCATTGGTTCCCTCAAAAAACTTTTCAACTACCGTAATTGAGAACACAAGGAATTCCTTAAGATCAAAACTATGTGGTTGCAAATTTGACCCTTTCAACTCTCATAATTTTTTTTTTTTAAATTTCAAATTCTTACAGCTTGTATTCAAAAATTCATTGAATATTAAAGGTTTTCATTGTTTTCCTCAAGAAGCTTTTCAACTCCTTCAATTGAAAAGACATTGAACTCTTTGTGGGGTTCAATTTTAGTTATGTGGCTTCATTTGTCATGTTTTTAGTTGTGACTTCAAACAAATTCTATAATCATAAAATGGACCTTAATCTTTGTCAATACAAAAATCCTAAAGTTCATTCTAGAATGATTGGCCAAACAAGTTTCAATATAAAGTTCATCACCTGAATTTTATAGCACTTTGAATTTTGGGGCTCTAACCATAAAGTGCTTATTTTTTAACTTTAGACTGATACACTAAAAAATGTTTCACCATTATATTCTACACTATATTGTAAATCTATTGAGAAATTTTCAGATTTTTTCTTTGAAAAAAATAAGTACAAAAAATCACATAATAGATATTTGCAAACGAAGGTTGAAGAAGCAATCATAGGCTCATTCTTTGAGGATTATAAGTCTATCGACTTCAATTGCTATGGAAGTCTTGGCAACTTTGAATTTGTTATTGTGAACTTTGGAGATGTATGTTGACTAGTAGCCATCAATGAAACCTATACTTGTCAATACAAAAACCTCAAAGATTTGAACCCTCAATTGGATGGCTTCAAAACCTTCAACTTTTACACTTATTTATTTTAAATTCCAATTTTTTTGAACTTTATTTAATAAATTCATTGAATCCCAAAGGCAAAGGTTTTCATTGCTTTTTTCAAAATCTTTTGAACTCCTTCAATTGAAAGGACACTATAGGGCTTCAACTACAATCTTGTGACTTTGAAATTCAATTATTTTTGTCTTGGCTTCTTTCCAACATTTAAGCCCTAGTTTCATTTTACCATTTTTGTCCTAGCTTCATTTCATCATTTCCATCTTGGCTTCATTCCACCATTTGTGTCTTGGCTTTATTCTATCATTGTAGTATGAGCTTCATTCAATCTTTTTGATTATGGTTTCAATTTCAATGGCACTTCATACTTACAGAGTGAGCCCTATCTATGTCAATACAAAAATTCTAGAAGTCACTATAAAAATCAACTAAACCAATTCCAACCTAAAGGTCATCATGAGAATTTGGATTTTATATAATTGGTTGATAAAGTTTTAGTAATATTAATTTTTAGAAGTTTTAGAAGAAAATTAAAATTATAGTGATTTTTAAAATTATATCACTTTAAATATATATACAAATACTTGGGACTTTAATAAACATGAAGGTTTAAATGAAAATACATATATTATATTATATTATTGAAAATCAAATTTTAAATAGAATACATGAAATAAATACATATAGTATTTTGATATACATGTTTTAAGTTTTAACACATATTGCTTTCAATTGCAATAACTCATTGGATTTTATAAAAAATTTAAAGCTGTAAAATTGAGTAGAAAGATAACTTATTAGACTTTGTTTTTTAAGTTCAAACCACAACTAAAAAAGGATACTTAGAAAATTACAATCAAGTTTGACCAAGGCACATCTATTTTTAAGAGGAGGGATTTAAAAGGGTAAAATGAAAGAAACTAGATATTGTTTCATTGTAGTATGTCTTGATTTTTCTAAATAAAATAATACTCAATTTATAGATCAATAGGTAATTCATAATCTGTTCCAAAATGATCTTTCTAGTGGCCTTAATTTTTTTGTTCTAAAACAATCTTCTTGTTGTACTTTGTGACGTTGCAAATCAATGAGATTCGATTATTGATTGCTATCTAGGATCAACAAATCAAGTTCAAATAGAACTTCCCCTCTATCCATGCAATCATCAATCAAAAGACAGATGAAATGACTAAAAGGGTTCAATCAATGCTATTTGTTCTTATTTTTGCACCTCTTTGAGTGTTGCCTAATTAACCCCTCACCGCCCAAGAGGACGAAAAGTGTCCCCACACAAACTTTGAAGCACTATAACTTTTGCATCCAATGTTCAAATTCAATAAAAACTGTTGTAAAAATTGCACATATTAGTCTTATTTCTATGATAAAATTTTCAGAATAATCCAAGACGAATTGAGTTTGCGAGAGCCATTCAAAGTTCACAGGGTCAATTTTTATTCAGCACATTGCGTTGTGATAAATGCAACTTTGGGGGCTTGTATCTTTTTCCAAAAATGTTTGTTTTCAATAATATACATTGGGTTTTGTATCCCTTAAGGTCTAGTTATTGTGGTAAAATTTTCATGCCAATCCAAATTGTTTTGAATTTTTGGGAGCAATTCGAAGTTCAAAATCCAGATATTATTGCATTTTAGTCAACTTTGGCGGCTCATAACTACTTCGTACATGATTCTTTTTAAAAAATTCTTGTTGGAGAAGTTGCGTATACTTGTTTAGTTCTTGTGGCTAAAATTTCATATCAATCCAAGAAGTTTTGAAGTTTTGATTGTCTGAGAAGCATTTTAGTAGAAAGAGGTTCACTTGTAGATGTGATTTTTTGCTCCTTTTTTCACTGTTTTTGGACATTGCAAATCCATTTTGTAGACACAATGTTTCATTTTTATGAATTTTTTTTCACCAAAGTGTTTATATTGTGGTTTTGAATCACTTTGTAGCTTAAAATTTTTTCATTTGAGTAGGTTTAGAAATCGAATTTCACCTCCAAATGTGTTTTTAAGAAAATTTCAGCACCTTTTTTGAACACTAAAACATTACAATCTTTCAATCTAAACGGTCAAATGACCCCAAATTTGTTCCACACCATCAAAAACATGCACACTACAATATTGTATGGTTGAGATCTTCATGCCTCACTCTAACTTTGACTTTTTAGACTTGCAAAGGCAGGCATTTTTTAAGCATGGTTGGACTTTGGGCGGGGAGGGGTTAAAGAAGAGTGAAAGCTCTGAGAGGCGGAATTGAGGTCCACACATAGTCTTGGGCCATACTAATTGCCCACAAAATAACAAACTCACACTCAACAATTAAGTGCCCATCAGTGTTTCTTGAAAAGGCCCCAAAAATTATACTTTTTAATACTCCCAAATCGCACTTTGAGAAAGACTCCAAAACAAAGTTTCTAGGATGCTAGGAGTAAACCAAATCCTATTTATTGTATGAAACAAGTTTGAAATATGTTATTTTCAACCTTAACCCCTAAAGGACCATTGTCCCTTTGGAGGACAAATGGGATTTTGGACAGGTACATTTGGGCTGAATTTTTGTTGTGATTTTTCGAACCTTTTTTTGCAGATAGAAAATTTGCTAAGCTTCACGAGAATACAATTTTTTTTCAATTGGTGCCAAGAATAAAGTTATGCCCAGGGGACGAAGGGCAGCAAAATAAATTTTACAGATTTTTACTTATTTTTTAATAATTTTTTCCCACCATAGATTATATTTTTGTCTATCTTGAAAGCTTTTATTCATTTATTTGAATTTTTTATGAGAAAGTTATGGACAATCTTTTTTGGGGGGCACATAGAGCATCTTTTTAATGTGCAAAAAAAACAATTTTCAAATTTTTTGGAGAATGTGTACATCTAGCATTGCACATTTGACATTCTAGGTGTAAAATTCTGAATTTTTTTCTACACATTCTAGGTGTAAGATCTTACAATTAGATGTGCAAAAAAACATTTTTTCAAAATTTTTTACTCTTTGCTATAGAAATGGCAGTTTTGAGTGTGATTTTTTCCAGAAAAAAGGCCTTGGGCCTTTAGGGGTTAATTTGAAACATTTGTCCAATAAGATCATTTTGAGACAAAGGGAGTGTATTCTAGCATCTTTGAGTGCCCTACTTTTTATATTATTTTTAACTTTAATAATGATATTTTGAATTTTTGCCCAAAATTTTGAATAGTACAATGAAGTTAATAAATAAAAATCTGCAAATTTATTTTATTTTGCCCAAATTTTTGAATAGTGCAATTTCTACATCAAAACTTGGGATTAGAAAGGCTTTGGGCCTATAACTTCAGCCTCTTTCTTTTCTAATTAATAACCTAAATATTCTAGACTACCACAGACACTCATGGAGAAATTTTCAAAGTACTTTCAAATTTTCATAGTACTTTCAAATGTTTACAAAGAAATTTGAAAATTTTATGACTTATATAAGATATATCTCTTCATCTTTGAAAATAAGCCTAAAAACTTTCAAGCATAAATTTTCAAAAAAAATAAACATGTAGTGTGGAAGGATTTTGATATTCAATATTGGTTAGAAGGGATTCGGGGGTCTTGGAGGGCTGCGAGTTCTCCTACGTTTTTAGACCACAAGAACGCAGCTACAGCAACTGGGTGACATGGCACAGTGACTGCCATATCATTTTTGAATTTTTTTTTTGCTTAAAATGATGTTTAAAA